>SMDT01003353.1:0-230326 GCA_005392925.1 Aquilaria sinensis | reverse complement strand
AACTTTTTATATTGTATATTAAAAAAATTAATGATTAAACTAAAGATCTTATATTGGTTGATTCAAACAATTAAATAGATTTACCATTAATGTATTAGTATAACTTTAAGTTTTAAAGGGACAAAAACTAAGATTTGAATATTTTGAGATTATGTTAAAATAAAAAAAAACATATGTAAGTCCACAAGTGGGACATTAGGTACAAAAATTAAGCAAAAACAAATTTCTTTCAATAAGAATGACACAAATATGAGCCATGATGCCAAAGTATATATTTGAAAAGTAAACATTTGAGTTTTTCCAAATACATGTAACTATAAATAACTATATATTACTAAAAAATATTAATTACCTGACTTTTGATTTTTAATAAAAAGACACTCAACTCCAAAATTTTAAATCTATATTTACTCTCTATTTTATAGATGATTCAATGTGATTGTTCTAAATATCGAGATCAAGTCTTATACAGTTTTTTTTAATCTTTTTTGTGTAATTAATGCTTTCTCATTCATTTAGAAATTCTACTTACATCACTAAGGTTTGAAAACTTAATCGTATCCATTTTTTTTATAATACAATTTGTCAACCATAGGAAAATAGACTTCTTAAACAAAAATAAAAACCTAGTACCTAAAAAGAAAACTAATAACTTATAATTTAAGATTTAGTCACTTTATATCTTTCCATTTTTATTATGTACATATATAAATATAGATGTATATAGATATTAAGTTGCGCTTTTAGGTTCTGATAAAAATATTTAAAGTTTAAAAATTAAATAAATTGATAAACATTATTTTTTTAGGCATGTTTAATAATCAGATAAATTAGAGACATGTTTGTTACAAAATTTAAAATTCAGTGCATTTTTCAATTTTTTGGCATAAAAATTATTTTAATATTAAATTATTAAACTAAATATAACAATACCATTTTTCAAAAAATTATCAATTCACAAAATATGATTTATATTTAAATTATTTTTTGGTATCAATATCAAATATGAAAATATAGGAATTTAGTTTCGCGATAATGGGAAAAAATGATAAAATTGTAAAAAGATATATATTTTGGATAAAAATGAATAAAATTTAATCCAATACATAAAGTTCATGTTGGGATTTTTATTTTTTCTACTTGAACTTATTATATGCCCTCTGAAGAATCCTCCAACTTATTCCTTTTTTCATATAAATTATAATCCCATATATGGTCAGTACCTATAGTTAGAACCTAAAAATATATAATTTAATTACAACTTTTGAATATATAAACCACCAAAATTCTCTCTTTATTATGTTTAATCTCAAATAAAATAAAAACTTGTAATCATAATATAAAATTATTAACTTTATCTCTTAACAACTCAAAAATTATTTCCAAGTTATAAGCCTCTACCATGAAATAAAATATTCAAACAAAAATTAGTTCTAATTTTTTTAGGAAAATTACCAAAAACTCCTTGAGGTTTAGGCAAACCTACACTTGTGTCCCCCAATTTTTCAAATATCTACCCTTACCACTGTCAAAAGTTAGCATATCTACACTTATCCTCTTCTAAAGTTAACTCCGTTAATAATCGATAAGAAAAAAAAGACAAAATTCATTTTAACTTCCTTGCCTTTATTCAATCAATAATTTTGCTCTCCAAACTTTGCAGCTGTCTCAATATCCTTGATTTATCATGACACAAAAACACAGACCCTCCGAATGCATCCCAACTTCAACACAAATCAAAACCTGCAAACGAATGACAAAATCGGTGCCCTTAGCAACCAAATCGATGCACACTTAAGAGGGAAGAGTCAGGATTTGGATGGAGAATCAAAAAATTTACAGCTGTCTCCAGATGAAACTCCTGCCACCATCGTTCGTGACCATGACGTTTACCTCTGTTCGTAAAATTGAGCCTCCTTCTCTTCTCCGTTCGTGACCCCGACACTCTCTCTTAACGCAACTGCTCCGATTTTGACGCTCTTCTCCGTCTGCGCTTCCACTCCTGGCGTTCGAATTGGCTCCTACTCCCCGCATTCGAATTGGCTCCCACTCCCAGCAACGAATTGGCCAACCTTCACTTGTGTTGCTCTTGACGTCGAGAAGGCCGAAGTGTAAAGGCTCAATTTGGATCACGCCAGCTTGGTTTTGAATCATCTTCACAGCTTTCATCATTTGTTGGTTTTGGTCATTTGCGCTTTGCAGTTGATTAGTGAGGCCTAAAACAGACGGGTGGTGGACAAGGCCATGAGAGGAGGTGAGGCGGAGGAGAAAACTAAGGAGAGGGGAAAAAAGAGAAAGATGAAGGGACAGATTGAATTTTGGTTGAAAATCTGGTAAAAAATATTCATAATTAGTTTGGTGTGTAGATTGTTAGATATAGAAGTTGGTGGACAGTTTTTATCCAAGAAGATTAGGAGATCAAAATAAACATTTTCTATTTTTTTAGAGAGGATAAGTGTATGTAAGTTTATGGATGTTGATGGCAGTTCATATGACAACTCTCCTACTCAACGACTAGCTTTAACCTGGTAAGTATATTTTATTTAAGTATTTTTACTCAAATGCTTCAAGCTAGTATCTTATTCAATAAGAAAGACAACCTAAGTAAAGTAAAGATGAGTTCCTAAGTGTGATTTGGCACCTAAGAGTATAAAGGCAAAATAGTAAGTTTGACCTAAGTAAGTGACATGACCATAATTTTGATGAAACTAGGGTCATGCAAGGATTTTTTTATTAATTAATTTGAGACCATAAGTTATTCTAGCTAGTTGAACGGCCATTTGAAGGAAAAGTGCGAAAAAAATTACACTAAGTGTTCAAATGAATCATTTATATCTTAAGTGGCCAAGTGTCCAAGAGGCTAGGCGCAAGAGGCATAAAACATTCTTTGGGACCAAGGAGTGACGGTTTTGAGAGTGTCTCTAGTGGGTAAAGTGAAACAAAAGAGAACTTGAGGGCCAAGAGACAAGAAATAAAAAAAGTAGGCTTTAGCAGAGTTTCTAGGTATTTCTAGGAAGTTCTGACCTTTATCATCCATCTCTTTCTTCCTAATTTTTGTAGCTCTCCCTCTCCAACAACTCACTTCCTACAAGCTTTCCTAGTCCCACCAATTTCTAGCAATTTTGAAGGTCCCAAAGTGAAATCAAGAAGTCTCCAACTCATTCTTGGTGCATTTGCTTCATTTTAACTCTTTGTTGCTTGTTTTAGACGTAAACCCTAAGGTAAGCATCTTGGTTTGGGTTGAGTAGCCAGAAATGGTTTTGAGTTGAAGTTCTTAGTGCCATGTCAAGTTGGTTTTAGGTCTAGAGCTCAAGTGTGCTTATGGTGCTTGTGTTTTGTTCTTATTTTGTAGTTAAATTTGAGGTAAGAGTTTAAGTTAATTTATCTCAAATAATGCATAGAAATATAGTATTACATGTTGGAATGGAGTAAAAATAAGACCCATTTGAATTGGCTTTGGGGATTGAAAGATTGAGCAAGTTTTGTCCAAGATAGCATAAGTACATGAAGTGCTGTCAGGCCATTGGCGACATGTCGCCAACCTTGAAGATGCATCACTAGCAACCTCCCAGAAAACCTAAGAACTGATGCCCTTGGTGACACGTAGCCAACCCTCAAGCCCTTACAGCTTGGGGCATTTTAAGAATGTCTCAATCTCTCGGTTAACATCTCTAGGCGATTCTAAGATGTTTCGTAGCCTTGGTTGGGCCTAACATTCATTCCTAAGTTAATAATTACGCATTATTTAAGTGATAGCTAGGTGGTGTGGTTAAGGTAGGGCTAAGTAGATTGGTTAAAAGGCAAAAGTGCTCAAGTTGCTAAGGGGGCATTAAGGGGATTAAGGCGGGTTACGGAGTCTTCGTTGGCCCAAGTGAGTGGTCTTAGACCTTTAGGGAAATGAAGAAGAAACTTAAAAGGATCCTAACCAAACCTTGTGATTTAGTAAGTAAGCCACTAATGAGCTCTAAGCTAAGCTCCAAAAGCTTGGCAAGTTGGACCATATACGATGGCTACCTTGCATAGTAAGTTAAAGGAAAGACGAGTAAGATTTGAGAGGAGGTAACGACCTACTCTAGGTCCTATAAGTGGGACTTAAGGGAGGTAAAGAATTTAGGATACGATGGCCAGTGTCTCAAGTACCTCTGCCATTTGAGCTCACGGCAAGAATAAGAATAAGGCACCTAAGGTGTAAGGAGTCACAAGGATTGTGTATGTTGCATGTCATACATTCATGCATTGCATATTTATTATGTTATTTGTTTGTGTTGATTGTTGGTTGGTTGTTTGCTTGTTTATTTGCCATATTTGCATGCTTGTTTGCTATTTTCCTTGTAGTTACCCCCAATGGACCCTTACTGAGTACATTCATGCAATGTTGTCAAGATCGGGATCTTACCTTACCCTAGATCATTTTTCACCGTGTAAGATCGAGATTGCAAGATCGAATCGTGGATCATAAGATCCTATCAAAACATAAAATTTCTTATCTAAATAAATAGTTCATATAAAATATCAATTATATTGGTCACCCATGCAAAACTTGAGTGCCATAACAATGTAAAAATCCTCATTTAAAAATTATCATCACGTTTTATTTTTCTTTCTTTAATAATTTTTTATTTTTATCTAGTTAAAATATTAAAAAAATTTATTCACACTAATTAATTTTTCCCGTATTTTATTTAATATTTTTTTTATTTTTATCTAGTTAAAATCTTAAAAAAAATTATCCACACTAATTAAGTTTTGTTCCCTATTTTTTTTGTTTGAACTTTGATTCTTGATTGACCCTATTTTTACTTCCATGTTAGTATTTATTATGTCTTGGAAGTTGGAACTTAACAAAAATAAACAAAAAATAATTACTAATAGTCAAAGAGCGAGAGTTCCATTGACCAGCAATTTTTCTTCCCATATCTGCTTGATCAGCCATTCATTTCTTATCTCTCTCTCTCTCATCTTATTTCATCTTTATCCTCTCTTTCTCACAACTCTCCATCTGTCTCATCTTCCTTTTTCTGTATCATCTCATTTTACTAGCAAAACAACGATCAAGCATCTAGATTTCTCACCCTTCAAATCCCAAGCTTTAACAACAATTTCTTTCCAAATATAGGTTTTTAGGTCTCATTTGGGACAACAAGCTTTTCTTGGTAGAATTGAAACCAAAGCAAGAACAAGGGCCTATGCCGATGGCGATGAAGCAAAATGAGTAAAGGAAGCCTGGTTGCTATGACCAACTAAGATCGGTGGTGTCTTACTTTGCTACAATCTTACGATTTTGAAAGCCATCCCATCACGATCTTACAACAGCATCAATCCTACTACGATTTAGATAGGTTTTATACATCCAGATTGTACAATCGTATAATCCTACAATCCGGATCACGTTTTTAACAACCTTGCATTCATGTACTCATTCCCTTAAGTTTATTATACAGGTTCAATGTTGGGTATAACAACTAAGTAGATAGTTGTGGACTAAGTCTCTCTATTTTGCAGGTACATATTTTACTTGGAACCTTTTGTTTTTTAGTTACTTATAAGCTAGGTTTTGTGTTAACTAAGTGTTTTCTCCTTTATAGTTTAGAGGCTAAGTGTGCACAAAGACAAATGAAGACTTTGCACTTGGAGCTTATAGCTCAAAGGTAGGAGCTCATGTAGATGATCTTAGTAGTATTTTGCCTTGTATAAATGGTACCCTGTGTACTAAGACATTGTCTCTATTAGGATACATTATGGTGTAAGACCATTGAGTTACTTTTGGGTGTATGCTAGTGTTAAAAAGGATGCACAAATTATTACTTAAAATTAAAGTAACTAGTGTTTTATTGTCTTGGCACGTTTTAAGTATGATTTAAATGGAACGTTTGAGCGATGTTTTCTTTAATGGTTTATTTATTTATTTTGCATCGCTAGGACAAATGCATGCATATCTTCTTATAGGGTAGGCTAACAAACTAGTTGTACGTAAATTGTCTTAATTTACCTATGAGTAATAGTTAACCGATAGTAACTAAGTGGGATCATAGTCCCTAATGGCCTACAAGTTAAGTATTTTGGGCATTGGGGCACCGCTCCATGACAATTTAGTATCAGAGTAGATTAATGGTCCTAGTAGAGGCAATAAGTGAACTAAGATCTAAGTGTTCCTTGTGCTAAGTGTAGTTAGTATTACTTATAAGTTGCTCTGGGTGTGGTCTTTTGGCTTTGGTTACAGCCATCATGGTGAACACTCAGTCAAGTGCTGCTACTGAGGCTTAGGTTCTTAGTATGGGAACTAGTAACCCCAATGGGGCAGATATGAGAGGAGTGGTGGCTTTGCTACATAGGTTCAATGAATCTATAGACCAGATGCTACATAGCATGGCTATCCTACTTGAGGAGCGTGCACAACCTCCAAATGGAGGGGAGACCTTGGAGGACCCTAATGGGGTAAAGGTTAAAGAGCACCAAGGTCCAACGATACACCAAGGTCAAGGGAAAAATCTTCCACGCTAAGAGCAAGTGCAAGTTCAAGAGCAAAAGTGCATGAGCGTGCTTAAATGAGCATTGAAAAGGGTAGTGAGGAAGAGGATGAGGAAGATATCCATCCTCATAAGTGAAGGAAGAGACCTGTTATTCTTAACCATATGGGGCTTGTCTTGATATACCGAGAGATTAACACTCATAAGTTTAATGGTGTAGCTAATACCGACGCGGTAAATTAATAAAATCTTTGAGAACATGAAGTTGGATGACAATGTTAGGATGGATTTAGTGTCTTTCTTCTTGGAAGGCAAGGCTTCCTTATGGGTGGAACGATGTCATGGAGATAAGGATGGCAATTGGGTGGGTCGGGTCAGGTTTGGGTTAGGTCATTCAGGTTCAGGTTTAATCGGGTTAACATGTATTTAGGTCCAGGTCAGGTTATTTGGTTCGGGTTGATTTTGAGTTGAGTAGATTTTCGTGTTCGGGTTAGGTCAGGCCAGGTTTATTTGGGTTTGGATCCAATCAGGTCAAGTTATCGGGTCTTAGACCAGATTCAACTTGATTGTTGAGTTTACTCGGTTCACTAAGACATAAATTGAAATGGCTGAATCAATTCAATTATTTCGTTTAATTTTGATTAAAATTTAATCTAACTAGATATAAAAAGATAATATAAAATTTATGAAGATATATTAATATATAATTTCTTTAATAAAATACTCTCTCTATGCCAAGTTCTTTATAACATTCACTATTTAACAATTAATCTATGATTTTTTATTTTTAACATTTTAGTATATAATAAAAATTATTATATTAAAAATAAAGACCTAAGAATAGTTTCTAAATATATACTTTCTTAATTTTTTCTAAGCAAATAATCTCCCCATCTCCATTTTCTTTGCTCCATTTAACTTTTTTGACTAATTTGACTTGAAATTTATTTATATTAATTTTTATTAAAAATTTTTTAAAAAATATATTTTAAAAATTATAAGTCTTGATTTTTCATTCATGTATAAAAATTTTATTTATATATTAAAATGTTTAAAAATAAAAAAATATAGATTAATTGTTAATGAATATGAATAGCAAAAAGAATTTAAGATAGATAGAGTAATATAAATAAATTCAATTCAAACTATTTTGAAAAGTTAAATATTTTAAAGAATAAAGAGATGCAATGAAGACTTATACTGACAGGGAAAGACTGTCGAAGACAAGGGAAGCCAGAGACACGTAAGCACATATCCCACGAATGCTGGGACCAGAATCATCCCACTCCCTGTCAGTGTCGCGAACACCGCAAAACCAATCAACAAACATAGAAGAACCTACTTCACCATGTAAATCCCAGAAATTGGGCACTAAAGTCTTTGGGGCCACCCAATCCAGAGATGTTTTGAGGTGGAGAGAATTTACACATCGTTTGCTCTGTCGGGTTATTGTTCATCATAGTCCTGTTCGGGTTGAGCTTGGGTTTTCTCGAGTTCACTCTTCAATTGGGTTTAGGTTCAAGTCGAGTTGGGTTCAAGTTGTTGACCTTTCTGGTCAATTCAGGTCAGGTCAGATGATGAATAATTATAAGTGTACTGCTATTAAGGGTTCAAATCATCATTACACACTTTTAGTATAATTAATTTCTATATTCTCTCCTGAGCATTGTTGTTCCCACCGGGTCAGGATCGTATGCAGCATTTTCCTCATCTGGCTCTGTTTTAACTCTTTCAACGTGCATCAAGTTAAAAAAAAAAAAAAAACATTTTTACTATTCCTCGTTATATTTATTCATCAATTTACTATTCATATACATGCATTTCACTGTCATACACATATTTACTGTACACATATGCGGTTTACTGTTCATTAATATTAAAATGGATATATTAAATAATTATTTTTTTATATAGGTAAAATCATCACTTGGCGACCATTCACGAGAAAAATCATATCTGGAGCTGTAGGTGTTGGAACTAAGTGATTCCAAATTCATCTTAAAGCCAACACATAGATCTTAAAACTTAATTCATTCCAGGAGCTAGTTTAATCATTTTTATTGCTGAAAATCTAATTATAGATGAGACCATTTGTTTTTTTTTTCGTGAGTGCTGAAAGAGCAGTTTGGGGTAGAAAAATCATAACTTGAGCTACGGATGTCCGATTGAATGAGCAAGCTATGAATTGAACGATAATAGAAAGAGATCTACAAGTTCTATGCTTTGAAAAGCTTCTTCAATGTTTGCAATGGTCTAAAAAAATTAATGTTTGCTTTTGTTGATTTGTATTTGGAAACATTTTTCTATTTAAAATTTTTACCCAACCCAAACAATAAAAGCTAAAAAACCTTGGGGGGGTGGAAATTAAAAGTAAAAGTAGTATGTCTTGTTGCTTTTTGTTGATTTGCTTTTTATTTATTTTCCCTACATTTTACTATTTTACCATTTCACCCACCAATGAAAACTCTAGGTAAATAGTTGCACCTTGGGGGGGGGGGAAGGGGAATTCATGCCATTTCTTAGGCCTCCTTTATGTTCTTGTATCATCTTTAGCTTCTTCTGTCTTTAAGTTTTTTTCTAGTTTTCAATACTTGAAGCTAGTTTTCAATGCCAAGTGTTTTCAAATCATTACTTTTCTTCTTCTTGTTTTTCTTTTGATTTTCAATCCATATTTCATTTCATCTTTCTATATGTTGTTTACTTTTATCATGGTTAACTAATCTTTCTTTTGCTAAGGTGAAAGGGTGAAGCTTTTGGTATAGAGGTTATGATTGATTTGAATGGATCACAACGTTAATGGTATTTTCTTCCTTAATCTATTTAACTTCCCTCCTTGTTAAGTGGGAGCCTTGATTCATCATAGTCAATCATTAGCATAAAAGTTACTTGATTCCCTTTGTAGAACATAGCTCTGCCGGCTATATTGGAATCTTGAGTTATTGTAGACAAAGATTGGCATGATGGATACTTGAACCCTTTAGCAAGCGTTGGCGTTTTAAGATCAATGAAAGTTAATACTAACTAAATTCCCCAATTTGGACCTCCTTTATGTGTGGATCTCAATTGAGTGGTAAGATGGGCTAAAATTAATCATAACCAATATACTAAAAGTGGATCCCTTAACCTTAGCTATTTTATTTGAATTTGAATTTTTAATTAACACTTGTTCACACCTTTCACGAAAACCTTCCTTATTAAATATCTGTAATTTGTATTTCTTAATTCACTTCCCTGTGGTTCAACACTCGAACTCCCGAGATTTTATTACTTGTGACAACCTACACTTGGGTTACAACTGCTAGAGTGCAGCAAGTTTTTGGCGCCGTTGCCGGGGAAGTAAAATTAGAGTACAAGTTCAATTTTTTTTTTTTGTTCCTTTTTATTTTGTTTCATTTTTTTCATTATATGAAAGGCTGAGCCTCCTACCTCTTCGTTAATCATATGGAAGGCTGAGCCTCCTACCCCTTAATTTCTGTTAATCTTATATTTTTTTTTTTTTATTGTTGAATGGAAGGCTCTCCTCATTTTATTTTTATTTATTTTATTTTTTTTAATGGAAGGCTGAGCCTCCTATCTTTTATTTTTTTTTCATATTGCTTTCTTTTTATTTATTTTTCTTATTATTATTAAATGGAAGGCTGAGCCTCCTACCTAACTTGTTATTGATATTTGTTTTTCTTGTTATTATTTTGTTAATGCATGAAAGCTTGGTCACGTACATCAAGTGGTAGACTGGTAAGAGAATCTTCATCTTCTTCAAACATGGCTGAACACATTAATGAACAAGAAGATAACCATTCTCTACATAATGACCAAGATCGGCCTAGGACACTTAGAGAACACATGAACCCCATAAGAAATAGCACACCATCATATCTAATTTTTCCTGCTAATACATGTAACTTCAATTTCAAGCTAGGTATTATTCAGCTTTTACCAACTTTTCATGGCTTTGATTCTGAAAATCCTTACTTGCATTTAAGAGAATTTGAGGAATTCTGTCACACATATAACAACCTAAACTGTAGCATGAACACTATCAGGCTTAAGCTTTTTTCTGAACTGGCTCTGTTTGCTGATGGAGAGATTCATATGCAGATATCCAAGAGGCGGGGATCAGTCGTTGAAGTTTCTCATAAGGTATTTGTTGCGGGACGTATGTCTCATTCGGAACATGAGTTGTATCCACAGACAGATACAAGGCATCATTGTTCTTGTTGGACATAGAGAAATCAAGAGCATGATTCTGGACTCTATACGCCATTTGGTAATGTAGTGTGGATGCCAGAGTAGTGGAGACTTGTTCTGCACCAGTTATCTGAATCTGGATCTTTAGGGCTGATAAGAGATGGGGATCTTGAAGAGCCATACAGAAATTAGGGAAGAACTTCATTAGGATTGTAGCAGCGTTGAGAGTAGTCTCAACTATGCCGATGCAGGCATGCTTGTACTTCTTGTATCTGGAATCAAGAAGTGCAAGACGAGCAGTAATTGGCAATCCTTTTCTCCCGTGGTAGGTGAGAGCAAGGCGAACAGCACCAAAGTGGAGATGGGTATATCCTTCAGCTGTCCATTGACGAGGAAAGTGATGAGGAATCTCCAATGTGACATACTATTCTTTGGATGTTGCAAGAAGAGTATGTTGATCAAACTTCGTAACTTGAACATACTTATTTACATGCTTCCTGGTAGGGGAAACAATATTCTTTACGGTGCGGGCAAGAGAGTGAGAGGGCTTAGTAAAGGCCTTATAGGGGTTAATGTAGGGCTAGAGGTTCCTAACATCTTTTGGTAGATCTGGATTAAGGGATCAGCAAGAAACTCTTAATAACTCAACTCTTTTTGTAGAAATAGAACAATCAGATGGCTCTGATACCAAATGGGTTCCGAGGTAACCCTGTAACCAATCTTCTTAAAAATCATTTGAAAACATAGGTTTAATTCTGGTACGTGGCGTTGTTAATTAGCCAAACCCTCCACAGAGATTTCCGAAGAATTGCTTTGTGGTACGTTTTACCGTGGCACGGGACAGTTTCCAGCCCAATATACCAAGGATAAGCAGAATTGAAAAAAAGCAGGATTCTAGAAATCAACAGGAAAGATTCACTGTGATATAGTCCAAGAACACACAATGAACTCATAAGCTCTAGCCAACTTTTCCATAAGCATCAGGCCCCGAGCACCAGAGTTCCAGGAGGCATTCTCCAGGACTTTCCCACACAAATAAACCTTTTCTGAATATCATTTGAAAAACCTTTTTAAAAAATATATTTGAAAAAACACGTTACTGGACTATCCGGACATATCACCGAGGATTGAAGCCGGTAGATTACAACAATTATGATTTGAGGCAGAGGATGACTTGAAGAGAGGATCCACAGGGTGACAACTCCTAAGTCATCATTTGCCTTCAAGCTTAATTATTATAAGCTTGAAGATGATCTGAACCTGAGAGGATCCACCTAGGTGGCAACTCAGATTATCGGAGAGAGTTGAAAGACTAAGAGCTTCTGCCTTACCCTTTAGCCAAAATTTTTAGTGAGAGATAGGGAACAGAGAGAGATGATATAAGAAAGGAGTTTTCTATTCACTTCGGATCTATCTTACAAGAGTAACAAGGCCTCCTTATATAGGCAGAGGAGGAAGGAAACAAACAAACTTAGTGACGTAAGGGCTTACGTCAAAACTAACAATACTAAACCGGAAGTGACAGGCTACTAACCGAGAATCTTATTATTACAAGCACTAACAGGCCAGCTGTAAAACATTAACGTGCTAGCTGGAGAGCACCAATTTCTATCTCTATTAGCCGGTTCTGGAAAAGCATATGGGTCCACAGGCCAGTTGTGGTTTGAATCCTCTGAGTCTGCCTTTCGCGCCAGAAATACGGATCATCGATACGCGGGTCATTCATGGATGGGTCATCCGGGTCAGGTCCATTAAGACGTTTCCAGTGGATGCAGATGAATCTGCAACCACAGTCAGGCATGATGAGGCGTTCGGCTGTCTGGGTCAACGGACGATCTTCGTCTTCTTCGATAGTCAGTGGTAAAGAAGGGGTCGGAGCAGGACAGTTAATTTGATCAAGAGCCTTCTGAGTTGCGATGGCTCTTTCTCGATGTTCTCTGTTGCGGCGGAGACGCTGAAGATCATCAAAAGACTGGAGAGCTTCATGGATCATTTCTTGGTAGTCCATTGGATACGACGGCCATTCTGGAGAATCATGAAGCCAGAGCTCTATTGTAAACAAAAAATGGTTGTATCGGTGAGCTTCTCGGAGGAAAACACGATGATCAGCAGGGCGTTGCCATGGAACCCGAGCAAGGTTAAAGTCTAGGTTTCTATAATGGTGGTAAGAGGGAGAAGGGATAAACTTAAGGCCGGAGGAGGATTTAGTAAAGGTAATAGGCCTATTGAAAGAAATAAATAACATGACCAACTCCAAAATTCATAGAAGAATTGGCGGGAGAAATATTATTTAATTGGTAGCCTATTCGGCGGTCAGGGATAGCAGGGTTAAGGGCTTTATAGGACCTATGAAGATTGTCGATCCATGTGCAGATAGGATCAAACCAGGTAAGGAAAACAGGGAGGTCAGAAGAGAAATCAGAATGGAAGTTCTGGGAGTAGGAAAGGAGCTAGTGAAGCTGGGAGATATTGAAAATAATACCTATGGTATAAACAGAGCATAGGTACCAGAAGAAGCAGAAGGCTAATGGTGGAAAGGTGAAGACGTCTGGGATAGAGAAGAGATGAGAGAAGGGAAACTGGGGATGAATCCCAACAGGTTTGACAGGGCAGTCATCGAAACCATACCTTTCAATGAGGGAGGCATGGTAATGGAAGACTCGGTGTCTCTGGGAGAAGGTGAAGGACTGATGCTCATATCTTTCAACATCAACCGGGAGATTTTCATCCTTGTTAAAAACTGGGGGATTAGAGGAAGAAGAGGAAGAGACCATTTTAGGCTTTGGGTTTCGGAGGCTTTGGTGGTTTAAGGAATGATTTTGAAGGTCTGCTCAGGATATCGGCAAGAGTGTTGGAGGTGCCTTTTATATGCTTAACGTCGAAGCTGAAGCGGACGAACCATTGTTGCCAGCGAAGCAGCAGAGCATTTGGGAGTTGTTTCTGCCTGTAGTTCAGCATACGGGGGAATGCTGACATGTCCATCTCTACAAGGAAGTAATGACCAATGAGGTAGAACTGGAACTTTTCAATCCCATGTTTAACGGCCAAGATTTCTTTGTAGGTGAAGTGGTAGTGCTTCTCTGACTCTTTGAATTCTCCACTGTTGTAGCAGCACACGTGTCGAACACCATTGGATTCTTCAAGGTGGACCACTCTCCAATATTCGTTTGAGGCGTCCGTTTAGAGTATCCTTTTTCCTTTGTCGAGAATTTTGAATGGTGGCAGATTCTGAACCACTGCTTTAAGCTTGAGGATAGCTCGTCAGTGCAGGTCAGACCATGGTGGCGAATCCTTTCTGAGGTATACGTGTAAAGGATGGAGATTGGATGACAACTTCGGGATGAAATCGTGGATGTAGTTGACAAGGCCGAGAATTTGCTAGACTTGTCGTCTCGTGAGATTATCATCCAGGAAGTTCATGATCTTGGTGGCAATGTGCGGCTGAGGATGGTACTTGCTATCTTTGATTTGAACTCCAAGGAATTCGATAGAAGTCTGACCAAGGACTATCTTGCTCTGAGAGAGCATTACTCTATTATCTTTAACTATCTGGGCAAACTGGGCTAATAACTTTAAATGGGTACCTGTACAAGGGGAAAAAAATAAAATATCGTCAATATAAACAAGGGCTGACTGCAGTATTGGCTCGAAGATTTGGATCATGGCCTTCTGGAACAATGAGGGTGCCATCTTTAGACCAAAAGGAAGCACCGTCCATTGGTAATGGTGGTCTGGGATACAGAAGGCAGTTTTGTATTTGTCTGGAGGAGAGATCGACAATTTCCAGAAGCCTGATTTAATAACAAACTTGGAAAAGACCTTGGCATTTGTCAGGTTGGTGAAGAGAGTGTTTTTCCGTGGTAACGGAAACTTGACGTCAGCAATGAACTCATTCAAGGGCTTGTAGTCAATGACAAGCCTGGGCTTCTTTTTTTTCTGTTCTGAGTGTTTGTTGACGTAGAAGGCCTGGCAGGCCCACGAAGAGGTTGTGGGCTCAATGAGGTTTTGGGCCTTGAGCTCTTGCAGTTCTTGGATCGCCATCTTTTTCTCCTCTGGGCTCATTCCCGAATGGGTAGCCTTTGTTGGGTTGACATCCTCATTTTTCTTGAATGGAATTTCGATGAAGAACTTAAGATTCTTCCAAAGGGGAAGAGGATGCTTCTGTTCGAACTCAGCATGTGACTCAGCACAGGATTGTTGGATAAGGGCTTGCATGATTGTGCCATATACCGGGTCACTTTCAGATTGTATCTGGCTTGCTGAGAGAGCTTCTCCTTCAGTTGAGTAAAGTCTTGGAGTGGATGTCCACGGAAGGAAAAACTTGTGTAGTTGCAGACCTTTATCAGTCCATCTTTGAACTGATATCTTCTTGATAATGTCAAAACCAAGGATCATGTCTCTGCCATGGTTATAACCAACACAGTAGTAACTACGTACTTTGTAGGAGAGAACTTGATCCGAATTGGCTTACTTATCTTAGTGACATAGAAGACACCGTTTGCAGCTCAGAATCTTTCATTGCAGGGTTGCCACATTCTATATAGAAGGAGTGAAGGATTGACAATGGTGTTTGTGGCACCAGTATCAAACAGAGTAATCACCGGAATGGGCTTTGCATACTTATCTAGGAGAATGTTGATCTTGGCATAAGGAATGATTTGAGCAGCAAAGAGGGAAGACTGTTTTGGAGAGATTTGCATTATATAGATTGAAGCTTTCTCTGGATCAGGATCAGATTCTGAGGAGTAGGCTTCAATAGCAAAGAGGCCAGATGCCTCATCTTCTGTTTCTGAGAAAATGGACTCCATGTCATCATTGGATAGATCAGCACCAGTGACTTGGGAAATGGTGTGCGCCATTTTCTTCTTAGACTTATTGGTCTTCTTAGGACAATCTTTTGCAAAGTGTCCTGGTTATTGGCAGATAAAACAGCGTTTGAATTTGCCGCCATTCTTCTTATACCGGAAGAATCTTTTCTTCTTTCTTCTGAATCGTCGAGGGCGATCAGGAGAATAGATTCTGTGTCGATGGTGCTTCTTCCGAGGGGTGTTACAGTTGCAAGTGCCTTTGTCTTTGCACTTCTGGTTCGCCGATGAATTCCTTGTATAGCTTGAGAACGAATTTTGTAGTAGTCGGGGTTTGAGCTAACTCCAACTGGCGGTATTCCCCAATACTCATAAACCAATGTTTGAGGATACCGGACATTCCAGCTATGAAGGCACAATTAACTTTGAGATGAGTGACACCTTCACGTTGAAGTTGGGTAAGACACCAGGCATGAAATTCAAGGAATTTCTCATGCCATTTTGCTGTTAGAACTCCTTAAAATAAGAGTGTGACATTAAGAGAAGTAGGTTGCCAGACAGGGTCAAGATTTATCACCGAAGGATCTTCATCCATATGGACAAAGGGTTGCTGAGGAGGACCAGGTGGTGGTCCTGGTGGAGATCCTAGCGGTGGAGCTTGAGGCTGTTGCTGTTGAGGCGGAGCTTGTTGTGTTCCAGCATCTGTGGTTGTTGATTCTACTGGTTGAGCATGACTGGTAGCTCCTTGGGCCATATAGACTTGAGCTTCAGAGGAAGAAGTTGAGAATGAATCATCTTTTTCACATTCACTTGAAGAAGTAGAGCTTAAGTCTTGTTGGGCTGCATAGGCAGATGGAGAACTGGGTAGCTGTATTTGCTGGTCAAGGAATCCAAGAATAGGATTAGATTGGACCATCCATGTTTGGTGTGAAGGTTCTTGGATCTTTATAGGCTTTTGAGGATAAGCCGGGCAATTTTGTTGTTTATCTGGAATAGGAGTTTGGGCCGGAGTATAACTGGACCAGGTAGGAGAACTGGGCCATGAAGGTTGAGGCCTAGGAGGCTGATAGGCAGGTTTAGAAAGAAGAGCAGGTAGAGGCTTAAAGATACCTCTAGAAGAAGGAGGAGGATGATAAGCTGGGCTTAGGCTTGGTCTGAACGGGTCAGATGAGTGAAATATTGAGGAAAAAGATTCAGGGTACTTAGGCTGCTGTTACTGGGCCTGAAGATGCCTGTGCTGTTCCTTCAGATGTTGGATCTCTTGTTCTTGGGCCGTAGAATTCTCATGTCGGGCTATGAGGCCAAGAATCTCCTGATGGAGATAGTTGATCTGTTGCTGACACTGTGTTAATGGATCAATGATCATCTGATCCATCTTTTGCTCCAAGCGGACTTGGTTATGCTCGATTCTGCTGAGAACTTTGTTCTGAGACACCATGTTCTCAGATTGCCAATTGAGAACTTGTTCAGCAGCTGAAGTTTCCTTTCGTCTTCCTTCTGAATCAACTGTTGAAGGTTGGGGAACCTTCTATGTATGCTTTGTTGATGTAGAAGGATCATTGAATGCCAGAAGGGGAAAATCTTCAGGAGCACTTTCGAACACATTAACTTCAAGAATACAACAAGGAGGTTGTTCTTTCCTGAGTTGCTTGATAGCCTTCTTGTAATAAGGATGGCATGGCATCTTAACTTCCGGAGATGGAGGTGGAAGTTCAAAAGGTTCAGCAGGAGTTGGGAAGATGTCATCTGTAGTTGCTTCATTCTGGGAGTAGAGGACGTAAAAGTCATACTTGCCAGAGGGCTCTCCAAGTAATCCAACTTCGGGATCACCTAGGTGGTAACGTTGCTCAAGGAGATGTTGAGAAGATTTCTTCTTTTTCTTCTTCTTCATCTTCTTGGTAGTTTCTTCGTCATCATAGGGTGACTGGTAGCAGTCTGGGCAATCACAAACATAAAAAATATTTGTGACCATGCTTATCTTGGAAGGAATAGACCGGATTACCTAGAGAGTCAAAAGACTCAATTGGTATTTGTAAGTACTCATCAGGCTCCCGAATGAAGGTAAGGACTACTGGGGTAGAGAAGACATCAGTATCTTCTGACGGTTCTTCTTTCTGGAAGAAGATTTCCGTTTGCCCATTTCCTCTGTCAAGGAAAATGAGTTTCTTTGACTGAACTAGCTCTGTCTGCTGATGGAGAGATTCATATGCAGATATCCAAGAGGCGGGGATTAATCGTTGAAGTTCCTCACGAGGTATTTGTTGTGGGACGTATGTCTCGTTCGGAACATGAGTTCTATCCAGAGATAGATACAAGGCATCATTGTGCATGTTGGGCATAGAGAAGTCAAGAGCATTATTATGGACTCTATACGCCATTTGGTAATGTAGTGTGGATCCCAGAGTAGTGGAGACTTGTTCTGCACCAGTTATCTGAATCTGGATCTTCAGGGCTGATAAGAGATAGGGATCTTGAAGAGCCATACAGAAATTAGGGAAGAACGTCATTAGGATTGTACCAGCGTTGAGAGTAGTCTCAATTGTAAGTCTTCCATTACCATGTCTTCCTCATTGAGAGGTATGGTTTCGATGACTGCCTTATGAATCAACTGTTGAAGGTTGGTAGGAGAACTGGGCCATGAAGGTTGAGGCCTAGGAGGCTGATAGGCAGAAACCTCCGACCCCTTCTTCACCACTGACTATTGAAGAAGACAAAGATCTTCCGTTGACCCAGACAGCCGAACGCCTCATCATGCCTGACTGTGGTTGCAGATTCATCTGCATTCACTGGAAGCGTCTTAATGGACCTGACTCGGATGACCCGTCCATGGATGACCCGTGTATCGATGATCCGTATTTCTGGCACGAAAGGCAGACTCAGAGTGACTCAGAGGATTCAAACCACAACTGGCCTGTAGACCCATATGCTTTTCCAGAACCGGCTAATAGAGATAAAAATTAGTGCTCTCCAGCTGGCACGTTAATGTTTTACAGCTGGCCTGTTAGTGCTTGTAATAATAAGATTCCCGGTTAGTGGCCTGTCACTTCCGATCTAGTATTATTAGTTTTGACGTAAGCCCTTACGTCACTAAGTTTGTTTGTTTCCTTCTTCCTCCGCCTATATAAGGAGGCCTTGTTACTCTTGTAAGATAGATCTAGAGTGAATAGAAAACTCCTTGCTTATATCCTCTCTCTATGTTCCTTATCTCTCACTAAAAATTTTGGCTAAAGGGTGAGGCAAAAGCTCTTAGTCTCTTAACTCTCTCCGATAATCTGAGTTGCCACCTCGGTGGATCCTCTTAGGTTCAGATCATCTTCAAGCTTATAATAATTAAGCTTGAAGGCAAATGATGACTTAGAAGTTGCCGCTCTGTGGATCCTCTCTTCAAGTCATCCTCTGCCTCAAATCATAATTGTTGTAATCTACCGGCTCCGATCTCCAGTGATATGTCCGGATAGTCCAGTAACGTGTTTTTTCAAATATGTTTTTTAAAAAAAGATTTTTCAAATGATCTTCAGAAAAGGTTTATTTGTGCGGGAAAGTCCTGGAGAATGCCTCCTGGAACTCTGGTGCTCGGGGCCTGATGCTTATGGAAAAGTTGGTTAGAGCTTATGAGTTCATTGTGTGTTCTTGGACTATATCACAGTGAATCTTTCCTGTTGATTTCCAGAATCCTGCTTTTTCGCAGTTCTGCTTATCCTTGGTATATTTGGTTGGAAACTGTCTCGTGCCACGGTAAAACGTACCACAGAGCAATTCTTCAGAAATCTTTGTGGAGAGTCTGGCTGATTAACAACGCCACGTACCAAAATTAAACCTATGTTTTCAAATGATTTTTAAGAAGATTGGTTACTGGGCTATCTCGGAACCCATTTGCTGCTAAAAAAGAAAAAACTGCAGCCTTGGTCCCTGTTTTCTCGCAACCCCTACCCAAAAACCCTAAGTTTCTCTCTGACCACCGCTACCCCTGGCGGTTATGCTTCCCTCTGTTGTTCGCCGCTAGCCCCCGTCGTCGCTGTCATCGTTTGCAGCCTTAGCCCCGCCTCACGTCACACCATTGCTCCCGAGCGTCACCAACCATCGGTGACGCTAACAACGAAAATAGAAGGGGATCGAGCTTCGCCGCCGTTATCAAGCTCCGCCGCCACCGCGTCGTCGTCTTCCATCCGCCACCATTAGTCTTCCCATCCTGCTGACATCACCTCAGCTCACGCTGCGCCATCGTCCCCAGGCTCCTCCGGTCGCCGTTCGTACCCAAGCCGAGGCAGAAAAGAAAGCTGTTCACTCCGCTGCCACTAAAGCCCAAGCGCCACCGTTTTTGTCTTGCCATCCAATTGCCGAATCAAAGGAAGATGAACCAGATCCGGATCGTGACCCGCTAAACCCCACAGGTTCACATACGGATCTGCCCAGTCAAACTTATCTCTTTGGGTTTAACCCTCGTTTAGCCCCTCTGTTCTATTTATTTCATTCATTTAAATCACTAACGTTTGTTTTATTTTGCATAGAAGCCATTGACAGCAAGTTTTTTTTTATTATTGTTTTGTTTAATATTTGTTTATTGGTTTGTCCGGCCATGTATCAAATTTAACTTTTGAATTCACATAGGAATATAAGTTATGATATTTGTCTATTTATTTGTTTATTTATTATCTCTGCCTTTTTTAGAATAGTTTAATTTCAATTCTCATAAAACATCATAAAAAATCAACAACACACAAAATTGAAATTTTAGGTTAGTAATCCAAATCTTCAGATAATCCAATCTACCATTTTTTAAAGGAAAAGATTAATTAAGCTAGGTGATAAATCTTCGAGATCCGTTTTTGGTGGATTTAATAAAATCCTGAGATGAATTATTTGTTCAAAATTAATTGGTTTAATAAAATTCACAATGTTCCTTTTAAATTTTTGGTGAATTTGATAAAATCCCGCGATTTCAAGGATGTCTAGGATTTCAAAGCTAATTGGTCTAGTAATATTCACGATTTGGAATTAAATTAAAAATTAAACATAATTAAATAAAATTCATTATAATTATTTTCATCAACAATTAAGTAAAGAAACAAAATTTAGGAAAAGATAAAACCGAACCTCTATTGTACCAATTTCTGGACGCTATAAATAAGGTTATTTTAGTGTAAATGACTCACGATCTCAAAATCTCTCATAGAGTATAATAGGTATCCAATTAACTTGGGCGAAACTGATTGGTGGTGAATTTTAAAAAACACGTTGCTACAACTTGGTGATTCCATTGGGGATGATTTTAGCCATAAAAGAGGTTTAGTTTTCCTCTTTTTCTTTTTGTTTGTTTCTTAACATATTGATTTGATGTGTTGTGTTTTTTTAGGTTCTGACACGAACACACATTGGCATGCATAATGAGCTTAATACCTAAGCTCATTCCAACAAAGTCTTGCAAAACACTCAGGTTAGGCTAGTCGTGTGAGGCAGTACTCTCCACATTTTCTCTAATCCGTGGTAGTAAGTAGTATTGCTCGAATATGGCGATAGTCACTTCATGAGACTATGAAAGCTACGACTCGAATTAATCTTTCATCACATAATTCTTGTGGGTGAGGAATTATGCCTTTTCTAGTCTAATAAGACTTAGTGAAAGGGATTCGGGAACTAATCCATGCCTTCATTAAAAAAAAAAAAACACCTATGTATATAGTGGCCATAGATCTATCCACTAGGATTTTCATAACAAGACATGCATCGTTTAGTTAAATTGCTTCATTGTTTTCATAACTTGTTCTATGTTATGTTATTATACCAACGTTACTGACCGTTTGTCATTAGACCATTTTCGTTGCTTTGATTTGTGCAGTTTTGCTTAAATTACTTGTTTTTTTTATGCTGTTCTTTTGTCATGGTTATAATTGCTCTTCTTATTGTTGCTCATATGTTGTTTACCTATACTAATTGTGTTCTAACCTGTTACTAACTTTATTCTCTTCCTGTCCTTTTGTTTTCTTAAACAATTTTTTTTTATACATCAAAATCATATATTAAACTATACTCATTCTTAAGTTCCTTGTCAACAACAAGTTTTGAAGTTTCATAGTTGTAGATAATCAAGCTCAATCATTGCATGCATGCATCAATCCTTACCTTTATGCATTTATACTATTAAATAATCACTTCATTTAAGGTGCAAGATTTTCATCTTAAGTCGGTGCATCAAAAAATGACAATGAGCAAGGAAAATGTAATCTTTAGGGAAACTTCATGCAATGCTTAGATAAAAGAAGTTTATATGCCCTTTTTGTGGACGAGAAAGGTGTCTTTTCAAGAAGAATTTTTAAGCTAGATCCAACCTAGAGGTCTACACACATTCGTGAATGACAGAGAATCCTTCGTATGGACTTGTACCTTTGAGAGCTTGCCAAAGTAACTTAATAGTAAAAATCTCCTAAATTTTGTCTAGAATCTAAGGTGTAGTCTTTGTTAAATGAACATCTGTCATTCTTTTCTTTTTCAATAAGGAGATGTAATGTGTTCATTTTATCGCCTTTTAATAAAAATCCACATTTTACTTCCATTTTACCATTTTCACCATTATACCTTCCATTTCACCTTTCTTACCATTATATTTTCTTTCATAAAGAAACACAAACCTGACAATATTGCTTGTATGTGGAGATGAAAGTTAAGGGAGATTTGATGGTGGCATTCTTAAAAATGCTGCCTAATCTAGTAAGAAGGATCTTAAATGTTGCATGACAACTCTCATCATACCAAAACAAAAGGAAGTTTGTAATGGTTATCAATATCATTTGCAAGAAGTTTTTCATTAGTTTCTAGAGAAGGTAACCCTCATGTAAAACGGCTTCAATGTCATCCCAATTCTTATGAATGCTTAACAAAAGAAAAGGTTCTCAGTTCTCCACAACGCAAATTCCAAAAAGGAAAGAAGTTCATCTCTTCCATCAAAAGGCAACAAGAGAAATTCAAAAGAAAGAAATGACTGAGAGTAGCATGAGCAGCTAATGTCACTTAAGTTGTCTTGCTTAAGGAAGGCTATCTAGCACATCACAATCATAGCTCGTAAAAAAAAACAAAGAAAGAAAAAGATAAGGGCTCGTTAAGTTGTTAGTCTTTAACACAACCTCGGCAAAAGTTAAAGCAAAGGAAAGACGAGGAATGAAAAGAAAAAAAAATGTGAGCTATAGATTCTAGACTAAAAATTTACAAAGGCAGTTTAAAAAATAAAGACAACTTTCAAAGTAAGTCCACACTTAGATTGCAAGAGTTAGGGGGAAGCAGATGGAGTTTAACTTTTTGGAAAATGGTGGTAAATTTGAGGTTGTCATTATCAAGTTTTTTAAGGCAATCAGATCTGCTTGTATGTGGCATTAAAAGGCCTTTTTCCTCTTACACAATTTTGACCTTTCTGTTTTACACCATTCAGGCTTAATTTTCTTTAACCAAGTATTTAAATACCATTCCACTTCATTTACATCATCATCTTAAAGCCAGTTTCTACCTTTTGCCTTATGCATTTTGCATTTTTGAGTTGGAAATGGCAAAGAATAACAAAATATTTTAATCAAATACAAAGACTGTATGTTATTTTGTCAAGCTCTGTAAATTGATGAAAGTTTTTCTTTAAGCCTAAACTATTTTTCATTAATGTGTGTGGATCAAAAGTGAGGAAACTATTTAAGATTCTTCTTGGAAAGAAGCAGTTCTTAGACACATTGGGGGGAATTAAGCATTGAATACCAATATGGTCACAAAGGGGCAAAGGATGCACATTCATGCATCATGATCCCTAAGGCGAGGTAAGGAATCACAAACACTTTAAAAGGGAGGTTGATAGAGGTAAATACGAATCTAGACTATGAGTTGCTCATCTCTCATGCTTCATGGTTATTTTTTTTCATATAACTTATGCAATTTACCTATTGAAGTTCTTGTCAAATTTTTTTCCAAAGTCATTCATCATTCATCATGAGCAACATAACTACCATGTACAGTGCACATTCCTTTTAAAACAGTTTTAAAGACAAGTCTTGTGAAGGCAAATTTTAAGGAATATCTATAAGGATCTCCAAGAGGGAAACTCTTATGAAGCACGGGTTAAAGGTATTACGGTGTACAACAGAGCTTGATCATCAGGAAACAATTTAATTCTCAAGGGGAGCAACGATTCAAGGTGAGTTTCATTAAGGTAAGACCAAAGGACACAAGAATGAACATTTAGCAAGGAGTTTTCAAAGATTGAAATTATTATCAAAGAAATCATTGTATATTTTCATACTTTAGGGGGGGATTTTGAGAAGTGGACATTCATGAGTTCTTACACCTTTTTTCAAACCAAATTTCATCTTGTTTGGGTGGTTGTTCTTGAAGCTCATTTCAAGATATTTTCAAGGTATTTTAAGGCATCTTAAGACATTTTCAACTCTTAAGGTTTCTTATTGAACCATCAACATTTTTTAAATTCACTCATTTTGTGAAATTTTAGTTTTTTTTTAAGATTTACTCATTTTGTAGAATCATCAGCTTTTTTAAATTCACTCATTTTCTAGAATTTTATTTCTCTTAAGATTTACTCATTTTGTGGAATCGTCAGCTTTTTTAAATTCACTCATTTTCTGGAATTTCATTTCTCTTAAAATTCATTCATTTTATGGAATCTTCAGCTTTTTTAAATTTACTCATTTTGTGATATTTCTTCACTTTAAGATTCAAACATTTTGAGGAATCTTCAGCTTTTTTTGAAAATTACCCGTTTTGTGAAATTTCTTATTTTTAAGATTCACTCATTTTATGAAATTTTTGGCATTTTTGAAATTAACTCATTTTGTAAAATTTCTCACTTTTAAGATTCACTCATTCTATGGAATCTTCAATTTTTTGAAATTCACTTATTTTGTGAAATTTCTCACTTTTAAGATTAACCTATTTTATGGAATATTCAGTATTTTTTAAATTCACTCACCTTGCAAAATTTCTTCACTTTCAAGATTCGCTCATTTTGTGGAATCTTCAGCTTTCTTGAAATTTACTCATTTTGTGAAATTTTTCACTCTCAAGATTTACTCATTTTGTGAAATCTTCAACTTTCTTGAAATTCACTTATTTTATGGAACTTCTTACCTTCAAGATTCATTCATTTTGTTGAATCTTTGGCTTTCTTGAAATTCATTCATTTTGTGAAATTTCTCATTTTTAAGATTCACTCATTTCATGGAATCTTCAGTGTTTTTGAAATTTACTCATTTTGTGAAATTTTTTACATTTAAGATTTGCTCATTTTGTGAAATTTTCAGCTTTCTTGAAATTCACTCATTTAGTGGAATTTGTCACTTTCAAGATTCACTCAATTTGTGAAAATCTTTGACTTTCTTGAAATTCACTCAGTTTGTGAAATTTCTCACTTTCAAGATTCACTCATTTTGTGAAATTTTTGAATTTCTTCAAATTTATTCATTTTGTGAAATTTCTCTTTTTTTAGACTCACTCATTTTGTGGAATTTTTGACTTTCTTAAAATTCATTTTTTTTTTTGTGAAATTTCTCACTTTTAAGATTCACTCATTTTATGAAATCTTTGGTATTTTTGAAATACACTCATTTTGTGAAATTTTTTCACTTTCAAGATTCACTCATTTTATAAAAATCTTTGATTTTTTTGAAATTCACTCATTTTTTTGAAATTTTTTACTTTTAAGATTCATTCATTTTATGGAATCTTTAGCTTTTTTGAAATTCACTCATTTTATGAAATTTCTCATTTTAAGATTCACTCATTTTGTGAAATCTTCAGCTATTTGAAATTTATTTATTTTGTGAAATTTCTCACTTTTAATATTCATTCATTTTTGTGAAAATCTTCAACTTTATTGAAATTCATTTATTTTATGAAATTTCTCATTTCAAGATTCACTCATTTCTTCAAATCTGTAGATTTTTAAGATTCACTCATTTTGTGAAATTTCTTACTTTTAAGATTCACTCATTTTGTGAAATCTTCGTCTTTCTTGAAATTCACTTATTTTGTGAAAATTTTCACTTTCAAGATTCACTTATTTTATGAAATCTTTAGTTCTCTTCGTGGGATCTTCTACTTTATTGAAATTCACTCATTTCATGGGATTTCAAGTTTTAAATTCATCCATTTTGGAAATTCACATTTTTTATGAAATTATTCTAAGTCCAGTTGCTTTCTTGGAAATTTTTATTTGAGATACCAATGAGGGTTCTTTAGTCTCAATACAAGGAAAAACTAAGGTTCCAAAAAGAAGATAATTCTCTTCCTTGTAATTTGGTTAAAAGTAAGGTTCTAAACAAGAAAGTTCTCTCTACCTTATCACATTTAAAAAAAAAAAAAGAAGCTAAAATCAAGGTTTCAAAGAAACGGTAATTTTCTTCCTCGTAACTTGGCCAAACTGAGATTTTAAACAAGAAAGGTTTCTTTACCTCATCATATTTAAAGAAAAGTGGAAACCAAGGCTCCAAAGATAATGTAATTTTCTTGTTTATAACTTACAGAAAACTGAGGTTTTAAATGAAAAATGTTTCTTTATCTCGTCACACCCATTACAAGGTTAAGCCAAGTTTTTAAAGGCAAAGTATTCTCTTTCTCATAATATAGATTAAATCGAGGTAGATAAGCTAGGATGCTATATCTCAAAGGAATTTTAGAGGTGGTAAAGAGTTAGGGTGCTCTATCCCATAAGAATTTAGAGGTTGTAAAAAGACAAAGTTCTCTACCTCCAAGCCAATAAGAGGTGGTAAAGAAAGAGTTATGTACCTCTTCAATTATGATAAGAGAGTTTTTTGTGAAAGGTAAAATGAATGAGAGAAGAGTTTTTCTCTTTCATAGAAAGGTTTTTATAGAAAAGAATGGGTAAGGAAGGTTCCTTAACTTCTCAGGAAAAGAGAAAAGAGTTTTCTTCTTAGGTTTGGAAGTAATAGGAAGGCTCTCATTGCAAAAGGCTAGGAAAGTTCCTAGGCTTGGTAAATAAGAAGGAAAGAGTTTTTCTTATTTAGATTCTTAAACGATAGAAAGATTCTTATCGTAGAGGTAATAAAGAAGGTTTCTTAACCTCACAAAAAAAAAAAAGTTTTTCTTCTTAGGAATTTTTTTGACAATGGAAAGTTTCTTATTGTAGAAAGGCAAAGAGAGTTCCTTAGCCTGATAAGGAATGGGGAAATAGTTTTTAAGGAGAGTTCCTTAGCTTGATAAGGAATGAGGAAATAGTTTTTCTCCTTAGATTCTTAAATGATAGGAAGGTTTCTATCAGAAAGTTAATAAGGAAAGTTCTTTAACCTCGAAATGGAAGAGAAAAATGGTTTTTTCTGATTAGAATTTGTGCAATGAGAAGGTTCTCATTATCCAATGAAAGGTCAAACAAAATTTAGTAATGACTTTGCATGCATCATGTTTCATGAAACATGCAAAGGATGACAATTGTTAACACCTAATTTTTTTTTGTGCATTTGTTTATCTTAGTTCTAGGTTAGGAAAAGTTAGTTTTGGAGCATTCTGTTTTGTAGGGGGTAATTTGGTCTTTTTTTGGTGTTATTAATTTTAGGAGTCTAAAATATTCATCTAGGATCGAAATACTAGTTAATTTAGTTTAGGTACTAATTTGGAGTCATAAAGTTCTTGTAGGGTTAATTTAAGCAAAAAAGAAAAGTTTGGGTGGAAACCGAGGGATTTTAAAAGATTCTAGGCAAAATTAAAAAGTTTAAGACAAATTTGTCAGTTTAGAGAGTTTGAGTCAAATATGGCAAAATCATGAAATTCTTCGAAAATCTAGTTTTTTAACTAAGCTTTAGGCTAATTTGACAAATTAGGCAAAAGTTGGGCTAAATTGTAATTAAAAAAAAAAAAGGACCAAATCAATAACCTAAGAGTTTTGTTGTACTAAAATTATATTTTGGCCAAATTATGTCATAATATTTCAAATTGAACTTGGATGAGTTTAACCTTCAAAAGCCCTAGTTAATCTCGCCTAAGACCCCTTAGTATAAATATGGGTCACCACTTGAAAGAAAAAAAAGAGAGAAATTCGCCAATCTTATGCTCCAAGCTAAAAAAAAGAAAAAATTGCAGCCTTATTCGTTGTTTTCTTGCAACCCCTAACCAAAACGTTAATTTCTTTCTGACCACTGCTACCCTTGGCAGTTATGTTTCCCTCTGTCGTTCGCCACTAGCCCCCGTCATCACCTTCATCATTCATTACCTTAGCCTTGCCTTATATCACACCATTGCTCCCAGGCATCACCAACGTATTTTTTAAGAGTCACCATCACCAACGTATTTTTTAAGAGTCACCATCAATCGATTTTATCAAGATCGATTGGATACTTGTTATAGTCTACAATATATTTTAAGATCGTGAGTCGGTTATACTAAAATAATCTTATTTTAGCACCCAAAAATTGGTATCATAGGGGTTCGGTTTTATATTTTCCTAAATTTTGTTTCTTTGCTTAATTGTTGATGAAAATAATTTTAATGAATTTTATTTAATTATGTTTAATTTTTAATTTAATTCCAAACCGTGAAGCTTACCAGACCAATTGGATATGAAATCGTAGACATTTTTGAAATCTCGTGACTTTATCAAATCTACCAAGAATTTGAAAGGAACATCTTGTTCAAATTGTGAATCTTATTAGATTAATCGATATTGAACAAATAATCCGTCTCGAGATTTTATCAAATCTATCAATAACGGATCTCGAAGATTTATCACCTAGCTTAATTAATCTTTTCCTAAAAAAAAGTGGTAGGTTAGATTATTTGAATATTTGAATTACTAGACTCAAATTGTAATTTTGTGTATTGTTGATTTTTTATGATGTGTTATGAGAATTGAAATTAAACTATTCTAAAAAATGGAGAAAAAATAAATAAAAAAATAAACAGACAAACATCCTAACTTATATTCCTATACGAATTCAAAAGTTAAATTTGATACATGGCAAGACAAACCAATAAACAAATAATAAACAAAACAATAATAAAAAAAAAACTCGCTGTGAATGGCTTCTCAGAAAAATAAAACAAACGTTAGTGATTTAAATGAACAAAATAAATAGAACAGGGGGGCTAAACGAGGGTTAAACCCAAATAGAGAAGTTTGACTGGGCAGATCCACATGTGAACCGGTCGGGTTTAGCGGGTTGCGATCCTGATCTGGTTCTTCCTCCTCTGATTCGGCAATCGGACGGCTAGACAAAAGCAGTGGCGCTTGGGCTCCGGCGGCGGCGGCGGGGTGAACAGCTTTCTTGTTTGCTTCGGCTTGCGTACGAACGGTGACCGGAGAAGCCTGGGGACGATGGCGCATCGTCAGCCGAGGCGACATCGGCAGGATGGGAAGACTAACGGTGGTGGATGGAAGAGGTAGTCGAGGCGGCGGCGAAGCTCGATCCCCTTGTCCTTTCTTTATTAGCGTCACCGATGGTTAGTGACGCCTGGGAGCAATGGCGTGACATGAGGCGGGGCTGAGGCGGCGAATGATGACGGCGACGACGGGGCTAGCAGCCCACGACAGAGGGAAACGTAACTGCCAGGGGTAACGGTGGTCAGTGAGAAAATTAGGGTTTTTGGGTATGGGTTGCGAGAAAACAGGGACCTAGGTGCATTTTTTCCCTTTTTAGCTAGGAGCTTAGGGTTGCCGAATTTCTGCCTCTTTTTTCTTTTAAATGGTGACCCATATTTTACTAGGGGGTCTTAGGCGAGATTAACTAGGGTTTTTGAAGTTTAAACTCATCCAAGTTCAATTTAAAGAGATTAGGACATAATTTGGCCAAAATATAAATTTTAGCCCAAAAAACTCTTAGGCTACTGATCTGGTCCCCATTTTATTCAAAATTACAATTTAGCCCAAATTTTGCCAGATTTGTCAAATTAGCCTAAAGCTTTGTAAAAATAACTAGATTTTCCAGGAATTTCACGATTTTGCCAGATTTGACTCAAACTCTCTAAAATTGACAGATTTGCCCCAAATTTTCTAATTTTGCTTAGAATCTTTTAAAATCCTTCGGTTTCCACCCAAACTTTTCTTCTTGCCTAAATTGACCCTACAAGACCTTTATGACTCCAAATTAGTACCTAAACTAAATTAACTCCTATTTCTATCCTAGATGGATATTTTAGACTCCTAAAATTAATAACACAAGAAAAAGACCAAATTGCCCCCCACAAAACAAATTTCTCCTAAACCAACTTTTCCTAACCTAGAACTAAGATAAAAAAAATGCACCCGAACAAAATTGGGTGTCAATACCAAGTAAATGAATGAAAACCATCATTATTTTTAAATTCTAATTTTTAGTTCAAGGGGTAAATTGAGGTGTTAAAATTGAAATATGGTCAAATATAATCTATGAAAAGTTTGCAATAGGAATTTTTCAATGGATGAGACATTGCCGAGAAAAATAATTCCCAATTGATTTGAACTAAACCCCTTTCACCCGCATCGCACCTTTAACATTTCTCTTCTATCATCAGCATCATGAGAGGGCTGGGAAACAACAGTCTCACAGCATCTTCGATTGAACCCAATCACAGCTAGAGCCTTTGACACCATCGTTGCTTCACCAAGTTGCAGTCAAGCCCCTTGCTCCAGCTCTACCAGACCAACAAATATTTAGATTTGGCACCTTTATCGTTTGCAATGGCTCATTTGTCAAAGACATTGTTGGAGTGGCTGTTGTGCGATTCAATTGCTGACACTCGATTTGGAATGAAGAGCAACGGTGACCAACAGCAAGATTGTAGGAAGGAAAAAGGCAGAAAAGCTGTGGCAATGAGAGAGAGAGAGAAACTAATTAAGAAGGGAAATTTTGGAGGGTAAAATTGTAAAGTAACTACTATATCTAATTACACATAAGTCCATAATATCCATAGGATTAAGTTTTAGGACTTATTTTGATAAATCGAGGAGTTTTAAGACTTATTAGGCAAAATATAAATAGTTTTAGGACTTAAAGTTACTTCGCCGTGTTTCTAAATGAACTGAGCTTGTAAATGGCGCTTTGGATCTCTCGTCGGCTGGAAAGTTCGCCCATAAGATTTGCAATTGCAAGTAGTCCGGGGTGGGCTTTGTAAATAAGGGAAATGGGCCAAAGGCCCAAGCTGCAATATGTGTATATAAGGGGAAATAATAGAACAAGGAAAATTATCAATAATTCAATATCCTTGCTCAAGTCGAAGATTAGGAGCTCTCTCAAGTGAGTTTTTGAAATCATTCAAAACAAACAACCATTCGTTTGGGAATAGTATATTTTTAATGTTAGAAGAAAGTTATTACAACAGTTAATTAATAATTTATTCCACTCTCTAATATTAATTTTAGACATTATTCTCAAAATAAAGCCGAAATGTATAATATAGAAATTAAACAAGAGGCATTTTCTCAACTTCTCAACTAATCCAAAAAGAGACAATCATTTGGACCAACATGATCCTATCCAACCTCTTAGCTGACCATGAAAATTACTACCGGAAGTTAAGATCTAATCCCTTGATCATTAGTCGCCACCTTCTGTCCACTGATTAGGAGGTGGAAAAGGAAATAGCATCCACCATTAATTGAGCTATGAGTTTATTAAATCTGATTTTCAGTCTAAAACTCTGTTATCCTTTTTTCCATTCAAAATAATTTAATATTTTAATTTATTCTTTTTTTTTTTTGTGAAGGATCAATTTCATTTAAAATCTAATGCTTTATCTTTAATTTTTTTTTCTAGAAACTAATTAAATTTTTAAGAATTTTTTTCCTTATCCAACAAAAGAAAAGAAAAAATCAATAGAAATTACTAACTCTTTTCAAAATATGTTTTAATAATATTTTTTTTATAAATTGAGCAAATAATCAACCCACACATATATATATATAAACCAGTGTTTAAAGGAATGAGAGAACCTTATAAGGGGTGAGTTTTTTAACTTCCGAAGAGGTTTGAATCTTAGCATGATTCACTTTAAAGTGGCCATTGTGCTAAACCTTAAAAACTTTATAATGTCTTGTGTTACATTCCGATTACCAAAAAATAACTCATTTAAAAAAAATAACTTTGATGATAATTTTATTAAAAGATAATTAATCACCATTTAGCAACCGCTCCCTTATTATGTTTCTACTAACTTTCTAAAAAATTCTGTCGGTGATTAATGGTTGTGGTGGTAGTTGCAAGTTCACTTTGATTTTATTCTCTAGCACCCTAGTTTGTTGTCTGGTCGTAATCACCAGCAAACAAAATAGCTTTAGATTTCCAGCTGATTAGATAAAGAATCAAAGATGAGTTGTTTATTTCATGATGTGGATCCTTATCGACTTAGGTACTGACTTTTGCAATATTATATATTTTTTGTTTGATTGTTAATTGAATTTGCTGGTTTGATGGTATGAAGGCCAATATAATTAAAATCTAATACAAGTATAAACCATGTTTTTCCCCTTGTAATTATCATCAATATCTTTGATATAGATTTTTCTTTTCATTTTCTTTGATAATAAGAAGCATCTTTACAAGTATCAAGTTAGGAGGTATGTACCATATATAGTTTGCCCCTATTCCTTTCATCTAAACCTTTGCACCATTTGCTTCATCCGGAGATTAAAGTGTGTAATTTTTTTTTCAATTTTCCATTTTTGCCCTCGTGAAATTGTCAGTAATTAAACTGTTACTTTCAAAACTTTAGTGAGTTACTTAAAAAGTTTTCAAAATAAAAATATAAGGACTAAAATATAGATTTTTAGAATTTCAAAAGTTGTTACTGATAACTAATACACTATATCAACACAATACTTTTATTTTTTTGGGGGGTAAAGTGTAAGTTTTTTAAATGATAGGGGTAAACTCTATATTTGTCCAAATTGTGCGGATTCGTTGAGGTTACCCAAAAATGTACTAGGGAAACAAAACCTTCCATAAAAAACTTCCAGAAAAATTCTAATTTTAGATGGTTTTTGAAAGATATCAATTAGTTGCTAATCTGTAGCTGTAGCAGTAACTTAAAATGATAATAATTAAATAACTTATATATGCATCATCAATTTGTCTAAATAGAATTGGTGGAATATGACCTTCATCATGATCACCAAATTTTTCAAGTGCCAACTAAGAAAAGACTTATTAACCAAAAAGCTGTGGAATAAAGTGTGATTATTAGTAACTTTTTTTAATTGGTGTGATTAGAAAAGTTAATCCTTGGTATAAACAGGGGTTACAATGTCCCACAACACACAAAAAGTTAGCAATAATTAATACTGATTCCTCCTGCTATCTTTGGAATTGGTTCAATTAAAAGAAGGAAGTATAAAGTAGAAGTTAATGCAAGTTTCTTCAAGAAAAGGAAATCAATCAACTTGCTTCATCATGGCCCAATCATAATAATGTATTATTTTTTTTAGGCCAAAATCCGTTTCACTTCATAAGACATTTTGAATTTTGGCACAGTACAACTCAATCTCTCAAAATATTAATTGTTAAATACTTTGCTCCTTCGACCTTATGTCTGTTAGTTGATCGAACACTAAAATTACGTGTTTAGTCAGCAATCTTTTTAGTTGGCCTCTTTTATACCCTATACTTTACCACTTAACAACCTAAGCTCTATCTCTCAAATGTTTCACCACCCTCTACGTTGCTACTAAAAAACTATAAGCAATATTTGAAAAAAAAATTTACTAAAAAAATAAAAATAAAATAATGCTACAGTTAATATAATGAAGGCCTAAATTAAATAATGCTATATTTTTTTAGTAATATAATCAATTCCAAAAAAATAAATTTAATTTAATTTTTTTAGAATTATTATCATTTAAAAATTAGCATTCTATTTAATTAGTAATCAAAATTTCAATCAATTATTTTTCACAAAATAACTAATTTGTTTGAAATTTTTTAGAAAAAAAATTAATCCACTAACCGATTAATTTTTGTTGAGGAATAGATTTTACAATTAGCATTAGATATTGAATAATCACACACAAAAAAAAAATCCAGAACCCTCACTACAAGCCCTCGCTTCTCATTGATGGATCCAAGATCTAGAACCATTTCATTGTCTGGAGGAGAAGGAAGAGGAATAACAAGCAGGGCGAGTCACAAGAGGCAGTGGTGTGGGGGGAGTGGCAGCGATGACAACAAATTCCTCCGATGACGAGCTCCAGTAGAAATTGTTAACCGAGAGCCCAATTCGCCAGCAGCGTGGGAGAATAACACTGGTGGGACGACAATGACGACCTTAATTCTTGCTCAGAGACTAATTTTTGAACCTAAGCCAGACTCTCCCGTGTGGTCTTGGGCTTTGGACTTGATTTCCGAACCCAATGTTGGTTCGATTGATTTCCGAACCCGGTGCTCAACTTCGATCGCCAATTTGATGGCGAGGTTTGCAATAAGGATTGAAAACTCAGGGACGGCGCCTTCAGTAAAGAGTAGTGGGTGAACTTGAGATGGCGGTTAAGGAGCTTGATTTGGTGTCAGACAATGGTGGCCGGCCTGGAGCAACGACAGCGGCAAGATGGGAGAATGGGCCGACAGTAGTGCTCGCCGGTGAAAGGGGGCTGGGTTAGATTAAGTTTGTGTTTAATTATCATCAAGTACTTTAAGTTACATGTTTTTGTTATTCAGAGACTAATACTTTAAATTGTTGCAATCAAGCCACTGAATCGTTAGAAATCTAATAGAGTTAATGTCAAGTTGACAGAGTTAACAAGTTAAAGGGTTAATTGCGCCACGTTTTATAGTTGAAGGACTGAGTTGCACCAAGACAAAATTCAGGGACTAAAAAGCCTAGGTCACTATAATTCGAGAGAGTAAAATGAATTTTTACTTTTTTTTAATTAAATTCCGTAATAATGTGCATTTTTAATATGATAAATCTAAAGCTAAGAACATTTATAAAAAAATTATTTATGTCAAACAGTGATTGTTATTAATAATATGTGACACTATAGACTCAAATTTAAATTGTTTAATGTATGTGTTTATAAAATTTCCTATTATATAAGCACAAAACCTCGCTATCTCCATAAGTTACAAAACCTTTAGTGCTGCCGAAACTAGAAAATCTGTTACAGGCTTGTACACTTTGCACTTTCAACCTTTTTATTCTGTGAGATATAATAATTGTCTCTCACGTGTAGCATCATACATATATAATTATTATTTTCGTGGACCACAACTAGTTCTTATTTTGATCACAATAAAACACTATAGTGCTCGTCGAGATTATAGGGAGAGGTATCTTTAAACAAAATGAAATGTACTCATAATCCTTGGCCAAATGGACAACACTTTTATCCTTTCACAACCTAAGCGTCAGTTCAAGACACCTCTTAACTTCTCTTATTCCTAAATTCTTAAACTTATAAAATAATTAATTCTAAATCGCACCACAAAAAATAAAAAAAACTAACAGAGGCTTTTGAGATATCCAAAGCAAGAGTGATGGTTCTTGAAAATTTTTTCTTCCCACCCTAAAACTAAAAAAAAAAAAAGATAAAATTTTTTAGTGTTTTAATAAAACATAAATATTAAAAAATAAATAAAACTTGCATTAATACAAAAAAAATATATACAAAAAGCTCATTTATTTTTGGGATGATTACAACTTGCTCTTGAAATTTAGGTGAAATTACACTTTGTCCCCTCTTATTTTTGAAATATACACTTTGCCCTCTTAATACAGTCTGACAGCAATTTCTGAAATCTTAATTTATACATTGCGGTAGTCATCTTCCAGTAATTTCAATATATATGGTATTTTTTTTACAGTTAATAGATATTTTAAATTATCAGTTTTTTCTTTTTGTATTTCTTTCAGTTTTTAAAACAGTATTTTTTAAATGTTAATTAATTATAAAAAATACTATATAAATTTAAATTATTTGAAGATAACAACCATATAATCTAAATTAAGATTTCAGAAGTTGCTATTGAATTGTATTAAAAAGGTAGAGACTAAAGTGTATATTTTTAATAAGAGGGAAATGTATAATTTTATCTAAACCTCAGAAAATAAATTGTAATTAACCCTTTCTTTTTGGCTGGCGTAGCGCTTGAGCACGTGATGAATACACATCCAATAATACTTTAATCCAATAATCTTGGGCTTCCTTTGTTTCGTTGCTTCCTGTGTACGTACCCAAAAAACCAAAAAAAAAAAAAAGAAACTTTCGTCCATATCTTTAGATATTTTAAAACTAGATGAAATTAATTATAGGTTAATTTATCACTAATATGAGATTTTAATTACGAAATGGACCACGATAAGGTGACCTTTCATAACATGAGATGTGTTACCATCGCATCACAATAAGGGGCAGTTATTGTATAGCGTTTATTGTAAAACAGGGTAAATTGCACCAAAAGTTTCATATCTTGAATTTCAATTACAAATTGGCCCTCAACCTCCATTTTATTATATTGGTCCCAAACATTTATAATTCAACGCATATTTGTATCTAGCCTTAGAAAAAGAGAAACTAAATTAGCACATAAACTTGATTTATAATGAGGAAAAATTGATAATTCAAATAGTCCATTAACTATAAAAAAAATATGATGCATATTAAATTTGTAAGAAGATATTTCAAGTACAAATAGCTATCTGATATCAATTTTTTAAATTCTAATTTAAACTGTTTGGTAATTGTCTTTCTTTAAATTTAATATGTACTTATATTTTTTTGATAGTTAATAAACCATCTAAATTATCAATTTTTGATTTCTAAAAATTAGGTTTGTGTACCAATTCAATCTTAACTAAAGTTAGAAACTAATATGTAATGAATTATAAAGGTTTGAAAAAGATCCAAACCAATATTGTTGTACTGCAATATGTCAACAAGTAATTAAGTAAAAGAAAACATTATGATAACCATTTGTTTGTGTGATAATGTTAGACAATTACTATATCCTTTTTTTTAAGTAAATAATGTGTTAGAAGTCCTTAAGGTATGGTTGCCCTGTCTTGGGGTTATGGTGAAGGGAATGTTTGCTTGATGGCGGCAGGAAAGAATGATTGTTATTATGCCTTCCCCACCCTCTCACTCAAACTGTTGGCACTCTCAGAGTGAGAGCAAAGCAAAGCAAAGCAACAAGCAAAGATGGAGAAGAAGTCCTCAGGGGGGGAAAAAAGAAAAGAGAAAGAAAACCCACTTTATAATTATAGAAAGTAAAATGGAATGTGAAATTGAAGGGTTTCGAACCAAGTTTTGTCTGAAAATATTAAAACATAGAAGAGGCCATGCAAGTACGAAACTATAGGAAGATGTAGATAAACTTAATTTGTTCGGTGACATTTCTAGCATTGCTGCCAATAATTAGAAAATTTTTAGATGTGAATCAGTTTGCCATGTAGTTAGACTTAAATAGCTGAATAAGTGGATGGACTCTATATGTAACTAGCTTGATTAAACGTCTAATTTTATATTTCGGTTCTTTTTTATGAAAGCTCTCTTTCATTAATTGTAGGTCATATGGTATCTATTAATAAGATACAATACTAAATTCCACAGAGATAATAAGCACAACTCATACTGTTTATAATGGCTCTAAGATTTTGTATTATAAATGAAAACCGTAGAGAATACATTAATATACATGATATTCAAATATATAAGCTGATAGAAAAAACACTAGAAATAAATAAAAGACATAAACATAGCATAATGTTTGAACTAACAAACAAATTAATGAATACTAACAATCGATCTTCTACGAGAAAATAGATTGGCCAATCTCATCAAGTAGAACTCTATTGTCAACTTTTTAGTCTACAACTCTTTTGTCTCATTTGACAATGAGAGGAAAATTGAATCTAATAAAAGTAAACAAAAAAAATTCTATTGATTTAGTCAATTATTTGAAAAAATAGGATACTCACTCCGTCCCAATTTACTTGAAACATATTCTTTTTTGGGAAGTCCCAGAAGGTTGAAACATTTCCTCTTTTGGAAAAGTTTAAACAATTAAATTATTATTTTACACAAAACCTAATAAAGATTTTTTTTTAATCTCCACTCAATCTTTCACTGCACAAAACTCAAAAAGAATCTTTTTTTAATCATTATTTAAACTTTTACCACATAAAAAAATAACACAAATTACATATACCTTATTCTCCGTGCCCAGACAAATGTTTTAACTAAAATGGAACGGAGGTAGTATAAATTAAAGAGAGATGGTCAAATCTAGCTGGAAAATCACGCTAAGGTTAAAAGGATTTTTTTTAGAAAGAGGGAGGAAAGCTAATACCTAGTGTTTAGAATCCCTTGGGAAAATTCTAATAATAGGTACACAGAATCAGTAGTATAAATATAGAGTCTAAGGAGTTCATAGTCATAGTATAAGAGAGGCTAAATGTCAACTTGTTCGGTAGTAAGAGACAACTGAATTCAGCATTGCAGCATTGTAGGAATACTGGAGAGCTAATGTTTGTATTTTTTTTCTTAATTAAATGTCCAATTATTGTGTTAGTTAGAAATATTTAGTTTTCATTGTAAATTAGCCCTCAACTTTTATTTTATTGAAAATTGGTATCAAATCTTTATAATTCATTGTATATTGGTCTTCAATCATATGCACGACTAAGTTGGCACAAAATTTTGATTTATAGAGAGGAAAAAATGATAGTTTAAATTACCATTAATTGTAAAAAAAATTATGATACAATTTGAATTTTTAGAGAATAGTTATCAAATAGCTTGAATTCATTAATTTTCACGTAATTATTTGACATTAACTTTTTAAATTCTAATTCAAATTGTTTGATAACTATGTTCACATAAAGTCAAATTTAACCATAATTTTTAAATACTTAATGGACCATTTAAATTATTATTTTTTAATCTCTATAAATCAAGTTTTTGTATTAATTTAATCTTTACCTAGGGCTACGGTCCAATATGAAACTAATTATAAAAATTTTGGATCAATTTATAATAAAATGGATGTTGAGGACCAATTTACAACAAAATTTAAAGTCTAATATCGATGTTGCTATTTAGGATTTTATTGGTGCTTTTGATACGTCCTTTCACTTGTACTCGCCTAATCTCATGTGAGATTCTCGTTTATTTTCCATCTCATTTTCTTATTGTTTTTTTATGGAAGCACAAAAAGTTAATCTAAAATAACTTATTATATCTATATAATATTAATTTTTAACTAAAATTAATTTTAAAAAACAAAGATGTAAAAATAAAAATAAGTTATTTTGAATTAAGTTAACTTAATTAAATTTGATAAAAAAAAATTAACTTGATTAAATAGAAACAAATTTGGTGTAACTTTTTTTTCCTAAAAAATTCTTCCTAAGGTAGAGCTAAAATTTCCTTCTAGTATAAGAAAACAATTTTCCTAGGCCATTCCAGACAACAAGTGAGGTGAACAAAAATGGAACAAAAAAGTAAATAAATGAAGGCTCTCTATGCACTTTCATCTTCTCATGATGCCCGAATCCTCTATGTACAATATTTTTATCGCATGTGATGCGGTTAAACATGTATGGTGTTATTTTCTAATTAAAAAACTCATCATTTTCATTTTTTTTTTTGACTTTTTGTTATTAAATAATTTTTTAGAAAGTTATGAACTTTTTTACGAGCATGTTTTGCACCCAACTTAATATGGAAAATTTAATAAAAATTCATATTTTTTCAAAAAAAATGTTTTAACTTCTTAAACTATAGAATTTCAATTGATACAAAAATTAATGAAAAATCAACAAAATTTCTAATAATTCATTATTTAATCTCTTTCAAATATCCCAGAGACATATATACGTTTTTTCCAGCTGATCCAACTTGTATCATTGATGTTACACGAGTTATTGGGTCCTAGTTAGATTTGATTTGGTTATAATATATCTACGTGAAGAGTTATTAAAAATTTTCATGTACGACGGCAACCGAGTACCACAAAAATTAACAAAGTGATCATTTTGCGAGGCTCCATATTGTGTGGTCTCTCCGACTATCATCACTCAATTTTGGGTTTGATATTTTGTCTAATTATGTGAATTCTTTTTTCCCAGTGTTCTGGCATTGTAATTAATTGAATAACCCATCCATTTGCTAAATGCGAATTCATTTTAAATTAAATTTAATATAGTATTGTGCATTATTTTTTATATAAAGTGATTATTTATTTAAGTTATCAATTTATCAAAATATTACACTTGAAGAAGTCCAAAAATTATTTTTTAAAAAATTAGCTTTTCTTTTTTCTTTAGGTTGGATAAGACTAGAAAATAAATAAAAACTACTTTATTTTACAAAGAGTGCTTTAAAATTACATTAATTTTGAACTTCTTAAATGGTAAATTTTTAATAAATTGATAATTTGGATAAATAATCACTTTATATATAAATAATGCTCAATAATACATTAAATTTAACTTGAATTGAACTGGTGTGTAGAAGTACAATTTGCAACACAAAATAAAAGCATATTTTTTTTATATCCTGTATTTTACAAATTCGAAAAAATGTCAAATTTTCAAACAAATGTATTATTCTCAATTTATAGACCAAACTCTTTTTCTAGCATACAAATTTATGTAGTTCTTTTTCCTTCATAAAGGATGGAAACGGAAGCATGAAAAAGAGGGAATCAAACAACATCCCAACCAACCAACTTAATTACCTGTGAATTTCACTTTAGTCTCGTGAATCTAACAAAAAAATGTGCAGCTTGAGTTAAAGGAAAGTAGTATTTTCTTGAAAACAATTCAATGTATGGTAAATTTTTCTTGATTTAAAAGAAAAATTTTCTTTTTGTAACTTATTACTAGATCTATTTTTTTAAATCTATTCCAATAACAAATGTCACATATGCAAATGGCAGAAAACTCCTCCTAATCTAATTTGAAGGAAAATAGGGTAACAGAGATAAAAACTGATGAACTTTTTTAAGGAAAAAATTGATGAACGGGTAAAATGTACCCTAGCTCCCAAACCTATAATTAACGTTGCAATTGGTCCCCCAACCTCGCTTTCATCCCTAATTTTTAAAGTCTGTTCCATATTAGTCTCACTCTATTAAATTTGCTAACTCTAACATAATCGTAAAATATCAAAATTTTAATTTTAATTTAAACTATTCAATAAATGTCTTATAATAAATTTAAACTGTATCATAATTTTTTGACAGTTAATAACCATTTAAGACTATCTATTTTTTTCCCTATAAATCAGATTTCTATATTAACTCAATCTTCCCGAGGGGTTAGAAACCAAATATGTAATGGTTTCATTGGTTTGTAGAGATTTGGGACCAACATGAATAAAACAGATGTTGAGGATTGCTTTGCAATAATAACTATAGGTTTCAAAACCAAATTGTGTAGTTTAGCCACTCATGAAATAATAAGAACTTAATTAGATGCAACTGTCGGCACGTGGGACCTGTTCCCTACCGGCTACCAGCAAGAGGCTTGAAAAGGGTGAACTCCAATAACTCCTAATTCTTTGCAAACAACTACACTTTCTACTCATGATTTCAAAAATGAAAAATTTTACCCCTACTCTTCTAACACCAGCAGTTACACCATTAGTCAACATGGGGAATTTTAGTTTTCCCTTTTCCAGAAAATAAAAACCAACGGGAAAGATAGTACTTTTTTCCACAGACTGGAAAGTTGACTAACGGTGTTAGACATTATAAATGGAATAAAGTGTAGGTTTTAAAATTGAGGAAAAATGCATAATTTTTAGTGAAATTTAGGAGAATTGGCATGTTTCGCCCACAAAACACCAAATCCTTTCGAGCCTAGCTGTCTTCCCGCTTTCTGATGCAGACGAAGTAACAACTTTTATCTATCGACTTTTTGATGTAGTTCAATTTAATCTATTAATTATTCTCTCTCATTTTTTTCCTGACTCATATAAAATTGACCAAATTTGGACAGAAATGGACTAACATTGAACCAAATTAATTCAAATTTGTATACTAATGTAGAACTCGATACCAAACTGGAAGAACTAAATAATAAATAACTCAGGTTGGAAAATCATTTTGAGTTTTCGATTTAAAGTGTAAAAACAAAAGAGTTTAAGCACACAATTCATTTTAATTTAAATTAATTTAATCTAAAATAACTTATTTTTATTTTTATATATTTTTTACTCCAAACCAAATTTATTTGAAAACTAATATTATTTAGGTTTAATATTTTATTGAAAATACAATTCATAATATCATAAAATTTACTTTCAGATGATCAATGGATTATTGGTGAGGTGGTTAGCTTTGCCTTCGCTTACTAGGCAGAAGAACGTTTGAAAAAAAAACAAGGTTTTTATTGGTGAAGAAAACAACCAAAATAAAACATAAGTGGTCAAAACGCTATAACTCATAACTTTAGTGGGTAATCTACAGTTTTGCCTCTGTTCTGCATAGTAGCAGATACTTGCCTTCTATTCCTAAAGCTGCTCAACTGCCATGTTCTCAGCTTACTCATCCCCAGACTCTCTCTTTCTCTCTCTCTGTCTCTCTCTCTCTCATGTGCATACTAAAATGCAACATTCTTCCCAGCAAGCAAAAACAGACTAATTCCAGCAAGAACAGCTCAAGATCCTAGAAATTCTGGGCAAAATTTAGGGACATTATCTGTTAAAGTTTTGTTCTTTTTTCCCTTGAGGATAAATTTTAGATTCTAAAGCTTTGAACTTCTATCTCTGTCTTAACATTTCTGGAACTGCTGGTGTGTTAATCTCAAATGGAGGGAACAACTCGTCTTGATTATGTTTTGTTCCAACTTACTCCCACCAGAACCAGGTACTGATTCAATAAACATCTTCAATCAGTTTGTTTCCCGGGAAAAAGTTTACCTCTTTCCTAGAATTTGTGAAGAATCGTGATCTGGGTTTTGTTTCTTTTCTTTTCTTTTTTCTTTTTTGCCTTTCTATTTGTTAAATGTTCACGTGGGAATAGCGTTTCTGAAATTTGTTGAAGGTGTGATCTGGTGATTTTTGCTGGGAAGCAGAGCGAGAAACTAGCTTCAGGCTTATTAGAACCTTTCGTTTCTCATCTGAAAAGTGCAAAAGATCAGATTTTGAAAGGTGGCTACTCAATAACTCTTCACCCAGGGGTCCCATATTCATCTTGGTTCACCAAGTCCACACTACAAAGGTGAACTTTTTATGATGTGATTCAAATTTCTCCTGATGAAATGCGTCTAATTTGATTGATCACTTCGTAATTGTAACTTTTGATCTGAAGTAAGTAGAAAACAGATTTTTTTTTCCATGGGGATGCTGAATATTGCAACTAACTACTGAAACTTTCTTTCTGTATTTGTTTATTCATTTGTTCTTGTTGACCTTTAAGAGATGGAGGTGGTTTAACGAGTACTTGTTTCACTGTTTTCTACAGATTTGTAAGGTTTGTCAGCACACCGGAAGTTCTTGAGAGGTTTGTAACAGTTGAGAGAGAAATCGAGCAAATTGAGAGGCAGATTGAGAGTTCCACTCAGGCAAATGAGCTGTCAAATGTTTCGGCTGCAGTGGATGGAGATGGTATACTTGGATCTGAACTTTTAATCTATATGAATACTGTTTTCTGATTAAAGATTAATGATTGATTTGGATTGGATTATTCTGCTATGTGATTAAATTGGACTCGAGAATTGTATAATGGAACCTACATTTCACATATGAGTATCTTGGCTGTCATCAAGATCTCCATTCTATATTCTGCTATGTGATTGAAGGTTGTGAAACGTCCTCATCATTTAGTAGGTCTCTTTGCATGTTCTTGCTCATTTCATATCAACTGCCATTTTCAGGAGCTGAGTCAGTTATCAGTGCCAATTTTCAGAAGTCGGTTTCTTCGTTCAAGGTATGTGGGGTTGCCACAATCCATTGTGTGGTTATATTTCCTTGATAGCTCATTTCTAAATTTCAGACTCTGCTTTTATGCTGCACGTCAGTCTAAAGGTGAATCAAATGGAACGAATAGTTCTGCACAAGAAGAAAATTCTAAGTAAGTTACCTCATCCGATGGTTCTAGTACTTACTGATGTCTTGAAGCAGTGGCTCCTTTTTTTTCCCTTGTTTCTTTTATGATTCCTTAACTTCTCTACTGGTTGACATGTAGGGTTCATCTTCAACGTGCTCTCGAAACCAGGAAAGCTGTACTCTGCAAAGAACAAGCAATGGCCTATGCCCGTGCTTTGGTTGCTGGATATGAACCAGAACGCATAGAGGACCTCATATGTTTTGCTGATGCTTTTGGGGCTTCACGTCTAAGGTACGAGATGGTTACATAACTGCATGTGATTTTATTGCCCTCACCCTCTTATATTGTAGCTGAAAATTGAAAATCACCATGCTTTCTTTCAGGGAAGCTTGCATAAATTTTATGGAATTATGCAAGAGAAAGAATGAAGATAAGATGTGGATAGACGAAATAGCTGCCATGCAAGCATGTTCGAGACCAGACTTGTCTTATTTTGGAACGTCAGGAATCATACTTGCTGGTGAAGAGAATGACCCAAGTCAAAGCCTTATGACAAAAGCCTCTGGTGCCACCGCAAATGCCTCTTTGTCCGACTCTGGAAGTGGTGATACTAACCAAGGTATATTCAACAAGTTTATTCAGTTACCTGTGAATGCTGAACATCTATATGCAAATTTGAGGATATCTTATTTACAGATTTTTCATTGGTGTTGAAATTTTGGTTGTAATTGCTTGGAACCCTTTTGCAATCATTCAGGATAACTTAACGACGATATAGTAGATCCATTTTAGGCTCTTGATATTGCAGTTGATGGTAAGCTTATCCATTCTAAAATTCGGTGGCATTTGAGAAACTACAAGTAGATAATAATCTTTTCAAAATCCTCTTGCATCGGAACAGTTGACAAATGAAAAGAGTTTGTCCATCCTAGCATGCATGACGTGCTGGTTGATAGGACCAACATTAATATCGGTTGCCCACGAACATTAGATTAAAGAGTCATGAACATCACATAGTCAACAGAGTTTGTTTGCATGGTTCAGTAAGTTCCCTTAAATACTGATTTTGTTTCTTCTTTAATTGGACTAATAGAAGGGGTTCTTTTTGAATGCAACTTTCTATCCCCGTAAAATTTGGCTGTTATCCCTGCAAAACGGCATGTGTTTCCTGTATTAATCAGTTCACTATTTTATTTCTTGAATGAGAAAATATTATTAAGGCCTCCAGAGGTTGGGAGGACAAAATTATTCAAGTTTCTCTAGTGAGGTTTAATTCAACTTTTAACAGTTATGTTGTCGTCTGCAGATGGTAATATTCCATCCTTAGATGGAAAGCCTCAAATACCGTCATGGCCAAACCATCTTCCTCAGTATATGCACAATTTCCAAGGTCCTCTGTTCCAGCAAATGCCACCATATCAAGGTTACATTTTCCCCGGAATGCATGCTGCCTCTCCATATTATCCAGGGAATATGCACTGGCCTCCTAATGCAGAAGATTCCAGTCTTGCTCGTGCTTGGGAACCAGAAGATGTTAGAAGCCATAAATCATCTTCCAAAAGCAGAAAGAAATCTTCTCATGGTAAGAGAAATGAAACATCAAAAGAAGATGAAAGCAGAGAGTCCAGTAGTTCAAGCTCTGGGAGTGAAGATGAAGAAGAGGTGCAGAAGAAAAGGCATGGAAAGAGGTCCTCGAGGCAGGTGGTCATCCGCAACATTAATTACATCACTTCCAGAAGCAACGGAGAAAGAGGCAGTGACACTGAGGGAATTTCAGGTGAAGATGAATATATCGATGGAGAAGCCCTTAAGCAACAGGTGGAGGAGGCTGTTGGTTCTCTTGGAAGGCAACATAAATCAAACTCATGCCGAACGAAGAAAAGAGATGGAAAGAAGCATCAAAATGTAGATTCATATGATGAAGATCAAACAGAAACTAAGAGTGTGGCTGCAAATGGTTCTGCCGGAGGAAAGGGAAATGACAACTGGGATGCCTTCCAGAACCTTCTTATGAATGATAGGGACCCTGATTCTTTGGAGTTAGATCCACAATCTGTTCAGCTGCAGAAGCAATACTTTTCTACAAAGGACTCAGTAGACGGGAACTCATATGCCTTTGACCAAGAAACTCGGGGCAGAACTAATCAACGAGCAATTTCAAGTGATTCCTTCATAGTGACAGATTTGGATGCTGGCCATCAAAATGAAAAGCAGGTTCAAAACTTTGGATCTGGTGACAGTATCCGTCCTATTATTCGAAAAGGGAATGGTATATCTGAGGAGTGGTTAATCTTGCAAGGAAATGATGACTTGAGGAACCAATCCCAAGCTAATATCTCTGACTTGGAAGCTAAATCTACCATAATCAGAAGCCAAAAAGAAGATTGGTTTACCAGCAAGCTGCTGGATCAATCAGGAAATCACGATGAGGTCATTGGCCTTAGAACAGCTGACACTGACTATGCTTCTGTCTTAGCTGGTGACAGTTACACTGTTGGGAAAAGCAAGAAAGATGTTCTTGTTGATGATTCTTTCATGATTCAAGGTCCATCAATGACAGAAAGTGAATTTGATTCTCAGATGACGGTTGACAGAAGCATGGTTCCAGAAATTGTAGAAGCCGAGCAATATGCAAATGCCACTCAAGAGCCAAGAAAGAAGTCAGAAACACTTACTACTTCACATGAGCCAGATGACCTTTATATGATTCTGGGACGCGATTCAGCTGCAGAAAATACTGTGCCATCCTGGACTCCTGAAATTGACTATGGAAATGACATTTTCTCTGGTGAAGCTGGAATATGGTCCGATGCAGGGGCTGGTGCTGATGAAAAGGATGCTAAAAGTGAAGGCCTTGGCAGTGCTGAGAAAAAACTTTTGAATAAAGAAATGAAGTGCAGGACTTCAAATGGATCTCTGAGCAAGAACAAAACAGACGTTACATCAAGAAGCAAGAAACCTCCCCCTGTAAGCAGAACCACTCAAAGGAACAAATTTGATAAGGTACTTGAGATGCAACTATTTCTTTCTTAGATTAGACACTAATATGCATATCTTGATTGTGTCAGTTTTAATGCATTCTTCGTTTGTTCCATTCTTTTGGAGTCAGCAAGAATCAATGGAGTTACATTCTTGTTAAGCTCAACATGTTTTTGTGCTGTTCAATAATGCTTTTGGCAACGACTGTGGTCTACCCTTATGGCTGAATGATACATGTCATTGCTTTAGGAAATATCAAATGTTACTCAGTCTGCCCTCTATTTTATTTGATTACTGTATGTAAGTAACATGCAATTCAGTGGTAAATCATTTGATATTTTCTTGGCCTAACTCTGGGTTTGAGTGCAGGAAGAAGAAAGCAGAAAGAGAATTGAGGAGTTGCGAATTCAACGCCAGAAGAGGATTGCTGAAAGGAGTTCTGCTGGTGGTCCTACTTCAGCTGGCTTGAGGAAGAGCTTGGGAGAAAACAGAACCAGTACAACTTTGAAAACAAATGAGAAGCCTAAGGTTCAACCCTTGAACCAGGAGAACAAGAGTTTACAGAAGCCAGTTTTTAGAAGTTCTACCATAGAACGCCTTGCAGCTGCACGGAGCACTACCAAGGTATCACCAGCAGAATCAAAATCAAGCCAAATGCGAAAGTCGGCTATCAAGGATAATGGTACTGCTGCAACTGTAGTGCAGAAGAGTGGTCGTGTTGTGGAAAAGAAATCAATTCCAAAAAAGGTCCAACCTGCAGAGGAGAAAAACAAGCCACACAAAACCAGTGAGATTCCTTCTTCTGACCAAGATGCTGAAAAAAACAACCATAAAGAATATGTGGAAGCTTTAGCAATGGAGTCTATGTCACCTAAAGCAGATCAGCCTGCTAGTGGTTATGATGAACCCAAAGAGATTGAGGAAGTGAGTATTATTTCATCAATTCCAAAAACTGATGGAAATGTTGTTCCGCAAAGAAGCTTATCAGATGACAAAAGCTCCAATGGAGATATACCTGATCACCCAGTTGACCATACTGAAGTCCAGCAGGTGCAACCTGATCGTGTGAATACCAATGAGAGCTTAAAGACAGCATCTGCTCTTCCAAATGAAAATGAGGAATTGTCGAGGGACACTGGCCGACAGATTTCTGAAACAACTGTGCATCCATTGCTTGCATCTCCCAAGAAGGTAAAATTCTCCATGGTGAATATTGATGAATATGGCAGAACAAACGAAAAACCTCCTGCTTCCAAGATTACCGAGATAGATATCTCAACCCCACCCCCAACTGACGGACTCAATGGAGAGACTCTCCATTCCAGGAAGAAATGGAACAACGAAGAAATATCTCCTAAAGCAGCAAAAGGGTTCAGAAAACTACTACTGTTTGGGAGGAAGAAATAGCGTTTAGAAGTATAGTAAACCAATTATACCTGCAAAATGATCTTTGTTGATATGCTCATTCCTTGCTCAAAGTGTTGCAGAAGCTTGCCTTCTCATAGTGTCAATACTCCGGTTGAGGAGCCGCAGCGGACGAACATGAATAAAGCCTTTGGTGTTGAAGCCATTGGTAGGAGTGATGATTGTTATTCGTTCAATATTTGGTATGCGTTTTGGAATGTAATTCGAGTGATGTGAACTTTCCGGATTGTTTGTATTTAAAAATTCTTTGATTGTATGCATGTAACCAGACGGTTGTACATTTCTATACCAAGAAAACCAAGTGAGGATCCTTTCCCGAGTAACTTTACTTAAATGCAGTAGCTTGTGCTTGGCTCCATTAATGAAAAAGCTGAGATTATCATTCCACTGAATCTAGTAGTAGTAGTAATAGTTTGCTAGGAAAGGTAGGTATCAGTTGCCCATTTCTAAGAACCTAGAGAGATTTTGAGCCACATAAGCAATTGTTGGTATTTGGCAAGAGCCAGATTAGAACCCGGATCACTTAGGTGACGAGTGTCCCTTCTTGGCGTTTTGCTGGCGAGGACCACTGAACAGAGAAAAGCCAGAAGCCAAAAGGTAAAATTGGTCAATTGCTGCCCGTTCCATCTTCAGCTAGTGGACATGAACAAAGAACAGCCACAAGGCAAAAGGCAGATTGGATTCTCCAGAAAAGAAGATAAAGAATCATATTGGACTTCCAATCTACAGAGTACAGCTATGTACTATTATTAATGCTGCAATACGTAAATGTTTCAACTTTTGCGTTTACACCTGATCAACCAGGCAATCACCAACCACTACAAACTAACCGGGAAAAAAAAACATTTCCTACAAGGGAATAGAACCAAAAAAGCCCAAAGAAGTTCAATTTGCATCACCCACCACAAAAAAGGGCTAAATTTTTCGATCTCAATGTCAAAGATGACCGGTAAACCAAGAGAGAAACAACTGTCCAGTGTCCACAAGTAGCCGGGTTGTCATTGTCCGCTCGTTTCCACCAGAAGAACAGGACCAAATTGTGTGGTCCCCAACATCAACCATACAAAGGAAAACCAGAGACCCCAGGGTCCTCGAGGATTTGGGTTCTTCAATTCCGAAAAGACTTTGCCTACCTACTTAGTAATTTCTTTTTATTTATAGCATTTGACTGCTTGTAGTCAGGGTTATCCCTGAGACCCAGCTTTGAGAGAACAATGCAGTAGGAATCCCAGTCGGTTCTTCGGAGATACTTCAGCAGCTTCTTCCTTCGCTCCACCATTGCTTGAAGGCCTTTCTTCGAATGCTTATCCTGCCCAAGGGATGGGAAAATGAAATCAAATAATCAGTATAAATTCAAACCTTGCAGGCACACATCTAGACATCGACTTCCACCAACCATCAGTACCTAAGAATAGAAAAAAGACAAGAAAGCTTTTCTTATTTCCGGAAAAAGAGAACTGTGCTATCTTTAGGGTATGGTAATTTGAGATCATCAATAACAAAAAAAACATTATGATCTTTGTGTTAAAACTGCTAAATGATAGAAACAATTGACACAACAGCTTTAGAATTGTAGACATCAGAGATCCTAAACTAGTAATAATTCAAAGATTGGCTCGCTATTCAGCAAGCATCAGAAGGTAGAACAGGAATCATGACTAGAGTTCAGAACCTGTTTATCTGCACAGATGCCGAGCTATAGAAAATCACCTATCTGGGAGAGCATATTTTTCCATAAACATATCATGAGATGTGAATGGTTCTTGTTTCAGCACCAAACAAACATTCAAGGTGACCAGCTTGGTGCATTCTCGCTCAGGGCCCCTCTTTCAGAAAATCAATTATCCAAAAGAACTTTGTTTAGTAGTCCAGAGCAGGAATCATCTCCAGTACATTGGCCAAGAACAAGTACCCTATGTGCTAGGTTTGCATTTGGACTTTGAAGCTCTAACATAATGCTTACTCAGGCTACTGGAAATGGAAAACAAAAGGTTTGGGATAGAAATGAACATATAAAGGAGTAAGAGAAAGAAAATTGGCAGAGCAAATCAAGGTTCAAAGCAGACCCATTAAAACAAGGGCAATGATGTGCATATAAAGAGCACAAATTTTTGGAACTGAAGAAAAACAAAAAGTAATGCAGAGGTAGCACGTTTCATGGCTATTAGAAGATAGAAAAATGAAAAACTATTACTGGATTATGAGATCTTAAGATTCAGAGGATTTGAGTAGAACTTTTTGTCTCAAATAGTTGTAATTCAATTTAGAGGGTTGTGGCTTATGATGAAATTGATATGCTTGAAGGGGATGTGATGACAAAAGGTTGAGAGCCATAGATGCTCCACAAACCAACAAACATAGGATGTTTCGCTCCTGTTATCACTTATGTGACATAACACCTACTAAATTGGAGATTAATACTGTATGAACTCAAAGTCAGACTGAATCTACCACATGAAACCTAATTGATAGATAAGCCAAGAAAATGAAACTAGAAAATTATAGATCAACTTGCATGCCCAAATAAAAAAAAGGGGACTTGAAAAGAGTTATCTTACTACCTTCTTAAACCATGATAAGTTAAAAGCAAGATGACTTCAAAGTGATAAATACAAGTTAAAACATGTTCATACGGTATACAAGAATCAAAATACTAGCATCACCTTTTTGTGCAGAACATCAGACAGATGCTTGATTTTAGTGGTAAGTTGTGCCACTGCAAAGCAACAATAAAACAGGCATTCAAGATGCAGCCACTCAATAATCTTTGAAACCAACAATTTTTTTTCGTTTTTTAAAACAAGGTCAGGTCAAACAGAACAGAGCAAAATAGCACATCATGTGTGCAGAAAAGTGCATACCTGAAAGGAAGTTGTAGAAACAAGCGAAAACATTAAAAAAAAAGTACTTGGCATTAATGGATCTGAAGGTACAGTAATTTAAAATCAATAACAGCTCACCTTGAACACGAGCAGATCCACAATCCGACTCAGACATTTTAAATTCTTCTCTGACATTTGCGAGTTCAACTTTCATCTTTTCAGCGGATGACATGCTATCTGGATGGAAATACTGCATATAGCATATGTTTTAAGCATCAAGACAGTATAAACGCAGAAGAAACTTAGAAGCACAAATATATGCAAATCCATAATAGAAGTGACAAAAAGAATGACATTCCAATTTGTGCGATAGCAACCAAAGTATCTAGATATTTTAGCCCAGTCAACAAATATAGGACAGAAAAAGGGGAGAAAAACTTGCCTTCTCTACCAAATGCTCCTTTGGAGGGTGGTTGATAAAATCTGCAGTCTTATCCAAGGGGCTCAAAAAGGGATACCTGTGTCCTGAAGTTATAAATGATCAATAACAACAATTCCACCAAGTAAAGCTTAAATCAGCTAGTGAAACATTATACTTCAGGCATGTCAGGAAATAAAACTAAAATATCTAAGAAAGGACTTCTACCCCCAGGCCACAGAAACAATCAGCGAAAAATAACTTGACATCCTTCGCACACAATACAGTTGTCTCCTGAAACTAGCACTCTACCATTCTTGGCATACTAGCTTGGTAGCATTAGAGCATCTAAACAGGAAAAAAAAATACTTTGGAAATGTGTCTACTTATCAAGTAACTTCCACAAAACCCATATTACTTTCATCAAAGAAATAAGCAACTAAATAACTAAATAAAACAAAAAAAAAAAGAAAAAAAAGAAAAACAAAAGAACCCCAAATTATTGATTTCAACCCTTCCAAGAACCCCATATTACAAATTTCAACCCTTCCATTCCCTTACATTGTAGGAGAACTGGAAAAATTGAAGTTCACGCGTTTCATATATTCATTTTGGCAGAAATACCTGTGGTACCAACAAGTAAAACATTACATAGAAAAATGTGTGCCTTTTAATCAAATTCAATCTGCTCGAAACGAACTGCTTATTATGTAGCCCCTTAAACATGCTTTATCCGACATCATTACCGACCCTTCGCACCCAGTTATCTCCAAAGGACGATTACATGACACCTAGCTACGCTTCTGTCCTTCTCTAAAGCGACATGAAACAATTTTTTCATGGGCTTGACGAACATAGGACACTAGTGACCTCAAGAAAATAAACAAAGCGATCTAATAACATGGCATCCATCAGCAGGTCACCGGTGAGTTGACCAATAAGTAATCGACTTACGGTTGGCGGCTTTCTTCTTATCTTCATCAGACGTTTGCAACGCGTTCAAACTTTTCCTCAACTCACTGAATGTTAATAAGCTACTGTTCGACTCTGCTTCTTTCGCTAACTTCTCCTCCATTTCCCTCAGTTTTATCAGCCTCTCATTCAACTCAGTAAATGAAAAACCCCCTTCTTTTCCCAGGCCCTCCGGCCGCAACTTCCTCAACTTCTCCCCCAACTCCGTAACTGAATAAATTTTCAGGAATTTCCCTTTCGAGTCACTCTCTTCGCCTGATTCCTTTACCTTATCATTCAAACTCACCATCGGTAGCCATTCCTGCGTTCCTCCTATCACCCTCGGACCTGCGTTGCTTTCTTCGGGCCTCATTTTCAACCGGTCCTTGATACTCGATAGCTGTTTCAGACTCTCTTTTATGGCATCAAAAGGATCTCCAGCGCCGGCAGTACCCGGCGCAGTGGTATTCTGGTCGTGCGGTCTCCGTAATCCTTCCTTGTTGAAGAGCTCTTGCAACAAAATTTGACGCTGTGACTGTGAATCTGCGGTGGAGCTACGCCGGAACTCGGAAAGGTTCTTTCGCACTTCATCGAAATTCGTGGCGGCGGTCCTCTGTGGGTGTTGTTTTTTCAGGCTGGCTCTAATGTCGCTGAAATAGGATGTTCGAGGAGAGGAATTGTTGGATTCAGTGTTACGGTTTCCATCTCCGCTGGTCGGATCTTCCGGAGGCGAGGAGGATGTGGACAAGAGGCGGATGATGGATGGGTTGGCGACGGATCTATGCCTGGTTCTACAGAAAAGGAGAGCCATGGAAGCAGAGACTTCCTGCTCAGGCGGTCGGAGATTTTGTTAGGGTTTTCGAATTATGCGTCAAATAAAGTCGGTCACTGAAGTATCTGTTGATTTTCCGATTACTGCTCAACTCTGATTTCCTTACAAAAGAGGCGTTATAATATAAGGATGAGAATAGGTTGGGTTGGTTTTGTTTTCTAATGGAACCGACCCAACCCAAAATAGTGGTGGTTCCAAAAAACATCCAAGCTAACCCAAAGAGAGAATTGAATAAAATTAGAACAATGGATCTGGTTTTCTTGATTCTAGTTTTCAGATTGCTATGTTCCTATTCTATATATATAACAATTAACAATTTTGTACTATAATAAAATTGAATATACAACCAGTTTAATATATGTTAAACATAATACATAACTTAATTCATATTTAACTGTACATGTTATTAGTATATGAGCAATTTAGTAATATCTTTATTTTAATGTACTTGTTAAAGGGGCAAATTTGCCGTTAAAGTTTATGGTGTGAGTAATTTTGATACTTAACTTTTTTTGCGGACAAATTCATTATTAATGATTTTGTTGTGGGCAATTTTATCACTACCCGTTAATGGTAAGAGTATTCTGTTTGTTCATAGAATATTCCATGGAATAACTATTAAACTAATCCATGAAATTTTTCTCCCTAATCCCTAGCTATTCAAACCTTTCACAACACATAAATGAGTCAAAATTCTATGTTTAACCACACATCCCTATCCTTAAGCCTTACCGTTTTCACATTCCTCATTATCATCGTACAACCCTCCATCACCACTGCCATGGATCCTTTATTCTAGGATCACAACACTCCTAGATTTAGTTCCACTTGCATCACCCAAACTATCTTTTATTAAGGTTTGTTCTAAGAATCATTGTCAAGATGTGTGGAAGAGTGAATGCATTGTCGATGGTGAAAAGGGTGGAGGGTGGCTAAAAGTACAAGAGGTTGTTGAAGTGAATAATGGTAAAAATGATATATTTAGAAACTTATGGGCTAGGTTGTTAGGTAAAGAACTCTTGAAATTCAAACTTGTAAAGACCACTTGAAATTCAAACTTACATTTTTCTCATTTTTTTCACATTTGCCACGTAAGTAAATTTAATTGTTGGTAGTAGATTTGCTCCTAACACAAAACCTTAATAGCAAATTTGTATCTTTCAAAAATATTAATAGCAAATTTGCTTGTAAAAAAAAAAAGTGGCAAAATTACTATGCCTATAAAGTTTAGTTGCAAATTCACCTTTTTCAACTAATTTTCATTATATATTTACAAGCAAAAGAGGTAAATTTGCCACTAAATTATAGGGAGTACAGTAACTTTGCCATTAAACTTTTTTTTTTTGTAGGCAAATTTTCCATTAACGTTTTTGTTGTAGACAATTTTGTCATTAATCATTAAATGATAAGAATATTCAATTTGTTTAGATAATGTTCCATGGAAAAATTATAAAGTTTTTTCCTTAACCATTAGTTACCCAAATCTTTCATAGCACCTAAGTGAGGCAAAACCCCATATTTGATCACACACCCCCATTCTTGAGTCTTTTTGTTTTTGCATTCCTCCTTGTTGCCCAACAACCCTCCATCGCTGTTGTCATCTTTTTTTTATTCTAGAACTGCAACACCTTTAGATTTAGTCTAACATGCATCAATCAAATCCCACTTGGTCAGAGTTTGTTTTAAGAAGTATTTCCAAAAGAATTGCTAGGATATTTGAAAGAGTAAAGGTACTGTCGATGGCTGAAAGGGTGGAGGGTGGCAAAGGGTACATGAGTTTACTAAAGTAAAGATGATAGTGAAAATGATAGATTTAAAAACTTAAAAGCCAAGATGTTAGATACATAAAACTTGCATTTTTTTTCTTATTTTTTCATATTTGCCACATTAACCAATTTTAACAGTCGATGGTATTCACTCCCAACACATAATATTGATAGCAAATGTGCACATTTTGAAAAGATTGATGGTAAATTTATCCATAAAAAAAAAAAGTTCAATGGCAAACTAATTCTACCCTATATAGTTTAGTGGCAAACTTGCTCTTTTGCCTATATTTGTACATATATCACAGATATTCTCTCAAATATCAAACCAACTCTAAACCATGATGTACTTTTACGCAATCACCCCAACTCAATGGGGGTGGTTCGGGTTTGTTTTCGAGTTTATCTAACTCATACTCATCCTTATTATAATACTCCCTCAAACTCACCAATGTTGCTCTATTTGGTTTAACGCGGAGATTAAGAAAGTGAAATATGCTTATATACTATTTTCATTTTTGCGATTAACTTTGTACACATAAATCAAAGTAGTTTGGAAAAAAATGGATATTAAAATAATAGTTTGAAAGATCATACGATAAAAATAAGTTGTTAAATATGAAAATATTGTAAATATTTGGGACTGTTCAAAATAAAATATAATAAAATATATTGCAATAGTTTTATGATGCAAGAACTATAACTTACCCATGTGGCTAAAAGCTGACAAAACCAAATCGATTTAATCATTCGTTTCGGTTATCACAGTAGTAAGCGGTTCGATTCGATTGCAATTAAGACCTGAAATTTAAGTTGATTATTGGGTTTTTGATGCATTGGTTGATTACTCATGGGGCATAAAATACTCTTATTCGATAGGTTGGGGACACCATGTGCTCAACGAAAAAAGAAAAAAGTTAAAAAGAGGAAGAAGAAAGTACGTGAGTCTCTGCTTTTTGAAGAAAATTACTGTTGTTACTTGCAACAAAACATTCGACATGGCTACTTAAACCAAGGAGACAACTCTCTAGGGACCTACCCAACAATTGTGATACAAACGTGTAAAATGAAGGTCTTATTTGAGGAGAGCTTTTGTGATTAGGACTATAATTTTGGATAATTTATTGATTGTTAGAGATTAAACCGTTGAGACCAAAAACTAAAAGTTATTTTTAGATTATTTTTTTTTTCAAAATTTTAATATTGATCACTAACACTAATATCAAAGGGGTTTGCGGACAACAGTGTCGCAAAACCCTCTAGTGCTAAATTGTCATGTTTTATTTTAATTGGGATATCATTAATTAATTCATTGGCCTAAATCTATCTTGCATTCTTAAATGGCCTAAAGGCATTTTAGCCCTGAAACTCAGATGACTTAAATACTTAAATACCTGAACATCAACTTGATTCAACTTGCAATTTCAACTTGGTAAAATGGTACGGTTAAGTTCTTCCCTTCCGCTTGCTGCTTACATACCCACTAAGAGCATTAGCATCACTTCTGCTTTGTTGAGTAAAATGTGTTAAAAGTCCCCTAATTTTATTTTTCATTCATTTTCATCCCTAACCTAAAGTTCGTGATTCTTTCCCCCAACCTTGTAAAAAAGGCCAAAAATTCTTTCCTTGTTTCGATCTATTAATTGATTAAACCACAGGGCCAACAAAACTGACAAATAAACAAAGAACCAAATGAACAACTACTCCTAAACTCTTTATTAATAGAAAATCCAGAAGCTATAGTTTAATGGCTTCCGAATGGACATGCGGATACATGAGTGAAATCTTTATGCCATTCCATGATTTACCTAGAATTCATGGCAATCTCACTCAGAGAAACAGAGTTCCTAATCTCCAAATCAGGGAAAAACAAAAGGATAGAGTAATTAATCAAAGAGCACCCAAAATTCCAAATAAAAAAAAATAATAAAGCCAGTACAGATCAAAGCCAAAAGAACCCAGGTGAGGGCTTGAAATTTGAAGGAACAAAAAATCAAGGTCGAAAGCAAGAAACTGGAAGGAGAAGATTCACTTGCAAGAAAAAAAGGGAAAATTTACAATTACCCACCCTTCCCCCAAAAATTTGGTTGATACTACACTTTACCCCCTGGGTTCTACACTTTGCCCTTTCTTCTTTCACTGTCATCTGCCCTACCATTCCCATGGTGGGCTTCACATTATTTTAGGACTTTCAACCCCAAATTACCCTTGCAAGATCTATTACAAAGGTTGAAAGGTTGCAGAGAGAGATGTTTGTGCTACCTGTGTAATCAAAGCCGAAGGATCTCTTTTCATCGCTTTATTCGTGGATAGACAGAAGTGATCGTCAGTACAGGGGTGAATGTAAGTTGATTGATGATTGGTTTTGAAATAAAGGGTTGTTGAATTTAGGGTCTAGGTTTGGAAGTGGATTTACAATTGGGGGTTGTTTAATTGATTGAGACATTGAATTAGAATTGGAACTAGTATTGAAATTGGTTTAATTTGGGGCTACTGCTTATGTTTCTCAACTGGTATAAATTTTGCTCTATTTCTAACAAGTTTGACTCGGTTTCTCTGTTTAGTGTGAATCATTGAGTCTGCGTAGTTGCTATCTTTTTGCTCATTTGCTTAACTCATTGATTTAGTTTGTAATGTTTTAGTTTGTAAGGAATTGATATCTTTTGTAATAGATCTATGTTTTAATTTGAGCAAATCTTTTGAATTAGATGGATGTGTACCCTACCATAGATAAGAACATGGATAATTTTTTACACTGAATTTGCAAGATTTTAGAGTGGATTCCTTATGAGCACAAAATCTGGAGCAAGATAATTACGCCTCAAAGAAAAGCTCAACAAGTTTGCAGGAAGAACATAGTTCTAAATTTTGGTTTTAAATTGTCACTTTAAGTTGTAGACCAAGGATAACCACCGAACTTTGGAAGAAATTTTGTTTTATCAAAAGAAAGATGTTAAAAGATAAATTTGAAATTGGTTAAGAAAATCAAACTTTGACCTTCCAACTCAAGAAATATGTTCTAAACCTGTATAAAAATTTGCAAGAATTGAACTAAACTTGGGTTGTGGACTGCACAAAATCTGTAGGAACTGAAGCGGTTACAGCCCTCACTGATTGCACCTTCTCAAGAAACATAGGAACCTAACGTGCTTATGAAATCAGCCAAAATTAAATAGTTAACTCAGCTCATTGCTGAGCCTTAATTTTGTAGACACTTGACGTTGGTGTGTAAGACAGATGGGTCTGAAATTTCACAGTTAAGTTTGGACCTGAAATTTTGCAGGAGTCTGTAACTACATATCTTGAACTTATTCAAGCTTATAAAAAAGAATTATGACTCAGTAGATTTTTATAGATTTTTATTTTACTGACATACAGTGGGGCAAGTATTTGACAGCTTCTAAATGCTTATAACAGCTTATAAATGCTTATGACAGCTTCTGAATGCTTGTGCTTCTCATTAGTGACGAATGCTTATGACTCAAGAAACTACAAGCCACTAATGCTTTAATTAACAAGTCTTTTTTTAAAAATAGTACAGGAAATTGCTCATACCGATATGCCATAAATTATTCTAAGACACCAAAAAAGAAGCCCATTTTGAGCAAGTATATACAATTTCAATCTAGAATAAACACACAAAAAAGACTAACCCAGTAAACACTTGCAAAAACCCATGAACAATTTTTGGGCTTTTTCAAAAGGTTGGGGGAAAGAATCACGAATCTAAATGAACAAGAGCAAAAGGTAAAGTAAGGGGACTTCTAGTGCATTTTACCAAATCTAAATGAACAAGAATGAAAAGTAAAGTGAGGGGACTTCTAATGTATTTTACTGAATAGAACAGAAGTGGTGTTAATAGGTTTAATGGGAATGTGAGTGGCACGTGAAGGGAAAGGGCTTAAGTGTACTATTTTATGAAGTTAGGGGGGTGAGTTGGATCAAGTTGATGTCCAAGTGGTTAAGTGTCCGAGTCATTCGAGTTTGAGGGTTAAAAATACCTTTAAACCTTTTTAAATTATATTAATTTGGTAATTTTTATCTCTGAACTATAATTTAGAGCAACTTGGTTTCAAACTATAAAAATGTAACACTTTATCCTCTTTAGCTCACTGACTTAGTATGAAATATAAACGAGTCATGCCTTTATCAAGTAGCTCGAGATTGAACTTGATTTGGGATTTTTTTGAGTTGGGCTTTATGGGCTCGATACCTTAATGAGTAGAGCTCGTGTCTAGTCATATTTGGCTCGTGAGCTTATTGAGCCTTATCAAGCCTAACAAGACTTTTGAAAAATATCGTTAATTACATTAATCCCATTAAAGTTCGGCCAAGAGTACATATAGCTCCCTCAAGTTTTAGAACTACCCCCTCGTTGAAAGGTTACCATCATATATGACAATAATTACAATTACCCCATAAAGTTAAGTCATACTTATATATAACACCTAAGGTTTGAAAAGTTACATTTAGCCATCTATATTGTTGAGCCTATCAGACCTAGGACCAGGTTTGAGCTCTCTTTGAGCCAAACTCGAGCCTTAAAATTTGGGCTCAAACAATTCAAGTACTACTGGTAAATTAAGGGGTTGAGATCAAGCCCAGTGGGCTTAGGCTTTGCCAAGCCGTTTTACACCCCTAACTCAGTTATCATTAAAAATGCAAATAGCCCCAATTTCCATAGTTCAACTGTCAAAGTGTTTGAGTCAACAAATTTCAAAGCTACAAAATGGATTTAGGCCTAATTCATTTCAAGTAGTTCAACAATTCTTCCATAAACATTTTTATTAATCTCAAATGACCAGCTTGGTGCACTAATCAGAGCACCTTTTTCATCAAATTAATCACCCATAGAATATAGTCTATTCGGCCAGAGCTGGAATCACCTTTAACACATTGACCAAGAACAAGCACCCTTTTGTCCCAGGACTGATTTGCATGTAAAGAGAAAAAACCTTTGCTGAACAGAATAGGGCCCTATATGGCTATTCACAGAGAAGAAATGAGAAAGTGTCACTAGATTATGAGATCTAAATTAATGTTCTGAGGATTTGAGTAGAATTTCTTTCTGTTTCAAATAGTTGACATGAATTTTAGAGGTTATGATATGAAAGCTAATTGATAGATAAGAAAAGAAAATGAAGTCGAAGAAAACTGATTTTTGTAGCATTCCACTTCTACATTAGGACTAGAAACCCATTGACCAAAAGTTATTACTGAAAAGAAAAATGAGAAGCCAAAATAGAACCTCTAAACATGTCTACAAAACCCATATTACTAATTTCAACACCTTCCATACCCTTACCTTGTAGGACAACCAGAAAATTTTCGAAGTTCAGGCTTTTCCATATCTCCCATTTGGCACCTAGATTTGGTTCCAACTGGCAAAAACATTACCTACAATTATGCATGTTTTTCAATCGAACTAAATCAGCTACCAAAGAACTGCTCATAATCCAGCTTGCTAGACTTGATTTATCTAAGATCAGACCTACATCGCTTTCTTCTAGCCTCATCTCCAACCGGTCCTGTAGTCTCGAGAAGCCATCATAATCCTGCATTTCTTCTATCACCCTTGCACCTGCGTCACTTCCGTCTTCCCTCATCTTCAACCCATGATCCATATCCTTTAGCTGTCTCAGCCTCTCTCTTGTGGCCTCGAAAGAAACTCTAGCGCCGACAGTACTCGACGTAGTGGTATTTTGGTAGTGCGGTCTCTGTAAATCTTACTTGTTGAAGAGCTCTTGGAACGAAACTGAGGCTATGTCTGCGAATCTGCGGCGGAGATTACATCGGAACTCCGATAGGCTCTTTCGTACAGCATCGAAATAGATGGCAGCGGTCCTTTGTAGGAGTTGCAAGCTGGTCTTAACGTGGCTAGAGTAGGACTTTGAAGAAGAGGAATCACTGGGTTCAGGGTTACCAGTGATGGCTCCACAGTTGGGCAATGGTGCCCATTGAACTCTTAAAAACCTTAAATTATATATATTCAAAACCTGTAAATATATATAGATCTTTATTTATAATTTGCTCTTTCAAATTTGTTGGACTTCTTGAAAGTATATGATGCTCACACAATCATACACTAAATTTGGGTCATTAACATATCATTTTGTTCTTTTATAGTTGACTAATATATAGCAAATTGATGATATTACTTATAATTTAACTATAAATATTGCATTGTTATCCAATGAATTCACTGCTTTGCATAAATTTATTTGGCTTGTGTCTTCTTACTCCGCCTAACCTTGTAATAATTCTTTAGTTTTTTTAATAGATTAGTTGTATTATTTATTATCTATTTTTATTTTCTATGACTTTATTTTTATCTAATTTTTATCAGATAATGAATCTTTTACATGTCATTTCATCAATTCATTCATTTCTTAACTCAAAAAGGTGTTATAAGAGATAGTTACGAAAAAATCATATTGTAAGTATACCTTGTATCCTACTTCATCCTATTTAAGCTGATTTTTTTAACTGCATAGAAAAAAATCTTCTTTTATTTAATATATTTAAATCCTAATATGTTTGCACTTTTTTGTTAATTTTATAACTATTGTTTAAAAGAATACATATTTCTTTTGTAGAACTCCAACCACTAAAATATTATATTTCGCTCTCATAATTATCAGATGGCAAGTCATGTAATTACTTTTCTTTTTAGTTTATAAATGTACAATTTTCTATTTCTTTTAATTCTTAAAAAATATATTGCAATATGTCAACAATTGATATATATCTTACAAAATACAACATTTTAAAATACATATCAAATGCAAAACGAACAATTCCAACATTATTGAGAAAAAAAACTCAAAAAGAACAAACCAATTTGTTGATTATAAATCAATATATTTTAACATAAAAAAATATCTATCTATCTATTAAAATAAAAAAATATATAATTTATATTTATGCATATAATCCATGTGTTTATATGTCATTTAGATATGAATTAAAGTAAAAAATAACCTCAATGCCAATTGTATCAAAAATATAAAAAAATGAAGCACGAAACTTATCCGTACATGATATAATACCTTGAGCCATCACTGAGGTTTACGGTTTCCATCTCCGGTCGTTGAATTGGCTGGAGGCGAGCAGGAGGTGGAGAAGAGGATGATGGATGGGTTGGCGTCGAATCTGTGCCTGGTTCTGGAGAAATGGAGAGCCGTGGAAGCAGAGATTTCGTGCTCAGGCCGTGGAGATTATTTTAGGGATTTCAAGCGATGGGTTAAAAACAGTTGGTCACTGAAGTATCTAATAATTCTCCAATTGCCACTCAACTCTGATTTCCTTACAATATATAACTTACTAATGTGGCTAAAACCGACCACACCGAATCAATTCAGTCATTCATTTCTATCATCACAACAGTTTGATTTTGTTTCAGTTGGGGTAAAAATTTAAAAAAAGGTTATTAGATTTCTGATACTTAGGTTGATTACCTAAGTGATTGATTTTGTTAAAGTTTAGGTGAGTTCATATCAATTTAGAGTAACTCTAACTTAGTTGAAGCCAAGACTCACAGAGAAGGAAATAGTCTCTGTATATATAGTATACCAACTAACTCTGTTAAGTTTTCCATCCATTATCTCTAATTCCAAAAAAGAAAGATAATCGTAGAAAATTTGGTCAAAAATTAAGAAATTTTATCCTATTTCATTACATATCTCTTTCCAAATCTTCTTTCCCATAATGTTATCCTTCTCTACCAAAAACAATTGGGCTTCATTCTCTCTTCCAACCTAGACGATGATTGGCCCCATTCATTCTTTGACCCACCGTCGGCCACCTTTTTTCTCCTCCAGATGATCGGCTTCATTCTCTTTTGACCCCAAACGATGATCGATCCCTCTTTTTTCCTCCCTTAAAACCGCCAGACGCCAATCAATGCTCATCCCAAACAACGGTCAACGTTCATTCAAGACAACGATTGATGCCCTTTGAACGTTGTTCTGTATAAAAAGTGTGAAGAAGATTAGAATATTATGTTAGAAGGAGAAGCGATTCAGAGGAAGAAAGAAACAATTTAAAGGTAAGATTCGTGATAAAAATGTTCAGGGTTTATGTTTTTTGTTGCAAAATAACATGGGCTGCGAAGAATTGATCTGAAATTTGGGATTTATTTTTCACATTGAAACTTTATATGCTTGATTGAGATTTCTCATTTATATATGTTTCTGGGTTTGGAGAGAACATAGTTATATATGAGTGCTTTTGAATTTGTAAGAATACATATATATTGTATGAGTTTTGTGTTTTAATAGTGTATAAAATTATAAATGAATTGTTTGAAACTATAATGCTAGTGTATAGTTATAGAGTTTTAAAAGTGTGAAGTCCAATGTACGAAAATGAGTTGTTATTGTACAACACTGGATTGTTACTATTTGAAACTACACACACACACACAAGAACCTGTATTACTATTGTATAAAACTAAGTTGGTATTGCATGAATTTAGGTTCCTATTATATGAAACTAGGCTTATATATGTATGAACTGTGATCCTATTATACGAGTTTTAAGTTTTGACGGTGCATGAAATTGAGAATTACTTCCTTCATCCACGTTTATTGCACCATTTTGATTTGCACGGAGACCAAGGCAGGGCAACTGTTTCCTTCTTCTTTCCCACATTGCCCCCCCTTTCCCCTCATCTCTTCGCACCAAGGCCCTACCTCCTTACCTCCTTACCAGGCCTTTCATTCCCCTCGCTCCATCAACCAGATCACTATCCTTGCCCCAAATCAAAATCCTCTCCCTCCTTACTCTGGCCAAAATCAATCTCTTCTCTTTGCTTGCCTTGACCTCATCAAACAAGAAGATTTTGTGTTTGATTGAGACCAAAATCAAAATCCTCTCCCTCCTCACCTCGACCAAAATCAATGTCTTCGAACTCCTCAAAGCTGCGATCCTCCAGCAACCTCTCCAAATCATCCTTTAGAGTTCGCAGAAGCGCGCACTCCATCGAACCCAACTCCTTACTTTTATCGTTCAGCTTGCGTAGATTAAGACCGTACTTCTTCCCATTGGAGGGATTGATATTGGAGGTGTGGACCTCAAACTCACAAGAGGCGTCAGCATACAGAGAGGGGAGGTCAATGTTCTTCATCTTCTTGTACGGAGGTGAATTCTTGGTGCTCTCCTTCTCCTTCCACAGAGATTTTACGAGAAGGTTTTGACTTGAAAGCAGATTTTGGAGGCAGAGATAAAGAGAGCTTCATGATTTTAGAAAGAAAAAAAGTCAACAAAATGTCGTAGCCTTTGTGAAATGAGATTGGCACCAAGATTTTGCTTGCCTCGACCTCATTGAACAAGTTTATTGTGGCCTACTGATTTGCTTGAATGGATTTTATGTTGAATTGTTTTGCTACCAATGTTAGCGTTGTTCTGTTCGTTCAAAGAAAAACTATGAAGAGGGCAAAATGATCAATATACCTAATAAAATTTACTAAAAAAGGAAATGATACAAAGAATTTGAGATAACCTAAAAAGAAATATGGTGCAAAGAATATGGAACGGAGTGAGTATTGATATAAATCTAGAAACTATTTGTGTAGAGCTAAGTAATTTTTTTTTTTTGCAACATAATATGCAGATTGAACAATGAAACGTCAGAGCACACATAGCATTTTAGTTGGTGAGAAAATTGAGTTTGAATACAATATATAGCTGCAACTAAGTCTCTATTGTACAAAATTGAAATGTTATTTGTGAAACTGAATTTCTATTTTATAAAATTGGTGACCTACTGTATAAAACTAAGTTTTTATTAGGTTTTATGTTATATTTAATTAAAATACTGATATATAAAACAAGATATTTATTGAATAAAAATCGTTTCCAGCTGCTTGAAATTGAGTTCATATTATATAAAAATGAATTTTTATTATAAAAAATTGAATCTTACCCTTATAAATCTAACGAAACTCTTCAAAAAAGAAATTGAATTCTTAATCTATTAAATTGGTAACCTATTACACAAGACTGATTATGAAATTAAATCTTCCCCATAAAGTTTAGAGTAAGAGTATGAAACTGAGTTTTTAATGTATTAAACTCAAAACTCATTGTACAAAACTAATATTGAAATATATAAAACTCCTTAACACAATTACTTCTGCCAAAAAAAAAAATAATAGATAATGCCTTTTCTTAATTATTGTCATATTCGTTATATTATCTTCATTTGTTTCCCTAAGATTATCTCTTAAAATGAATTTAAATTTAATTTCTCTAATTAAAAACATTATATATAATATTTTTTTGACCCATACTTATTTAAAACGAGGAGAACCGTTAACTGTGATAGCTTCTGCTAGCCGGTGGATCAGATTAAGCATTCTTTCATAATTTAAGGGCTCATCCACAACCTCGGCCGATCGAAAAACTACATACAAGGGACTTGCTATTTACACTCATAGCCATAAGAGGACTAAGAGATTAAAAAAAAAAAAAACACAACAAAGTTTGAGAACTAAAAGCAGCTAACATCAAAGCCTGACCAAGCAGTGGAACCAGTTGATGAGAAAGTAGCAGTAACAATCTCTTGAAGCCTTTGAACTAGTGGGTGTCTGAAATGGCCCAATTCGTCTCGCTTCCCACACGAGGAATGCTATTGACCCTTGCATAGACATCAACCTTGAAATTTGCTCCACAAAGAACTCCCTCACTGTCAATCCTTGGCATTGCCCTGATCTTGTTCATCGGATGCTCGAAGCTCATTAGCCCTCCCTCGCTGTGGAACATGAACCCTGCAAAACGATGTGTTCTATACAATCAAAACCGGTTATGCCATACTGTTCTTTTGCATTTAGAGCACAACATCATGATGCTTCTAGTTGTACAAATTGGGTGCATCTACATGTCATTTATGGGTGCACAACATGAGCCTCCTTGTCAAGTGTACAAACTTGCAGAGTTTGCACAACATATATGATAAGTTTCCTGGTTTTACATGGAAGTTTGTTTCTAGTCTCAGGTACCTTTAGGGAAGGGAGCAAATGATTTGGCACAACTCTCTTTGATCACATCCAATTCATCGGATATCACTACAGATCCATCCGCTGCAATGCCCCAATATAGCTTTACTCCTCCATCAGAACCCTGCAATGGTCAATTTCACTTGTAACTGGAAAAGAACTTGTCCATATTGGGTTTCTTGGTTTTTCTGGTTTATATTTAAACATCTAAGCATGAACATCCTCACTTGCACATGGACTCGGCACATTTAGACAGAAACCAGTTGGTGATCAGTGTGTAAACTAACTACTCTAGCACAAACTCATTTCACAACAACAAAGTAAACCTCGAAAGCACAAGAGCAGATGACTTACAAGTGCAGCAAAAACAGAGCCAGCCTTGCTGTCATAAATAACGAAGGCGAAGCTCCCATCAAGATCCTTGATAACCTGATCAGCAGGGTATGGACCGCGGTCACGCAGCGTCCTGTATGCTTCGATCACTAAAGCTGCATCATTCGTGCCCTTCGACAGACCATATTGCTTGATCAGGGAGGAAAGGTTGTTCAAGCTACCAAGGAAGAGGCAGTATATGTCATCAAACCCACAAAACAACCTGCAAAAACGTACCACAGAAATATAAGTTGCAAAGTAGTACCCTCTGTTAAACGCTAACTTGAACAGAAATTCATAAACTGAGTGACAATAAACGAGCAAACTACATATATTCTCTCGGGCAGTCCAAAATCTTTATAATATGTTCATATTTAGTGATTACCCTACTATATCCTTCAAACTGTTATTTTAATATTCATTTTTTTCCAATTTTTTCTATTTATGTGCAAAAAAATTAAGTGCAAAAATGAAACTAACATGTAAACTTTTTCCATATTCTTAATCTACGCATCAAACCAAATACTTCAATAGATTTACGACAGTAGGCACCCATTCGAATTGTAAATAACAAGGGTTACAAAAGCATCATTGTAGTTTGATCTAACCTATGCTTTATTCCTCTATTTTAAAAAAACCTACACTTTACCCCCTACTTTCTTTGTAGTGTTTGACAACAACTTCTAAAATGTTAAATTAAATTCTCTAATAACCATATTCAAGTAATTTCAAAATTTTTGATACTTTTTTCATAACTAACCGACCTTTAAAAAATACTGATATACATTTATAGGAAGAAAAATACATTTACATAAAAAAAAAATAATAATTAAAAATATCTATTAACTATAAAAAAAACTGGAAACACCAACATTACTAAAAGATGACGATTGTACACTTTAAATTACAGTTTCAGAAATTATTATCAAATAGTATAAAAAAACCATAGATAAAGAGTAGATTTTCAAAATTAAAGGGGGCAAACTGTAAGTTAGGGTAAAGCTTAGTGGGGATAATTGTAACTTTCCCTAAATAACAACTAATGCACCGAACTTGAATCTTGGAAATCCCATTAAAAATAAGTGGAGCCCCAACAGAATTGAACACACTACCCTCACATAGATTTAAAGATGTATAAAGTTTCCCCTTTCTTGCTTATAAATGAAGGGAAAGCTCTTCTACAGTTACTTATCCATCAATTTCTCATAAAGGAACGACCTTTATCGATGCCCAAATCCAAACCTCAAACATCAGAAACGAAACTAAAAATTCACAGAGCAAAATTCAAAAGCTTACCTCTGTTGGGTTGAGAAAGAGCTCTGTGGGCAGACATAAGCAAGCACAGCAGCAGAGCCGAAAGTCATGGAGAAAGTGTTATGGGGGTGGCGAGAGAGGAACTCATCTAGAATTTCCTGTGGAAGCTTAGGCTTCTTGGAGGCCTTGTGGGACTGCGGGCTGTTGAGCTCATCAGGAGGATGAGCAAATGCCTTGTGGAAAATAGCCAACATCTTTTCTGACCCTCTGTTTGTTACTTTAAAATCTGCACTTTTTCCTAGTAAAAATTTAAAATTTGGGAGACGAAGTGAGAGGTTTCAAGTTGGGGAAGAGCAAATTTATATGGAAGAAGAGGCGTGGCGGAATGGTGGGTTTCGTGCTCCTTGTTTTTGAACTCGTTGGCCACGAGAGGGACCGCAGAGGAGAGAGGGTTAAGGTCCACGGATCACAACGAGGTTTCCAGGGAGTAGGAAGATGGAGGATGATAGGAATCATGAAAAGGAAGAGCCTCTGGCAGGAGGAGCTTGAAAATGAGTGGAATCGAGATGGTGACAAAATTAAAAAAATGAAAAATATTTTATGATTTTTTTTTAGAGAACAAGTTTCTATAGGGTTAAAATTAAGAGTTTTTCTATAATCTCGTGCTGATGTTTCATTTTTCCATCCACTATAAACATTTTCCGTCTAAGATAAGGCACAAATCAAATGTTTTGATGACATTAAGGATGAGACTGGAACATTTTAACGGCATTAGGGATGATAGTGGTATAAAGTGGACGTTAGAGATGAAAGTGGAGCAGCATTTAAAGGTTGAGAACCACATGCATTATTGGGAGACTTACAATAATTTCTGAAATTTAACCTAGCATACACTTTATCTGTTATTCATAAAATATACACTTTGTCTCTATTTTGTATCCCGTATGAAAACAACTTTTGGAACTTTAATTAAGTATGATCATCATCTTTCAGTAATTATAATTTTTCTAATATTTTTATAGTTAATGCATTTTAAATGATCCATTTTTATTCTTTGTAAATGTGAATCAGTATATTTTAAATATCAATTAATTATAAAAAAATATTAAATATTTCCAAATTATTATAATATAGTTACTATATAATTTCAATTAGGGTTTTAAAAGTTGTTGTAAGTTAGTGCAAAAAAAGGAGAAAAAGTGTAGCTAAAGCCAAACCACAATGGTGTTATGTAATTTTCCCATTGATTTTAGTTTTCTATTTTTGGTTTATTATGACATCAAGAATAAAGAGATTTGGGGAAAAAAAAAAGTACTCTAGTTTATCATCGGCAAAATGATTGGTATATATTTCTTCTCATGTAAATACTGAGAATGTAATATTCCATGGATATGTTTTATTATAATTATTTTTTATTGTTTATTCTAAATATTTATGTAACTCATTAACATAGGTAGAATTGGAATATATATATATATATATATATATATATATATATATATATATATATATATATATATATATATATATATATATATATATATATATATATATATATATATATATATATGAAAAATATAGAAATACAAAAAGCTTTTGTATGATAATGATATTTTAGAGTTTATACTTTCTAAATATAAATTTAAAAAATTTTGAATCCAAATTTAATATGAAAATCTTCAAGTCAAGTTTTAATAAAAAAAATTTAAAATCTCCAACTAAACGAAATTTAGAAAGTAATTTCTTTTTTTGTTTTTTACTATGTACTTTTCTACGCACTTCAAATCTCCACGAATATGCAACGCAGCTTGTAGCAAAGGCTAAAAAAATTATAAATGCTTTTTTATTTGAAATTATAAAATTCCAAATCTTTACAAGTGCCTTTTGCCATTCAATTCTTGTAGTATCTTTTTCCTACATAAACTCCTTCCCTCCGATTCTATATCCAAACTCCTTCGTCCTTCATAAATTATTAAACTTGCAATTTCTTCCCTGCTTAAATTGTCTTTCAATTTTTATAAGAAACTTGACAAAAGCAGGACTTCAACCTCCAACCTTCGCTAGATGTCCCTAGGTCATCAACTGGTATAAGACCGTGGTGCCTCTACCCAATTTTAGGCTCCCTTTTAACTTATTTTTTGATACAATAGTAGTTTACTTTTTTTCATACTTAAAACATCAATAATTATATTAGGTCAGAAGAAAAATAAATCCTAGCCTATATATATTCTGTTTCTCTTCTTTTTGGTAATCCTAGGCCCATATGTTATGAGTAAGAAAATAGAAAGGACTGGGAGTTGGTATGGGAAGGGAGGGTAATTGGATAGCCCATATATTTTGCCACAGCGGACTTGGAACTGCGGATGGATGGCACAAAGAATTTATAGGTGCATCTATGATGAGAAATGATTACTACCCTTACCCTTTTTCTTATTAGTATTACGAACTTTTATTTTTCTTATAAAAAAGTTACTAATTAACCTTATCCTTAAATATCATGTTTCTATCTTTAAATATTATTAAATAAATGATGGTAGATTTTATGAATAGTCAGTTCGTTCTATTACCTAACTAATTGATGTTTGTCTTTTTCATAAATTTACTGGAAATGTTAATACTTTTTATCACACAAGAAAAGATTTTTAACTTCTCGGTCTCTCTATCCTTCAACCTTATAGCTCTCTTAACTTTTCTCAAATTTTAGGTGGCTTCGACTCCAACCCAACAGATAATCTTTTTTATTTTCCTTTTTTGTTTGGGTTGAGATATTCCCTTCTTGGTCTCCCTCTCTAATATTTTCTGCCCTCAACGGCGATTGAGGCTACTTCTCTTTTGGAAGTTATTTGATCCGATGATTGTTCTTAGGTGGCATCTGCGGCCATGAATCGGTTATTTGTGGCATTATTTGAAGATCAATCAATAGAAGGTGTGAAACAGGGTTTAGGGTTACAACTGTTGGTCATCCTGAACTGGACAAAATCCATGGCCTTGTCGGAGGCAACTTTCTTGAGCTTGTCTTGGGCAAGGCCAATAAGAGTGGCAGCGTCTGAAAGAGACAGAGAAGGGAAGCTTGAAGATTAATTTGGGGTTTGGAATTTGGACAAAGAGAACGATTGTGGTGCAAGGTGGAGGAGTTGAGTCAAGTGAAATTCATGGTGATGGGCGGTGAGATTAGTGGGCACTATTAAAAAAATTCTTTTTACCAACGGGCAATTTTCCAACGGCTTGGCCGTTGGAAATTTCCAACGTTCTAGGCCGCTGGAAATTGCGGATAAAAATTGATCCTTATGAAAAAAAATTCTCCAACTGCTTGGCTGTTGGAAGTGTTGAAAAATTTTCAACGGACACATTTCCAACGGCATAAACCGTTGGAAAATATGTAAGTTAAATGTGCATCTCAGTATTTATTGTTTCCAACAGCCTAGGCCGTTGGAAACTATTTTTATTTTTCCAACTACCTAGGCCGTTGGAATTTTTTTTATTTTTCCAACTGTCTAGGCTGTTGGAAAATATATAAGTTAAAATGTTTTTATTTTTCCAACTGCCTAAGTTAAAATGTTTTTTATTTTTATTTTTCCAACTGCCTAGGCAGTTGGAAATTTTTTTTATTTTTCCAACTGCCTAGGCCGTTGGAAAATACACACACATTTATATATTTTATTTTTCCAAGAAGATTTTTTTATTTTTCCAACTGCCTAGGCCATTGGAAAATACACACACATTTATATGTATGCATATTTATATTGCATTGATATTGATATTTATATATATTTACCATAATACATATATATTAATACGTATATATATCTTACACATTATTATTATATTTATACTTAGTATATTTTTGTACATACTATAATACATATCATATTTTAAACATATCATAATAACATATACATAGTATATGATATATGATGTATATGCCATACATACATACATACATACATTATATTATTATTATTATTATTATTATTATTATTATTATTATTATTATTATATGATATATGTATGTATCACATATGTTAATGTATCATATATATGATGTATCATACGTACCATATATATATATATATAATTTTCTACAACAAAAAAAAAAATAATCTTTTGGGCCTAAAAAGCTCAAGCCCAACCCTAACCCTAACAATAAATACTACTCACTTACCTCCATCTCCCTAAACCCCTCCTCCCTCACCGTCTCGTCTCCTCCTCTCCTCTGGCCGTTTCCTCTGGCCGTTTCATCTCCATCCCCGTCTCCTCTCCTCTATGTCTCTGCATCTCAGCCTCTCGCCGGCCGCTTCGTCTCCCTCTCCGTCTCCTCTCACCCTCTCCTCCCTCTGCCGTTCACGCCGTCTCTGCCCTCCATCGCCGCCCTTCGTCTCCTCTCTGTGCTCCGCCTCGTCTCTGCCCTCTTCTCTGTGCTTCGTCTCCTCTCTGCCCTCCGTCTCCTCGCTCTGCCGTTCATCGTCATTACTCGCCGTCCGCTAGGCATTTGCTATTTCTGGATATACTTTTATTTATTTTTGTGATTTTGTTATTATTAGCTCATTTTTTGTAATTTTGTTGTTTTTGCCTCCTGCTTTTGAATGTTATTTTGTAAATATAAGATATAATTTTTTAATTTTTTTGTAAATATGTTAGGGATATATAAATTATTTATATATTAATAATATATCATTTATTTAATAATAATAATAACAATAATATTGGAATAAACAGCATTGAAATATTATTATTATTATTATTATTATTGGAACAAACAGTATTGGAATAAATAAATATGAAAAAAAACTATTTCCAACAGCCTAAGCAGTTGGAAATATGGCAAAATTTTCCAACTGCCCACGTAGTTAGGCAGTTGGAAAAATCTCCAACTGCCTGGGCGTTGGAACACAAAAAAAAAAAATAATAAATACAACTATTGGAAATTTCCAACTGCTTATTTTCCAACGGCTGACAGTTGGAAGTTCCAATGGCTAAGATATAAGCGGTTGGAAGTTCTACTTTCAATGAAAGGATTTCCAACTGCCAAAGTTCCAACAGTCGGCCGTTGGAAATGGCAGTTGGAAAAATGCAATTTTTTAGTAGTGGGGTGACCATGATGGAAATTACAGAGATTAGTAGAAACAAGCAAAGCACACAGATTAGTAGAAACAAGAGACATTGTGAGCCTTTTTTTTTTTTTTGGTTTTTCTTTTTTAATTTTGATTTGCATACAAGGTAGCCAAATGCAAGTGAAACTTTGTTTGTGACGGATAGTTGATTGTTTTCTTTGCCCAAAGTGTGGAACAAAAACTTGGAACAAGCAACACTCAGGGATAAGATGACAAGTTAACAAAATTCTAATATACTCCGCTATATATATATATACAGAATTGCCTTAGGAACAGACAATAAAATAATTACCTAAACCGGTGAAAATCATATGTCCTAATTAATCAATATTATAATAATTTTATTAAAATATTTTTGGTTTAAATAATATATATGATAGACCATAATAATCAGATATATATATATATATATCCACTGTATCCAATGCCAATAGTTAGAGAGCAAACTTTACACTCCCGCATCGTAAAACTATTGTAATATTTTTTACTTTGGACCATTCTAAATGTTTCTAATATTTTTATATTTAGTAAATTATTTTACTATATTTCACTTCAAATAATCATTTAAATATTTTTTTCCCTAACTTTTTCAATTTATGCCTAAAAGATGAACATCAAAAGTTGAAACAACGTAAATATTTTTTTTCATATTTTTAATATTTACATTAAACCAAATGACTTAATAGATATGAGATAGAAGTGGTATATATTAAATATAATTGTGGGAGAGTTGTTAAGAGAAAATTTACGAGATACATTTTATATATCTTTGTTATTGTTCGGGCTCTAAGCATAAAGGTTGAGCTACGAAGCCTATGAAATCTAGACCTAATTAGGATTATATCATTATGTCAAAGCTCAAAACAACAAAAAGTAGTGCTCCTATAACTAACAAAGATCTTTATCACCCAAGCAACTAAATGCGCGAACTTATAGTAAGATGATGGCCAAAGTGCGTTGTTGACCCCCAAACTTATACGAAACGGACGAGTTAATCCCTCAACTCAAACTCAGTGAAAAGAAGCCCCTAAACTTGCAATAATAGCGTGACTCAGTCTATTTTAATTGGAGGCGCGCTTGTGCTTCATGAGACAGACGACCTCAGCCTGAAGGCTTCATGCTTTAATGGCTGTCTGCACCAGTTGATTATCCGCAACTTTTGCCTTGCTGTACGCGTTTATATATATATATATATACATATATTGATTAACCTAAACCCTCTCTAATATTTTTTGCCCTCAACGGCGATTGGGGTTACTTCTCTTTTGGAAGTTATTTGATCTGATGATTGTTCTTAGGTGACATCTACTGCTATGGATTGGTTATTTGTAGCATTATTTGAAGATCAATCAATAGAAAGCATGAAAGAGGGTTTAGGGTTACAATATTTGGTCACACATAATAAATTTATAGGGTTTTTATTTTTCTATTATGTTTTATGTTCATGTGTCCATTATTAGGTGATGATCCACATTTTATTTGATTTGTCAATATATTATTCGTTTTGCTTATCTTGTCCTTTATTTGGAGCATTTTCAAGTTATTTCTCCCATGGTTATCTTGGTTTATGTGAAAGGTTTAGATTAATCTGATTCTCTTTCTTTTACTTAATATTTAAGGGACGTATAGCCTTGACCAATATATATGTCACTGTTGTTTTTTAGGGTCTTTAACTTAAAAGGAAAGTGTCAAGGTAAAAGTACAAAAAAAGCAACCATGGTTATGGTTTTGTACCCTATTACCCATACTATAAGATAAATGCACAAAAAATGATTGTTTTTCTATTCATAACTCGCCTAGCATCAAGGAAAAAGTATAAAAAAAAAAGACACCGTAGTTATGATTTTGGATCTTATTGCCACTGTAGTTTAAGGTAGTTCCAATTTCATCATCAAAGTCATAACTTGGCGTATTGACCGCTGTGTTGTTAGTGATACTCAATCATAAATGAAATGCTGACAGTGGATACTGATATGGCGTTGAGCTATGAAAGGAATGTTGACTATGTACATTGACGTGACATTGAAATTGGTCCCTCTAACTCTTCTTCCTCTTTGTCATGATCTTCGTCCTCATCTTCCAACGTCACTATCGCTCATTCTGCATGTGGCATCTTCTTCCAAGGCCACCAGCCTCTCCATCACTAGCTCCTTCCATTGCCTAGGTCACCATCCCAGCCACTTCTTCATTGAGCTAGCCTTCTTCTATCTGATCTTTAACTCTAGCAACAGTAAGGCAGCAGTTTTAGGGTGATTGGGGATTGGGTCACGAAGGGGATGATTGTGACAATCTCTCGGCAAATAGATGGCATATAAGGGTGCCAACAAATACTGGATTTCACGAATGGCCCTCCTCCCCAACAGCAACAACACAGGGTGAAGCTTAAATGACAGTGACTAAGGTGATGTTGGATGACAGCAATAAAGCTTGGGTTGGCTAAATCAGTGACACAATTGGAGACGAACAAAGATGGGGATGAGTTGTGTGATCTTGTCTCATTTTTTTTTATTTTTGCGTTGTTGGTGGTGGTAGGCAATGTGGACAGTGATGGACCAGGGTTGGAAGTGGTGGAAGGAAGCTGGGTGTTAGACATGGTGGGCAATCTGGTCCAGGTCTTTAACTATGGTGAGTTATATAGTCTAGGTACCTAAAAATGGAGCTTTTGCAGTTTGCATAATTAGCATGTCGTTTTGTCCATTATTTACCACATAATCACATTTAAAGGGAATATTCTACCATTTAATGGAATATTCTCACCGTCATTCATATTGATGGCTAAATTAGTTCTAATTCAAAACTTTGGTAACCAATTTGATACTAAATTGTGATTTTAGTGATGCAATTAGAACAACTAAAAATTACAGGTAGGAGTAAGGTCTAGGCTTATAACTATATGGTGGGTCTTTTGCTATTTTTCCCAAATATTAAATAAGCTCAAACATTACATATGAAACGTCATTCATATAGATGGAAAAATTGATAATTTAAACTATAAAAAGTTGTTTTAAATTTAATAAAAGATAGCACGTATATTTTAAATTAAGAGTTTAAAGTTAATGTCAAAAGACAAAAAAAGAAATAGTATCAGATATGTGTCATATTTCCTGTGTGCTCTACTGACAAAATTTCAAAATACTCTTATCAACATATCAAAATTCCAGCCATGTTAACTCCGTGCACGCAGCCCTAGTTGGTTGTGTGTTCGGACATCCACCTCATCAACAAAGTTTAAGTCACATCAAGTGTATCATGTATATTCTTTGTCAATTTTTTGCTTAACACTCTCTAAATTTTAAGAAATAGATAGATTTTTTTCTAATTTTTCCTGGCATCTCTCTAATACTCTAAATATCATATACATGCTTCTGAACATAAAAAAAACAAAAACAAAAACAAAATTCTAGCCGTCTCCATTCTCTCTCGGTCTCCTTCATCGCTCCTCCTCGGCATCAATCGCGTCTGTAACTAACACGATGCCGCCGCAAGAAGTTCCTCTCCGTTTGCCTAGTCGCCGATGATTACAGGCCGGTCATCTAATCCGGTTTAATTTGTGTCAAACGGGGGGGGGGGGGGGAGGATTCATTGGCTAGTGGCCTTGGTGGTTTTGACAGCGTCGGCTTGAAAGGGGGAAGATTCTGGAAGCATTCATTTGGGAGTGGACACAGAGCGATGGCAAGGGAATGATGGTATTAGGAGCAGTAGATGGAAAAGGCGGCGGAGAGGTGAGGTTGGAACCTAAGGGTTTGGCCAAAAAAGAAAAATAATAACGAGTTTGGCGTAAATGCCTTTTTTTTTTTTTTGTCATCCATTTTTATTTTTTTCCCTGAATGAATTCTTAATATTTTCCTTCAGGCACATGTATGGAAGCGCAAAATGATACGTATGAGGACATAAAATTATATGCATAAAGAAATAATTTAGGAACATTTTTCAACATCAAATTATAACATGTATAAATACATAAAGACAATCATAAAAGCATATCATATAGGAAAATTCTTGTGTGAGCCTGGCGTAGCCGTGAGCCCAGACACGGAAGGCAATTACATATTGTTGTCGGAGGCTAAGCATGTTTTTGGTATGGGTTAGTATTACGTGCACCCGGCTTATTTCATGTGCCATCCTTAAAAAATTTAAAAATGTTCATTTTGGCCCACGGTAGGAGAGCATGATAATATTTCTAGACATTGGATAAAATTCCAGATTAAGCAACGTGGTCAGAGCGCGTGGGGTGGGAAGAAGGTTGTCTCGGTTCGAGTCTTGAAACTTCTACTCCAGCATTTTATTTTAGTTTTCTTTTTTTTTTTTTCTTGTCTTTAGTTGTCCATTCTGGTTTTATATTTTTGCTTTATATATATATATATATATATATTATAAAACCTTGTTTGTTCTTTTACATTTTCACGCATTACTTATTCTTTTGTATTTTGGTGTTTATATTTACGGGCCTACTTGTTATTTTAGAAAGCAATGTCTGTTCTTTCTTTTACATATTTATTTTTTATTACCTAAGAATTTGTTCTTATAGAAGGCCTATAGAAAGCACTGTTTGTTCTTATATATGAACCTATTTCTATAAATTTCTTGTTTTTTGTCTTCTGGTGTTTGTTCTTTCAGAAGGATATGTTTGTTATTTTAGAAAGGTTTCTTTGTTCTTTTAGAAGGCAATATTTGTTCTTTATTCTACATGTTTATTCTTTTTTATAGTGTTTGTTCTTTTAGAAGACACTGTTTGTTCTTATACATGACCCTGTTTCTATAAACTTCTTGTGCTTTTGTCTTCTGGTGTTTGTTCTTTTATAAGGATATCTTTGTTCTTTTAGAAAGAAATGTTTGTTCTTTTTTTTACATGTTTATTTTTTGTTACTTAAATATTTGTTCTTATAGAATGCACCGTTTTTTCTTATACATGACCCTGTTTCTATAAACTTTTTATTCTTTTATCTTCTGGTGTTTGTTCTTTCAGAAGGATATGTTTGTTCCTTTAGAAGAGCATTTTTGTTCTTTTAGAATGCAATATTTGTTCTTTCTTTTACATGTTTATTTTTTTTATTTAAGTATTTGTTCTTATACATGATCATGTTTCTGTAAACTTCTTGTTCTTTTCTCTTCTAATGTTTATTCTTTCAAAATGATATGTTAGTTCTTTTTTAAGGGCATCTTTGTTGTTTTAGAATGCAATATTTGTTCTTTCTTTTGCATGTTTATTTTTTTGTTACTTAAGTATTTGTTCTTATAGAATGCACTGTTTATTCTTATATATGAACTTGTTTCTATAAACTTCTTGGTTTTTGTCTTTTGGTGTTTGTTCTTTCAGAAAGATATGTTTGTTCTTTTAGAATGACATCATTGTTCTTTTAGAAGAAAATGTTTATTTTTTCTTTTACATGCTTATTTTTTGTTACTTAAGTGTTTGTTCTTATAGAATGCACTATTTATTTTTATACATGACAATATTTTTGTAAATTCTTGTTCTTTTATCTTCTAGTATTTGTTCTTTTAGAAGGATATATTTGTTCTTTTATAAGGGCATCCTTGTTCTTTTAGAAAACAATGTTTGTTTTTCTTTCTTTTACATATTTATTTTTTGTTACTTAAGTGTTTGTTCTTATAAAAGACACTATTTGTTCTTATAGAAGACACTATTTGTTCTTATACATGACCTTGTTTCTGTAAACTTCTTGGTTTTTATCTTCTGGTGTTTGTTCTTTCAGAAGGATATGTTCATTCTTTTAGAAGGACATCTTTGTTCTTTTAGAAGGAAATGTTTGTTCTTTCTTTTACATGTTTATTTTTTGTTACTTAAGTGTTTGTTCTTATAGAATGCACTGTTTGTTCTTATACATGATTCTGTTTTTGTAAACGTCTTATTCTTTTATCTTTTAGTGTTTGTTCTTTCAGAAGGATATGTTTGTTCTTTTATAAGGGCATCTTTGTTCTTTTATAAGGGCATCTTTGTTCTTTTAGAAGACAATGTTTGTTTTTCTTTATTTTACATGTTTATTGTTTGTCACTTAAGTGTTTGTTCTTATACATAACACTGTTTTTTTTAAATTTCTTGTTTTTTTGTCTTCTGGTGTTTGTTCTTTTAGAAGGATATGTTTGTTCTTTTAGAAGGGAATCCTTGTTCTTTTAGAAGGAAATGTTTGTTCTTTCTTTTACATGTTTATTTTTTGTTACTTAAGTGTTTGTTCTTAAAGAAGACACTGTTTGTTCTTCATCCATGGAAAATAAAGATTGAACCTTTATTTAATTATACAAACATTATACAGCCATATAAATAAAAAAAAATCACTCAGATAGCATACTAATAAAATGTACCTACCTAAAAGAATGAATCTTTTTTTTTAATTGTTCCAAAAATGATATTGAAGAGTTTTCCTCTTTTGTAATCTCTTGGCATTTAATTTATCTTGCCATCCTTATTTAAATTCTCACTACACAACACCATAAAATATATTTGAGATGTATTAATAATATTTGCTAAATGTTAAAGTTTCAGGTAAAAAAATAATTAATTTTTTATTTGTTGAATATATTGGGTATTCACGGTTATATTAGACTTCATTTAATCCGGATCAAATCACGTCAGATTCCATTTAATCATTTTTTTTCATAATTCTGTATCTTCCATTCATATATATCATTATCATTATTTAAAGCCTACAAATCCTCTATATTTTTATATACAATTTCAAAAAAAGTAATACTGGAGAAACATGGTCAATATCAATATACTTATGTAATAAAAACATTGACGATATTCGTAAGAAAAATAAAAGAAAAGGCCAATTGTATATAAAAAGGTAAAAATCTATTTATTATGTTGTGGAATAAAAGAAGTGTTAGGAAAAATTGAAAAAGTGTTATTCATAAGGGAGAAAAATAAAAGAAAAAAAGAAAGTGGGTGGGTGCTATTTCATGCAAGATGAGTTTCACTTGTACATGTACGCTTTTTTTAGCGCAGGCGCATATGTGCACCTGGCGCACACAAGAATTAGCCTTTCGGTATTGCGGAGTGTTTAAGAAACTACGGAAAAATTAGGTGACGTGGGTTTGAAACACATTGGAGATTTGTTTTGTGGTTTGTTTTTCTCTCCGTCCCTGCTGACGCATTTCTGTTTATTTCTTTTCCATATTTTGTTCATTGTCGTTATTTTCATAATTTTTTTTTGTTTTGTTTATTTTTCTCTCCCATTCCTGCAGGCGCTTATCTTTTTTTATTTTTTTTTCTTCTGGATGCCTCCCTTTTCTTTTTTTTTTTTCCTCCCCTTCTGCTGATGCATTTCTGTTTATTTTTTCTCCATTTTCCATTCTTTGTCGTTATTTTCATAATTATTTTTTTTCTTTTTCTCCCCCCATTCCTGAAATATTTCCTGATGGATGCTTTCCCTTTTCTTTTTTTTTGTTTCCCTTTTTGTTTCTTTTTTTTTTTTTTCCCTTTTATGTTCTTTTTCATTTTTCCCAGTTTTAAAATAACAGACAACTGCTCATGAAAAAAATAATAACTACTAATAAAAGAACAAATATAGTTTATGTAAAGAATAAGCAGAAATTAAACATGTAAAAGAAAGAACAAATATTGCCTTCTAAAAGAACAAAAATGCTCTTCTAAAAGAACAAACATATTCTTATGAAAGAACAAACACCAGAAGACAAAAGAACAAGAAGTTTACAGAAACAGGGTCATGTATAAAAACAAACAGTGCATTATATAAGAACAAATACTTAAGTAACAAAAAATAAACATGTAAAAGAAAGAACAAAGATTTCCTTATAAAAGAACAAAGATTTCCTTATAAAAGACAAACACCAGAAGACAAAAGCACAAGAAGTTTATATAAACAGAGTCATGTATAAGAACAAACAGTGTCTTCTATAAGAATAAACACTTAAATAACAAAAAATAAACATATAGAAGAAAGAACAAATATTGCCTTCTAAAAGAACAAAGAAACCTTTCTAAAAGAATAAGCATATCCTTCTGAAAGAACAAACACCAGAAGACAAAAAATAAGAAATTTACAGAAACAGGGTCATATATAAGAACAAACAGTGCTTTCTATTGGCCTTCTATAAGAACAAATACTTAAGTAACAAAAAATAAACATGTAAAAGTAAGAACAGACATTGCTTTCTAAAATAACAAGTAGGCCTGTAAATATAAACACCAAAATACAAAAAAAAAAATAAGTAATGCGTGAAAATGTAAAAGAACAAATAAGGTTTTCTAAAAAAAAAAAAAAAAGAATATAAAACGAAAATATAAAACCGGAGTGGACATTTAAAGACAGGAAAAAAAAAAGGAAAAGAAAACGAGAATAAAATGCTGGAGTAGAAGTCTCGAGACTTGAACCGAGACAACCTTCTTCCCACCCCACGCGCTCTGACCATGTTGCCCAATTTGAAATTTTATCCAATGTCCAGAAATATTATCACGCTCTCCTACCACCGGGCCAAAATGAACATTTTTAAATTTTTTAGTCATGGCGCACGAAATAAGCCAGGTGCACGTAATACTAACTCAATCATATATGTACAAAAAATAAAGAGTAACTTTTTTGTAGACCGGGCTTATATCGTGCGCCATCATTAAAAAATACAACAATTGTCATTTTGATCCCGTTTCTCAGAAAAATAGGCAATCATGCCCTCATGAAATATAATAGATTTTTCTTTTTCCGTAACCTCAGGGCAAACTATTTGGTTGGGTAGCATAGTTGATATTTTAATTTTGGGGGAAGCTGGGCAATGGATCGAATGCCAACAATCCCCCTTTTCATTTTTTTTTTAAATTTTATTTTCTTGTTCTTCTCTTATTATTTTATTTATTTCTTTATTTATTTTCATTTTTTTTCTTCATTTTTTTCTTTGTTTAGTTTTGTTGTATATTTACCTTTTCCATTTTTATTTTCTTTATTTTTATTTTCTCATCTTTTTCCAGTTTCCCCTTTTTCTTTTTCTTATTTTAGTATTATTTCAAATTTTGTCTATTGTTTTATTTCATGTTTTACTCCTTATTTTCTTAAAATATTTTTTAACATTTTTTTACCTAGATTTATGATATTATTCTTATTTCTTCTTGTTCTTTTATGTCACATGTCTACCTTTTTTCATTTTTTTATTCTCTACTGTTTGTTCTTTTGTTTCTTCGTGCTTATTCTTTTAGAATGGTATGTTTGTTCTTTTAAAATGCATTGTTTATTCTTTGAGAAGGCATTGATTATTCTTTTTTGTCTTCGTATTTGTTCTTTTAAAAGACATTGTTTGTTTTTTGTTACTTAAGTGTTTGTTCTTTTGATGAGATACTGTTTGTCTTCTTTTATGATGTATTTGTTTTCTGTTCTTTTAAAAGCCTTGTTTGCTTTTCTAGAAGGGCATGTTTGTTCTTTTACATTTTCAGGCATTGCATAAATTACTTATTCTTTTGTGTTTTGGTATTTATACTTACGGGCCTATTTGTTCTTTTAGAATGTAATGTTTGTTTTTTCTTGTCTACATGTTTGTTTTTTTTTAAAAGGCATTGTTTGTTCTTTCTTTTACATGTTTATTTTTTATTATTTAAGTGTTTGTTCTTATAGAAGGCACTGTTTATTCTTATATATGACCATGTTTTTGTAAACTTCTTGTTCTTTTATTTTTTTTGTGTTTGTTCTTTCAGAAGGGTATGTTTGTTCTTTTAGAATGACATGTTTATTCTTTTAGAAGGCATTGTTTATTCTTTCTTTTATATTTTTATTTTTTGTTACTTAAGTGTTTGTTCTTATAAAAGATGCTGTTTGTTCTTATACATGACTCTGTTTCTATAAAATTCTTATTTTTTTTCTTCTAGTGTTTGTTCTTTCATAAGGGCATGTTTATTCTCTTAGAAGACATTGTTTGTTCTTTCTTTTACACGTTTATTTTTTGCTACTTAAGTGTTTGTTCTTATAGAAGACACTGTTTGTTCTTATACATGACCCTGTTTCTGTAAACTTCTTATTCTTTTGTCTTCTGGTGTTTGTTCTTTCAGAATGCATGTTTGTTCTTTTAAAAGGCATTATTTGTTTTTTTTTATGTTTATTTTTTGTTACTTAAGTGTTTATTCTTACAGAATACACTATTTGTTCTTATACATGACCATGTTTCTGTAAACTTTTTGTTCTTTTGTTTTTTGGTGTTTATTCTTTTAGAAGGGTATGTTTGTGTTTTTAGAAGGGCATGTTTATTCTTTTAGAAGACATTGTTTGTTCTTTATTTTACATGTTTATTTTTTATTACTTAAGTATTTGTTCTTATACATGACCCTGTTTCTGTAAACTTCTTATTTTTTTTTGTCTTCTGGTGTTTGTTCTTTTAGAAGAGTATGTTTGTTCTTTTAGAAGGATATGTTTGTTCTTTTAGAAGATATTGTTTGTTCTTTCTTTTATATGTTTATTTTTTGTTACTTAAGTGTTTGTTCTTATAGAAGACACTGTTTGTTCTTACACATAACTTTGTTTCTGTAAACTTCTTGTTATTTTGTTTTCTGGTATTTATTTTTTCAGAAGGTATGTTTGTTCTTTTAGAAAGGCATATTTGTTCTTTTAGAAAATATTGTTTGTTTTTTTTCCTTCGTGTTTGTCATTCTGAAATCAAAAGTCCATTTTTTATAAACCATCCCATTTATCCATTTTAGGAATATTCCAATTTCTTAATTTCTTTTCAACGTATTTTATTAATATAGTTTGTGAGTTCTTCATCATTCTATTCCCCATAATTTCTTCTTCCTCTTGTCTCTTTGGAGCAGACTTAGTTAAATTTCTAAAAATTTTATCCATTAGTAATTATCAATTAGTATTAATATCTTTATTAGCTTATCTGTCAAAGTTTTACACAATCTTACTGTCCTTTCACATCAACTATGAGTCTTACAATTGCTACGCAACTTGGGTGATATTCTGAAAATTTCCTAATAATAATATTTAATTACTAGTAGGAGAAAAGTTTTGGAAATTTGACCATTCCTTAAATCAAAGAAATGAGATAAAAATTAAATTTTAGGGACTAAGTTGTACATAAAAAATAACTTTGGGGAGTTGGTTTACGCGTGCGCCGGGCGCACAGAAAAATCAGCCAAAAATAAACTCATTTATATAAATAATTTTTCATGTATTATTATTAAAAGACAAAAAACTATTAACTTGTTTACCAGCTTATTTGTTTCTATATAGATGCATGTCGGTATTTGTTCATATTTTGATCTCAGTGATATGTATGTATCACATGATTTGTATATATACTTCACGTTCTTTGTATAATGGATTCATATATATCTATCTTTCGATTTTTATATGTCTCTAATTTTGATGGGAAACACATGGTGACAAGCTCATACATGTTTTTTAGGATATCACCGATTCAAAGGTCTCCTAATATTTGTATACAAGTCTTACCATTTTTTTTCTGGTATCTATTAATTTCTTTGAATATTGGATTTATGCATACCTGTTATTTGATTTCCATCATTCTTGTGGTTTTAGTAAAAAACATTTTAACATGTTTACACCTATTTTTTATGATGAAATGTTGAAATCATACATACAATTAAATATATCAGTAACAGTTTTGTGATCTCATTTTTAGATATCTCACATTATTTGTACATGTTTCTTACTTTATTTGTATATTATATTTATATATAATTGTCATTTGATTTATACATATTCTTAATTTTAACAAAAATTAAGATTTAATGTACTCACACTTATTTTATAATATGAATGATAGTAGTGGAAGCGAAGAAAAAAAGTTGAAGGAGATGCATGGAAGATTGTACTTTTCTTTTTACAAATTTTATAATAAGCCTGACCACATCAGTTCCTAATTCACAAAAAGCTGCATCCACAATGAGAGATTGACAGATTGTTGCCTTTGAAAGAGAGCCTCTTCCCCGTCTTCAATAGCTCGAATGGGTTCTCAAATTTCTTAAATTGCAAATTTGATCCCAAATCTTTGTATAACAAGTCAACCAAGTACCAATTCCTTTAAATTTTCCAAACAATTTTCTCACAAAAATCGGAGTTCAATATGGATCTATTCAAGTCGGTCCAACAAAAAACTTTCATACACATGTAGCCATACCGCTGCTCAATTCATCATTATCTTAAATAGGTACGTAATTAAATGTTTAAACTTTTGTTAAATAAATGACTAAGTTAACATACTCACACTTGTCTGTTTTAATAAAAGAGAAGACCTTCTCTCTGAACCTACAAAACAAGTCATCCATGAGCATTTCTCCAAACTGCTCACTGAAAATGGGCTCTGCAATTGCTCTCATGTAGTTTGCAATGAAGTCCACACTCTTGCACACATCTAGGCCTTCACTTATGTCGGCATCCCAAGGCATCTCAAAACTTTCAAGCCTTTGAAGCTTGAAAGATCCTTCTGCTTCAATCACCCTCGCAGCCTCAATTGCAGACGGCGTAAAGTATGGCATATTAAATGAGTCCAGTTTCTTTTGCTCGATCATTCCCTACGTACATATATATGTTTCACACATATGCATCAGACCATTATCAATCAACTACATGATGAGGAACTATGTTGATTTGGTTAACCCTCTATGGATTCCACTAACCTCTGAGACCATATCTTGGAAAGCAAGTGAAAGTGGTTCCATGATGGATAGAGAATCATCGCTTTTATGACTGCCCACCATGGTTATGAGCATTGCACCGCCAGGTACAATTTCTTGTGCACGTAAGCTTAGGAAGAAGCTGAAGTCCTTTTCAAATTGTTGGAGATAAGCTGCATGAGCCTCAGCACCATTTGATTTTGGTATGTATATGTTACCCTTATTGAGTATTGCCTCTCCAGTTTTGCTCACTGGTGCCTGTTTCCATGCATAAGTACCTGACGTTATCCCCAAATTTAAGGGTGTCTTTGGCAATTAGTGTACCCTAGCTTCTTAGAAACTTTGGGCAAAAAAATATGTTTTTTTTTTTTTGGTGTTTGGTTAGCTTCAGAAAATGAATTGCCAAAATCTCCCTCACGGGAAAACAATTCGTTCTTTATAATCTGATGGTAATCACTTTCCTATAGTTGTAAGCAAAAAAGAAAATCAAACATGAGAAAATTCCAATTCTTAATTTCTTTTTCGTGTGAACCAAACATGAGAAAATTAAATTACTATTATGTCATATAGTCTATGAATTTTACTTTTCAACAATCTTAATTTTTTTAGTACACATAAGCATTTTTACAAATCTAGGTAGGATAAGAGACATTTTATAGTATATGGAAAAGGAAATGTTTGCCTTTTTGGGACAAGAAAGGCACCTAAACCAACTTTGAAAGACATTGTATGGGGAAGTGAGAGAGACAAGATCAAACTCCTGACTTCCCTTTCCCCTTGATGTACCTATTTACCGCTTTTTCAAAGCGGCTAGACAATCTTAATTTATTATGATTGTAAGAGCTATAAACCAAAGACCCCTAAAAGGTGTGTGTGTGTGTGTCTATAATATACACACTAACTTAGAAAAATAGGTCTCGATTCATGACCTGTGAGAGAAAATGGAGGCTGTAGGAAGAGTGCACAAAATGCAAGGAATTGGTGGGGAAGAGCCTGCTGTAGAAGGAGCCAGGCATGGCAGCGATGAAACAAGGCCCAATCTTGTCTCCTTTCTCTTTCTTAGTCCTTTCAAGAAAGCTGTGAGACAACTTGAAGATGGAGTTGAAGTCATTGCCAGCAAGATCGTTGAGGAATATCCGGAAAGTGGGTGACTTGTTGTTCAAGGAACGACATGCTGCACTGACAGTCTCCATGATCTGTGATGCCACGATCAATGTGTTGGGTCCAGAGCCACAGCCAAGATCAGCCACCTCCAGGCGATCTGGGAGAAGCTTGCAATATACATCCATAACAGTCTCCTCCAGTATGGGACTCACTTGCGCTATCACCTTTCTCTGTCACAGCAAAAGGTGGACATAGCAAACTGCAAGAGTTCATAATATGGGGGGGAAATTGCCAAGAGTGCAAGAATCAAGGGTTGGAAGGAGGATTTTGAACCTGAAGCAAGGAGTTGTTGGCGTAGCTGGTTTCCCCAAATCCGCCCTTCATGTGAAGGACTGGCTCCACTTCCATGGCTTTCTCTTCAAAGAAGTTTTGCTGTCTCCTTTTTTTTTTTTTACTTTAATTTTTTCCCTCCTCTTTCTTGTGTTTGCTAAAATGTGGATGTGATTTGGAGATTTTTGCAATTATTGGTCCTCGGCATGTGCGACTAACAGCAGATCTGCAGGGCGGTCCAGTACCAGCCCATGGCTGACTGGACGGCTATTTATTCTCTCTATAAAATCACGCGGATATGAAACTTAAAATTAATTATTTGATTCTATTTATTTTACTTGTTTTGTAATTTTAATTATATTTCTAAATCATGGATGCTATAGAATCATCTGAATGTGGATCTTTTAAAAAGATTTGTTCTTTGTGTTTGATTTTAAATCCTAAAGTTCATCTTGAAATTTTACTAAATCCATTAAAAAGACTCTTAACTTATGCAATCCAGGGTTAGTTTAAAAGGGAAAAAAAATTAGCTCTACTCAGAAAATGGTGGTGGAGATTCAAGATTGAGAAAAAAGTGTTACGGGTGCTGGTAATTAAAAATATCTACGGTGAATCAAGAGGATTGGATAGAATTGAGGGTGTGGCGGTGAGGCATGTGTCGGTGAAGGAGAAATCAAATTCCGTCGAAGCAAACACCCCAAAATTTATTGAAGTTGTGCCACTTTGGTTTATAACTAAAAGTATTCTAAAGGAGCTACAAAGTGGTCAAAATCCAAGCTGTTGCACCTTGATACTGGCTATAGAAAATTATGACAGAAATCACACAGACCTGTTTCCACTCAGTAAAACTGTAACTGTAAATTAGAGTAGAATATGAACCATCCATAAACTTGGTTTAACCCCAATTATGTCATGGACTTGAGGGTCTCAGCAGTGTGCTGAAGAGAATATTCAGAAATGAACCAGCTCCTTCTTGCAAAGAAAGCATCAGTTTACTAATTCTCCAACTATACAATGATGACAACATCAAGGATCTTTCCCAAGCCACATCCCTTGAAGCAACTTATTGGGTTATAATTACGTAACATGTGACAGACGTGACAAACACATCTGGGCCCAAATGAATCTGTTCCATCTGTCATCTGTTACAATAGAGTTTCCCCAACCCATTCTAGGTACTCAAAGTTTGAATCCCTTCACTGCTGAAATTCCTAATCATGGTATTAATAGGTTCAAACATTTTCATTTTGATATATGGCTCATAAAGCATTCTACTTGATGTTTTTCATACAGAAAACCATACTTCTGATTAATAGGTTTCAGGCTATTAGATCAAGAAGGTATTAATCACTATACCTTCTTTCACTCTTGTTCTTCTCCACAGCACCACCCAAAACCAGACATGGTTGTAATACTTCCTCGATCTGTAAATATAAAACAAATATAAGAGATTGTGCAACATTCACAAACAAGTTTACATTTCAATTGATTAACCTATAGGGCATAGTGCACATACAATGTCAAGATCCCATATTTCTTTTTTTTTTTTTTTTAATTCAAAACCATTGTAAGTACAAGGGATGAGAGTCTACTTCTAGATTGCATGGTTTTTGTGGGGAGTGCGGCGTCATTTGAACCCTGCCTTGCTAGCTTAGAGGTGTCCTCTACTGTTAACCAACCTAAGGAGGCGATGACTATATATTTTCCCGCCAATAAAACGAGAAGTTTCAATTAGAAATTGAAAAGACAACTAGCCAACTATATTTCCAAATAACTTCAAAGTGGGCACACCCCTGAGACATGCAAAAGCTTTCCCTAGAGGAAAAGCTCTTTGCTTAGGTCACAAGAAAGGACCCCAGCAGCTTATGAAGTAGAAAAACAATGACAAAAGTAGACAACAACAACAATAATGATAATAATAATAATAATAATAATAATAATATCCTTTTGCATTATCAATGACCAGAAGACCATAAATTAATTACTATGTGGTCCCACATCTTTATTTTTTAGATATGGTTCCATGTCATTGCTGGGGTAGTAAAGGTCCCAAGCCCCATGCTGAATACCCAACATCTGATTCATCAGCCATAAAAGGCTCCATTATTACAATAATTCAATTAATCATTGAAAAAAATACCAAAAGATTGCCATAAAAAGAACAAGAAAGAAAGGAAGAAAGAGAGGAGAAAATTATTCAAGCACAGATACCATCATTCTCTTCATCATAATTATCCATTCCATGCCAAGTTCCCCCAGACCATCGGCAAGATTTTGCAATTGGGTTTCTGACTTGTTCTTAGAAGTTTTTCCCAAAGCATCTGCCAAAGCAAATGCCTGGGAAACTTCATAAATCTGGCCCTCACCTTTGCCTCACATATCTTCATCTTCTTCTTCACTATCACCATCTTCTCACTGCAATAACCAAAATAACTACTTAATAACTTGCATTGCAAAAATTATTTTCTTTCTTTTTGATTTAATCTTTTTAGAATGACATTCTCTTAATGCACCACATATAGTCTTACCCTAAAGGACTAGATTTCTGTACCATGTAATGAAGTTCTCCACTAAGATTAATGAACCCAAAATAGAAATAACAACAAAAGTACCATATGAGTCCACTTGATTAAGCTTAAACATATGCATTCCATAATTGCAAACCACCTTTACACGACATTCTAACTGACACTATTAGATATTTTCTCTAAAAAATTACTAATATCATTATCAGTACCTATAAAACATTGATCAAAACAGCATAGAAGAGGAAATAGTACTATTATAGGCAGTTTCATTTAATTGGTTCTCAAGATATTGTGTCTGGAGAGGCGGATAGATATAGGGCTACTTGTTGCTCGATCAGGACATCGCTTTATTGCAATCCCAGAAGTCCCCAATCTTCAAAAAAAAAGCAGGATGTACCCACTTTTAGCATTTTTTTGCTGGACTAATTTTTAATTGTGCATTCACTAATGAAAGACATGAACTAAGGCTCTTAGTTTTAACAGCGTAAAATAACCTGTCTGGAAAGCACCAAACAAGTGCAGTATACTACAATTTATACAGAGGATAAAAATGTTCAATCAATAGCCTCAACCATGCTAATAATAACAATAAGAAAGCAACCAAATATCGACATGACAACAGTGAAGTGGTAGACATGGTTGCTACAAGCTAATATAAGGAAGAAATGCTACCCCAATGAAGGCAATCTCTGCAAATGAGAATGGTTCCTGGAGTTTTCAACGAAAGTAAATCTGATTAAAACAAAAGGAAGAGAAAAAGGCTTTAGTGTTTCAATGTTTCGTGCCAAAAACAGTTCAAGCAATCGTCCAGACTCCAGATACTTTTTTCCAACCCCAGTTTGAAAGAACATCAAAAGTTGTTTGCATTAGGTTTCAAAGAAATGGCACAATTGATTTCACAATGTGTGATAGATCCACAACCATTTATGTATCAATCAATATGGTTACTATAAACTTCCCTCAGACATTATTTTTGGATGGTAACTGATTCCAGAAAATAGCTCTTGGAGAACAGAGATCAGTCACACTATTTCAAAGGTCTAAAATTAACTAGTAACACTAGTTCAAAGGCCTGCATTAACTAGTCTGTCTTGGAGAAATCCTTCTTGCTCAGTTAGCCACGGTTAATAGGTTAGGGACTAAAACAAAACAATAAATATTAAGAAATTACTGTGAAATTTACCCCTCAAACAACACCAGCAAAATTCATACCTCAAACAAAAAGGCTCCTAGCAATTACTTCCAAGAATCAAACCCTAAATTAGGAATTACTGTCTCGAAAATAAATAAATCCAGATAATCTAACAGAAACCAACCAATTTCGAAATTCTTTGACATGAAAAGAGAGATACCCGTAAGAAGAAGAAACGAGAGAGACGAGCTTCCACAGTCCCACGGAGACGGTGGTGGATGGAGGCCTTTCGTTGCAGCAGTCACGCGTAAACAGAGAGAAGAAGAGAAGAGAGAGAGAATGCCCGAGAACGCCCGACGCTGGACTGGTGGGTCGACACCGCCGACTCCGCCGCTAGAGGAGGTGGAGATTCCCTCTCCTTACCCGCCCCCTGTGCTGGCCGCTTCAGGACTGATCCGAGAAAGGCGGGAGAGAGAGCAGGCAGCCGTTAGAGCGAGTTGGGCCTCAATTCTAAGCTATAAGTGGGCTGGAACTGCTGGGCAATCAAAAGCCCAAACAACATATACATAATCGGTCGGGTATGCCATCTACTCATTTGGGCCCCATGTATTGGTGGGTCAATTACAATTTCAACCAAATGGTTCGATACAACCTCACACACCCTCTCTTTAAGCCTAATATTCTCGCCAACTTTTTTAAAATAATACTCCATTTATTTCATTTTGGATGAAATTTTTAGATTTGATATAGAAATTAAGAAAGAAAATTTTTTTTTGTGTTGTTTTCACTTTTATCATTCAATTTTTATACGTAAATCAAGAAATATGAAAAAAATTAATATTAAAATGATAGTTTAAAGAATAATATGATAAATTAATTTATTAAATATGAAATATTTCAAAGTTTTGCGACAGTCCAAAATAACATATATTGCATCCATTTTTGGACTTGGGGGAGTATTTAACTTCAAGTTTTAGAATTTGAGTATAAGGGCCAATTCAGATAGTCTAAATGCACCTTAATCCTATGAACTTTTCAAATTTTTGAAGCTACTGATCCCACTTGTTTTGAGTCTCATCCCAAAAAAACAATGAAATTTTATTTCTACCACGTACCCACCTGGCCCCTCATTCCTCGCTCTTCTCTCACCACAATTTACCTATTTGTCTTTGTCTTGAAACAAAAGCAACTTTGATGTGCCCACTACTATGTTAAAACCTTCACTTGTTCATGATTGTTTGTAACTTGAAGATTTAGTAACCTGAAGAAAGAGCGAGGAAGCAAAAAGACTAGCAATGAAGAAGAATATAGAGAAGGGAAGAGCAGTCAGGAAGCTTATCTTAGTTCGGGTGCTCCAAAAAGGGTTCTTCAAAAGCTTTAGCTTGGCCTTGAGCTTGTGATGGTCAGGCAGGGGTGTAAGTACAATTGGAATTTCGGGTTTAGGTCAAAACCCAATCAGAAATATACATACTCTTTTCTTTTTTATGTCATTCAAAACCGATCCGAATAAACGCAAAACCCGACTCGACCTGAACTCGATTTAATAGGATTTGGATTGGTATTAATCAGGTTCACCCAATTCTCATGATTCGTGCGACGGATTGTAGGTAAGGCAACTAGGCAACAAACAATGAAAACAACGGTGGACGATGAGGAAGTGCATAGGATGACGAGGAGGGTGGTGGACAACGAGAACAGCGGTGGACAATAAAGAGGTGAAGAACGGAACAGCGTTGGAAAATGAGAAGAATAGTGTCGGACGATGAGGAGGCGAGAAACGACATCGGACGATGACAGGAACGACATTAGACGATGAGGAGGCGAGGAACGGAAATGATGGTGGGGATGGCGAGAAGACGAAAGGGGAGGAAAATAGGCAAAACTGAGAGAAAATACGATAGATGAGGGAAAGAGGTGAGAAAGAGAAGATGAGAGGTGGCGTAAATGTTGAATCGAACCTAGGGTTGGAGAAAAAATTAAAGCAAAATGGATAATTACACTCCTAATCCCTTACCTATTCTCTGTTTGCCACTTAAGTCTCATCTATTTATAATCTCACATTCTTAGTACTGTCTATCTTAAATCTTGCACATTATACAATTCCGGGGTTTGTCAGGTTTGTTGGGTTTGGCCCCACCTTAATCCAACTTCAGTTACAAAATATCAGCTCGGGTCAAAGTTCTTTCTTTTCTCCCTTTAACCTGACCTAAACTTGCTTTTTTCGATTCGGGTCTGAACTCGAGTTGCGGGTTATACTTTCACTCCTATAGTTGCAGGAATGTAGATCCAATGCCAAATGGCTTTTTTGATCGAGGAAATTTCTATGAAATGAAACGTGAATTCTATGGGTGGAGGGGATTTATTATAAGTAAGAGTGAGAAAGCTAAGGTGGGTGTATTAAGCAACAGGAAAGGAAATGGGGCAGGAGTTTTTCTCAAGCAAATGCTAGAGAAATTCATGAATCTAACCTACCAAAACAACAACCACTTCAAAATGAACAGCTTTTCATTTGTTCGAGACTATCACACATGGGTAAAGTATGGTGAGAAAAGAGATAGGAAGGACACGCCAAGTGATTATATAGCATAAATGAAAATTTGCTGTGATTTGGGGTTAAACTCAAAATAGGTGGGACCAGTTGCTTCAAAACGTTGAAAAGTTTATGGGATTAACCATCTAAATTGGCCCTAAATCATTCAATGCCTTTCTTTCAATAAATTTCAATATGATTTTTTTCATTAGAAAACACTAGCAATTACTTCCAAGAATCAAAGCCCTAAATTAGGAATTACTGTCTCGAAAATAAATCAATCCAGATAATCTAACAGAAACCAGCCAGTTTCGAAATCCTTTGACATGAAAAGAGAGATTCGCGTAAGAAGAAGAAACGAGAGAGACGAGCTCCCACAGTCCCACCGAGACGGTGGTGGATGGAGGCCTTGCGTTGCAGCAGTCACGCTTAAACAGAGAGAAGAAGAGAGGAACGAGAGAATGGCCGAGAGTGCCCGACGCCTTCCTGGGTGGGGCGACACCGCGGACTCCGCCGCTAGAGGAGGCGGAGATTCCCTCTCCGTACCCGCCATCTGTGCTGGCTGCTTCACTAATCGTCCGAGAAAGGCGAGAGAGAGCAGGCACCCGTTAGAGTAAGTTGGGCCTGAACCTGGGCCTCAATTCTAATCTATAAGTGGGCTGGAACTGATGGGCTACAAAAAGCCCAAACAAATGATACATAATGGGTCGGATATGCCATCTACTCATTTTCGGCCCATGTTTTTGTGGGTCAGTTACACTTTCCCCCCCAGTGGTTCCATACAACTCCATACTCCCTCGCTCTGGAAACCTAGTCTTCTCTCCAACCTATATATATTTTTTTTAAGAATACTTCATCTGATCTATTTCGGCTGAAATGTTAGGTCTGTTGTAGAGATTAAGAAAGAGAAAAATTATATGTGTTGTTTTCATTTTTATCATTCAATTTTTACACATAGTTAAGAAACATGAAAACCTGAGTATTAAAGTGATAGTTTAAAGAGTAATATGATAAAATAAATGTTGCAAAGTTTTAGAACAACCCAAATAAAATATGTTGCATCTTTTTTTGGACTTTGGGGGGGGGGGGTTTAAAAATTTGAGTTTAAGGGCTAATTTGGATAGTCTAAATGTGCCTTAATCCCATAAACTTTTCAACTTTTTGAAGCTGTTGGTCTCACTTGTTTTGAGCGTCTCCCTAAAACATAACAAAATTTCATTTTTGCCATGTACCCAGCTGGCACCTCCTTCCACTCTCTTTTCATTTGTTTTGGACCATCATAAATGGGTAAATGTGTTGAGGGAAGAGAGAGGAAGGAGGCACTAAGTGAGTACACGGCAGGAAACAAAATTTCATTGTAATTTAGGGTTAGAGTGTTAGACTCAAAATATGTGGTACCAGTAGGTTCAAAAAATTGAAAAGTTCATGGGATTAAAGCGTATTTAGACAATCTGAATTAGCCATAAATCATTCGGCATCTATCTTTCAATAAATTTCAATATGATTTTTTCTATTATAGAACACAAACATACCAATCTATCACCATTGTTAAAAGTCACCATAAATCTTGATTCATGTAACACATGAAACCTAAAATTATTAGGAGCCCACTTGTTATAATTTATTGAGATTTGTCTTGACTTCCCAAGGTGAGTTGGTAGTAGATAACACCTCCTAGGCAGCAGATTAAGATTCAAGTGATGCCGCACTCCCTAACAAAAATTCAAGATATCACAAGCCCATTGGGGTTTCATGACGTGAGCACTTTATCTCCTATGTTTTTTTTTTGAAACACCATGTTATATATAGATTTCAACACCTCTAAGGTTCCCTATAGTAGATTTTCATCGCTTGTACTTACAATAATTCTAAATACTAAAAAAATGTTTATTGAGATTTGTGTATGACTCCTAACAGTAAACCATATCGCTGGCAAAACCCTTTTAAGTTGAACCAAAGTCATGATATTTTTAAAATCAACCTTCAGCAAAAGTAGACCTAGTTGGAAAGCACAAAAATCTTGACTAGAATCGAACCTACCATTTTGATTTGAGCTTTTAGCAGCCATAAACGAGGCAAATGAAGATAGCTACACAAGAGAATTAAAATAAAAAATAAACTTGAGGATCAGACTAATGAGACTTCAATTAGAGTCACTAAAGGAAGAATTAGTTACGCAATAATGAAATATATCCCGATTATGACTAACTGCATTCCAAGTCCCTGTTGTTTAACTATCTTTACACTTCGGTCCCTATTCTTGGAACTTTATCAATTTGGTCATCAATTGACAATTGTTTCAAAAAATGATGATGAGCCTCTCACACACACGCTAATTTCCAGCCGTGTAAAGACAAACAAGACAGAACATTCACATTTATTAGTACCACCTTGTGGACTCCCGCTAATAATGTGAAATTGGTGAAAATATACGGCGGCGATAAGCCGACCTTCCTTTCACGCGATCGTTGTCGTTTCATGATCTGTGGCAAGTGGCAACCCAAAGAATATACTTTTAATAAATACTTTCTACGCATCAGAAGAGAACAAAACAGAAATCAGAAATGGGTGATAAGGAATTGATTCTGTCTGAGAATTTTGTTGACTTATATACGTCGAGTCGTGGTTCGTGCATGTGAGAAGTACGGACAGGTTGGCCAGCTCATTCCTGATCAATCAGACCGTTCCATGTGATTCATTTGTTTTCTTTCGAGTTATTTGTCTCCAAGCTGGTCTCGAATCTTCTACCCCATCCCCCCATGTTTTTTTAACATGTGAAGGGGAATTATTTAACTCATTTGGAGGTTAATTTATCCATTAATCTTTTAGGGGGCATGTATTAATCGATTAACTCGATCAACTGATTCATTATTGACCCCAACCGAAACTGACTTACAGTTTGGGTTTGGTATGAGGTTTTCAGTTTTTTTCTTTGTAAAGAAAAATAAGAGAAAAATACTTTTTCCGTCCCATATTATTTGAAATAGTTGACTTTTGATTATAGTTTGATTTGAATTTATTTATATTATTGGTTGTTAGAAAAAAATTAAAATATATATATTTGAAAACTATAGGTTTTTATTTATCATTTATATACAATTTTTTTTATTTATATACTAAAAATAAAAAATAAAAAATTATAGATTAATTGCTAAAAAGTGAGTATTTCAAAGAATATGGGATATGAGTAATTAATTTGGATTCAGGTTGATTTCCAAATAAATATATTATTTGATGTCAACATAGTTTGAAGTTTACTCAAAACAACTTCCATTTTACTTTTTTTTTTTAGTTTTATGAAAATTTCCATGTTAGCCACTCCCAACAGCTTGCCAAGACCAATTGTATAATTAGAAAAAACTCGATAGGAGAGGGAACAAACAAAAAAAACGAAAAAGAAAAAGAGGGGCTATGGTGATTTGGACAAAATGCAAAAACTGCATGGCGACACCCAAGATTTATGCCTAACAAATAAAATAAGAAGTATTTCTTACAAGGAAATCAGATCAAATAGACCAAGATTCTCTCCAAGATTACCCCCCACCAAAATAAAAAAGATTCTCTCCAAGATTTTCTTTTTGCTCTTTTAGGCCCTAGCTGATGGTGAGTGGGGAGTGATAAGTCCTTTTCATGGAAATAGATATTGGGCCATAAGACAGCTAATTATATAGTACTTTTTCTCGTATTCAAACCCACTAAAATATATTTAAATCACTTTGTTTTTCGCATATAAGTGTTTTAAAAAAAATACTCTCCTTTTCAAGTTCTCTCCCAAATTTTAATTATTAGATTTAAGTTTCAATTCAATTTATTTATATTATTATTTAATAATTTTTTTGCAAAATATATTAAAAACTATAACTTTTATAATTTTTAAATATATTCTTTTATAATTTTTTAATAAATAATAATATAAATAAATTCAAATCAATTTGAGACGGAGCTAATAGCTTTTAAAAGGTTAGCTAATAAAGATGCAATAAAAAAATTATGGTCGTTAATGGTTTATCGTCGAGATGTGATAAAAAAAAACACTTGAAATTTTCATCCTAAAATTTCAAGGAAATTTCTCTGTTTTTCATGAGTTGTTGGTGAGTATATAAATTCATTATATTTTAACACCTGTGAGATAAAGTGGTATTGAAGGTTTTTTTTTTTTTAATCTTTTTGCCTTGAATTGGAGTTTAATTGCCGAGAAGCTGGATAACATGCAAACAATTTGGACCATGGAAGCACCCCAATTTTGACCATGTCATTTCTTCATCTCATGGGCTGCTAATTGTGACAATTTTGCCAGCCAATTTGCCAACCGTAGTCTATAGATAGGCTTGATCGAAGTAAAGAGAAATCAATCTAAAAAATTCACCCGAAGCCATGAGCTTAAGAGAAAAAAAAAAGTTAACAAAAATAGAGTATTAGTTTTATTGTAGAAAAATTCTCTGAGTATTGAAGTGTAATATTGGGTTAATGGATGTCACAAATTGTGAGCGGCTCTGGCATAATTTGTTTTACCTTTCTCTTTCGTTGATGCAAGTCATCTTAACTAAACCACGTATATTTTTGTGTGTCTTAATTTGTTCCACTCCTTATTAATTATCTCGTATAAATTGTCAAACTTCTACTACAACCCCATCATAAGATTTGGTATCAAGGCTATTAAAGTTTCTAAATAAAGGAGCTTATTTACCATGTCCATGATAAAGTTTAAAATGGAGAAATTTTATGGGTCCAATAACTTTGATCTATGGAAAAAGAAGATAAAAGCTTAACTGGTTCAACAAAATCACGCCAAAGCATTGAAAGATCAAGAAAAGCTATCTCCAAGCATAAACCAAGGAAATGAAGGCCAAGATATAAAAAAAATGGCGCAACACACAATTCAGTTACATTTGGCGGACAAGGTTCTACACGAGGTTGTTGATGACACTATAACAATAAGGCTATGTAAAACAATTAGAAAGTAAATATATGAAGAAATCCCTCACAAAGTTTGTAGCAAAAGTAGAGACTTTACAGCCTAAAGATGGATGTTAGTACACAAAGACTATGTTGATGAGTTTAACAAAATCACACTTGATCTACAAATGATCGAGCTGGTAAAGCTTGATGAAGAAAACATGGCTCTTCTTTTCTTGTCATCTTTATCACCTTCATATGAAAGTTTTGTCAATATATAACATGTTCTATGGTAGAGACAAAATTATCGTCAATGACATGAATCTTGTTTTGTTATTGAATGAGCTTAAAAAGAAAGTGTCTGATTCATATGAAGAAACCAGATTTTGGTGTTTGCCAGTAGAGTCAGAATGAACTAGAGAAAGTAGAAAGGGTCATGCAATATGCTGTAAACATCGAAGTCTTAAAGATCTCTATGTTTTTTCTGCAAAGACTAGTGACATGTTTGAAATATTTTCCTAACAGGAAAAACAATGGCCAAAATAAGGAATTAGAAGCAAGTCATAACATGGTACGAAATAGTTCCAATAAAGGAGAAGATGCAGAAGTCCAACAACCAACATTTCTAGTTTGGATGGTAAATGGATTTTGGATATTGGGGTATCTTATCATTTGACCAATAAAGATCGGTTCTTATCTTTTCGAAGATAGGATGGCAGTTTCGAGATGGGTGATGATAAGAGGCTTGTTGTAAAAAGCAATGGATTTATTAGATCAAGATGTATGATAAAATTGTCAGAACCATCAACACTGATATATGCCTTGACTATGGATAAATTTGATTTTCTTGGGTACTCTTGATAAAAAGGGGGCAGAAGTTCACTAACAATGATAGGTAGATCAAAGTTTCTAAATGTGCTTTGTTTGTGTGAAAAAAAAAAGCTATAATATGGAATATATCACTCGCTGAGAAAGTTAGTGGCGGATGCTACAATTGTAGCATATTGTTCAAATCCAAATAATGATTGTATGTACTGAAAAAAAAAATAATGATTGTACAAAATTCTGGTATTGAAGACTAGGACATATGAGGCAGAGAGAAATTGAAATGTTGAGCAAAAATATTATTGGATTGAGTTGAAATCGAAAAATTAAATTTTTATGAAACATATGTTATGAGTAAACAACACAGAGTAAAGTATGGTTCTATGAAGCACATATCCAAAGGAATCCTTGATTACATTCACTCAAATTTATGGGTCGTGCTCAAATTCACACTACTAAAAAACCATGGTTTTCCAACTGCATTATTAAGCCGTTGGTAATTTCCAACGTGAAGAACCGTTGGTAAAAACTTTCCAACCTGCAGGCATTGGTGGGGTTTTTTTTTTGTTTTCTGTTTTTTTACCAACGGCTTAGCCGTTGGTAATTTCCAACGGTTATGACCGTTGGAAAAGGTTCCTACTGTGACGCGTTGGTAGGCTTTTAGGGGCAATTGGGCTTGTTGGATTGGGCCCATTTACCAACGGCTAGGCCGTTGGTAATGGGGAAATAAAAACGGTGCCGTTTGATTAAATGAGATACCAACGGCTAGCCGTTGGTAATATCCTTTTTAAAACCTGTCTCCTTCCTCGCGATTCGCCAGTCGCAAATTTTTTTTAATAAAACCTGCCCTTTTTCCTCCCGTTTGTTTTCCTCCTTGTTCCGTCGCGCCAGCGGCCTCCCTCAATCAATTCCCTCTGGCCTTACAAAAAAAATCTCTCAGTTCATCTCTCTCCAATCCCCCTGGGGGCTCCTCATCTGCCTTTCTCTCTCTTGATTTCTAGCTCTCCTTCTCCCTTTCCCCCAGCGGCTCTCTCTCTCCTAATTTGGCTCCCCCTCTTTATCTCCCAGACTCTTTGGTTTTCACGCTCGGTTTTCTTACCATCACCAGACTATCATCTTCCCGTGTGTAGGCGTGGTGCCAGTGAGAATTGAGCTAGTCCTGAAGCAATCTACTCTTAATACCCGCCAACTGTTCGACGAAAAGCCTAAGCAAGTTTTGATTCTGGCCATGGCTGAAGGGAGCCGCTGCCAAGGGAATTACTGTTGTTGGTTTTGGCATCAATTTCAAAACCTTGGGCTGCTCCTGATAAAGCGTAGCAAGCATTCAAAATCCAGTTTGAGCCATCACCATTGTTACCCACTTATTCCTTCATTCATTCTCAGGTTCTGTTGTTAGTTCAATTCACTCGACCTGTTAGTTTGTTTCTCAATTAAAGAAAGATTTTCTATGGTTTGTTGTTAGTTCGTCTTCTTCTTTGAAGCTCAATTGGTTTTATGATTTATTGTTTGTTCTTTCTATTCGGTTTTCTAGATTTTGTTTGGCATAATCTGTTAGTTGGAAGCTTGGTTTTTCAGTTGATTTTTAAGTTTGTTTTAGTCGGCTAACTTTCCTGATTTTGAATTCATAAAGTTGATTTTTTTTATGTTCATGCTTGTATGTTCCTGGCGTGGCTTTCTGTTAGATGCTACAGTAGTATTGGTTTCACACTTGATAATCTAGACTGGTCCTTGAGCACCTCGTTTGTATGGAATTAAGGCTTCTATTGAGCCCTGTTCTTAGATCATGCAATCTGAACTACAATTTGGATCAATTTTTGTACAAGTGCCCGAAGTTCCTTTGTGAGCAAGAGCTAGGTGGCCTTAGTTTTGGTCCCATTACAGTTTCATTGTGAACTTTATTACGGAGTCGGATCTGATGAGAGAATTCGTCTTTGCTTTACCTTCACATGTGCAGGATAAGGATAATGATCAATTACGTACATAATTGTCTTTTAATTAAGGTGCAAAATTAACATAGATTTTTCCCCTAATTTATACAATGAAATTTTGTTCTGTATTCATGGAGCTTCGTTTCATACACATGGATTTGTGCTTTTTGTTTGCATTTACTACTACTATATAACACAGAGCGGTTGATATTACTGGCTCATGGATCGAGTTCTGCTGATTTATTATATCTTAAATCCATGGAGATTAACCTTTTTGATTCAAAGTCTGTGGCTTTGTCTGAGCTTCTGAATGTAGGAAGAAAAGACTGGAGCAAGAATTCGAGCTAATGGATGGTCTTAGATTCACATCACACTCCTGTTCCTGCAGAGGGTTGGTTCCGAAGGCTTCCTATTCATGGCGCTGGGAGGTCTGGCTTGCGAAGTCTTCTGTCCCTTAGTCATTCCAAAACAGATAGGCTTTACATGAAAGGTCCTGGTGGCCGTGGAAGAGCGAAAACCAGACAGGGAAGTGTTCAGATCCTGTACATCGTTGGATGTTTCCAGTTCTGGTGGCAGCCTGCATGGGGGTTCCTGATTCCGTACAAATTAACGAGGAGGGCAGAGGACTTCAAGTTCAAGTCTGTGAGGAACCAAACAGCTCCTGCTACCAATCCATGGCGTGGCTGGAGACAGACATTAATTGCATGCCCACCAACTGTTTTACTAATTGCTCCTGCCAATGCCAGATTAGGTAATCATTATGCCCCATTTGATTGTTTGAGGAATTCAATGGAAGTTTTTCTTTTTTGAATAAAAACAAATCTTGCTTCTTTAGCTTTTGTTCTCTTATCATTTTCTTTTACCTGGTTTACAATTAAACTATATATATTGTCTTTCTGACAGGTTGTAGATGAATTCATCAAGAGGCGGAAGGACACTGAATGGTGAGTTCTTTGGAAGATTTTGGACTTTAGTTTGGGTTTAAATTCATATCTTATGTGGCTTCATTATCAGGGTTTGATCTTATGATTAAAGTTTCGAATCTACGTTACTACCTCTCAACCGTTCATCATTCTCAGGACTTAAGCTTTGATTTAAAATATATATTCTTTGGATCAGTAATCTGAAGCAGTAATTATGGGATAAAATCTGGAATTTGAAAGAGTGTGGTAGTCCTTTTTTCATTTTCTTTCAATAGATATTAGCAAAACCAAGGCGGGAGTGCAGATTTAACTAGTCCTAATTGTCACTGGTATGTGGTATTAACCTTCATGAATGACTAGGTTTGTGGAGGGCGATTTTGACAGATATGTTGCTGAGATGCGGCATCCCCATACTTGGGGAGGGGAACCTGAATTGCTCATGTGTTCACATGTCCTTGAGTGAGTCTGGTTCTTCTTTTTTCCCCCTTAACAAATCTTTGTTTTTACGTTCAAAGGCAACAGGCTTCCTTGTTGCAGTGTGCTTGTGTTATAAAATGTTATTAGTTCTGCTATTTGATGTATTTACATAGGATAGTATGTGGTAGGATATATTCAAATACGTAGAGGCTTCTCCATTAAATAAATGTCAGGTTGGAAACACAACCTGCTTTTTATTTGATATTATATATTCTGGTGTTGGAAATGTTTTTGTGTAGTTTGTTCTGAATATCTGAAGCTTTGAGTCGTCCAAAAAATCTTCCTATAAGTCACCATTGTTCTGCTTCTATTGTTGATGAAAGAAGTCCTGTGTGTTCATAATGATATGCATTCTCCGTTCTCTCACTAGTTTTTAGTCAAGTTTAACCATTAAGATTCATACTTTTTATTTCTTGCAGGTTGCCGATCACAGTGTACATGTTGTGATGCTAGCCAGCTACCATTCCCTAACTTATTCATAAATTCAAAGAGGATGTTCATCTTGTCTATGCAATATGTAAACCAACAATTTAATTTGCCCAGTGACACTAAGAACATGTTTACTTGGTTGAACTGCATTGCATCAACTACGTAAACATGGCTTTGCTATATATATTGGTACTTCTACAAAAACCACACTTGCCCAAAACCTGGATCAGAAATTCAGGCAAGAATGAAGATGAGATATTCCTCAACAAAGCGAATGAAGCATAAATCCAATCCAAGGCCCCCGCCAGGTCCCATCCCGCCTATCGACATCACACAGACACCGCAATTCAACGAGCAAGTACAGAAGATGATGGCGGAGGAGAATGCGCGAAGGGATGCGGAGATAGTCGGGAATCCGTGATGGGCGTCATCAACAGGTTAGCGCATTTCCAAAGTTCTTCTGTTAGAGCCATAGACATAATAATTTTTAGACCTAAATCAGACTTGATATTTATGAAATGTGTAAGCCGTTGAATGTTGAATGCTTTCTTTCAGACATATCTGTTATTGCTTTAATTATGCTGTATTTGAGAATTGCATATTTTAATAACGTTCGCATAGTTGTGTAATGTTTATTGCTGAGTAAGGCCGGGCGTACTTTTGAATTCTTACAATTAATTTTGAATGTGGATTAAAACAGGGAAAAATACGAAACAACCAAAACCTGGAACATTTAATATATATAACGAACGCGAAAATGGGAAACTTACCAACTTGCACACGTTGTTAATTACCAACTTGCAATAAGGTCAGTACCAACGGCTTCATAACAACAGCCTTATCAACTCCCAGCAAACTGTTGGCAGTTGGTAAGTAAGTTACCAACGGCCAGGCGTTGGTAATTTACCAACTGCCCAACGGCTGACAGTTGGTAACTACTACTACGCGATGGAAACCGAGTGCTTTCCATGACCGTTGGTAATTACCAACGTGTATTTTACCAACGTCTACACGTTGGAATGTACCAACGTGTTATTAGTTGCGCGTTGGTAAAAAATTTTCCAACTTAATGAATACCAACTGCCATTTACCAACTGCTGCACGTTGGTAAATGGCAGTTGGTAAAGTCCTATATTTTAGTAGTGTCAAGCAAATAGTGGGTGCAAATAATTTTTAACATTCATTGATGTTTTCTCAAACGATGTCTAGCTGTATTTCCTGATATCCAAAGATGAAGTTTTTGGCTAGCCTGAAGATGGAAAACCATGGTGGAAAATTGAACCGGTGATTAACTTAAAATTTTTATATTTATTTTTCCCATATTGAGTTTGTTTTAATGTGTTTTAAACCTTAAAGATCCACTTTGAGTATGTTTTATAGTTTAGAGCATAGCTGGACTCAATTAATTAAAAATTGATTTAATTTACAATTTTACAAGTTTTAATTTGGTTGTGTTCTTTCAGGATTTTGATAGATTGACGATATTCCAGTAGAAAAATCATATCTTGAGCTATAGAAATCAAAATGAAGTGATTCTTGATTTATTGCAAAGCTAACGTCTGAAACTACAAATTATATGAAGACTATAAAACTCAATTTGCATGTTAAGGGGGGGTCAAATTTAGCTTCAAAGTTGCGATTTGCGTATCATCACTAGTTCAAAAGCAGTTGCAATATTTTGAGCATATATTTGGCTGTAGATATCCGTTTTATGTGATTCAGGTTTCATTTCAAAGCTTAAAAATAGCTCTACAACTTTTATGCTTTGAGTTTTGAGAGATAATGGCTAAATCAAGGTTGAATTTCAGCTTGAAGTTGCCATTGATATTCTAAAGCATTTTTTGGCTCACAACTTTGAAACCAGTTTTGTTGTGAATTAATTTCGAAGGCTTCTAAATCATGTGGGCTAAAATTCCAGTTGAAAGACACTATTCCCCTAATCATATTAAGGTATTCTAGTTATTTTGAATCTTTTTTGTTTTTATGGGATAATTTTATAACAATATAGAAAGTTTAAGAAGATTTTTAGATTATACCACAATAGGTTAATTTTCTTAGTTTTTTTAAATAGAGGCCAGCAGCTGCTGTAGCCCCTTTCTTCCCCAACTCTCTTTGTCTCTTTTCTTGTTTCTTTTCTTTTCTTTTTAGAGATTTTTCATGGCCATATTTAGCTAATCTTTTTATTCTTAGTTGAAGGAGACTGAAATCCCGAATTCTTTAATACTATAAGATCAAAATTATTTTATTTATTCAATTAATACTTTGAGTATTAGATGTTCTTCTATGATTAATTTCATGATTGTTTCGTTTATATGTTAGAAGGCTAACCAGTTATTATTTAAATTCAATTTACTATTGGTTTAGAAATCAAATTCCTAATTATTTGGTCTATCTAATCTATGAAGTAACTAAGGTTTATTGATTTACTGCATCAAAAATCATTAGGCCTTAGGGTGAACATTTAACTAAATTAAAAGCAACTGCTTGTGTTTATGTTATTTAGTTTCATTGATCTCTTTAATTTTTAATGCAATTGTTAAATTAAATCGAAGCGCTTGTCTTAGGTTGTTTAGCAGATTGGGTTAATTAAATCGCTTGTTTTCTAATTAACTATAACTAAGAAAACTTAGGAAGATAGCTCTAACAATAAATATTCAAAGGTTTGATTGATCTATCCATACATCGATGATCAGTTGTAGGAATTTAGTGGTGGATGTTGACTAATGCTAAGATTTGTATTCTTGATTGTTTTGTTGATTTTTTACTTGATAGGTTTCTTAATTTTGATTATCTGATTATTTTTTAATTTTATTGTTGATTGCAAACAATCCTGCCTAATCTTTTATTTTAGTTTTTTAACAGAAAGCTTTCGGTTAAATTTTTTTTTTTTGGGATTCAACCTAATTTTTACTACTATACTATAAATTTATTTATTCTGAGTTGTTAGTGACACCAGAATTATTTTTTATGGTTTCGATGACTGACCAATTGGTAAGTAGATCAAGATGCTTAGACAAAAAATGGCTTGGAATTCTATAATGATCCATTTGATGAGTTCTGCAAGAAAGAAGGTATAATGAGACATTGCATTGCATGAAAGAAAACCCAATAAAATGGAGTTGCATAATAGATGAATGAAATACTTTTATAACAAGCTCAATGTATGCAAACATTGGGCATCTGAATGTATTTTAGGCTAAAGCAGTTATTACTACTTGTTATCTAATGAATCGGTTTTTATCAATTATAATTGATCTTAAGACTTCTCAAGAGGTATGGTACAGTACTCCTACTATTATTCTAGCTTGAAAATATTTTATTGTCTTGCTTATGTTCACATGAATATTGGTAAGCTTTAGTTAATGGCAATGATGAAGTGCATGTTTCTAAAATATGCAAATGGATAAAAAAGTTACTTGTTGAGGTACATAGAAATGGATCATCCTCTAAATTCAAAATTAGCAAATATGGGACCTCTAATGAATCCACAATAATAAGTCATAGGAAGAACCTTGATGATCTTGCTGAAATAGATCACAATGCGAAATAGGTAGTGGATGAGGAGAATAAAGTTAGAAAAGAGAGTTGTTGAGAATAGTCCAATGCAATTTGATTGTATAAAAATTGGTGATTCTCCAATAGAGATTCTACACTAAAAAATCTACCAGAAGAGCGACCTTACAGTATAGCTACAAGTAGGGATAAATTGCACGTGTTAATCACAACCTTTTAATTTAATTTTTGTTCTAACCCCAACCTTGAATTTGTTCATAACATCTCCCTAACGTGGTTAAAACGTTTCATTTTCGATCTTTTTTTGAGGGAATCCGTTGTCTGGAATGGAAAATACCATGACATCATATTATTGTAGGAGAAAATACTCGTTTTAACCCTGTGAAAGTTCTCTTTGTCAAAAAAAACCTTAGAACTTTCAAATCTATTAAAAAACCCCTTCCTCATCTTGGCCTACCCCTTTGGCTAACTCTCTCCTACGTACGCCTCCCTTACCCACCGCAACTCACCCATCTCCACCACCACTCACCCATCTCCACCACCACTCATCCATCCCTGTTGTCACTCATCCAACCCCGTTGTCTCTCATTGCTTCCTCTCCCTTATCCTTGCCGTTGTTCACCAGATTCTGTTGCTCCTCTGCCTGCAATTTGAAGACATCCAAATCGAGGCCTGATTTTGTTGTCGACATTTAAACCATCACCTGACTTTATTCAAATTGAGGCCTGTGATCAAGGATGTCCAAATTGAGGATATTTCATCCCCAATGTCCAAACCGTCGCTTGATTTTGCTGCCCTCTGCTCGATTCCAGTGCAGTGCCTGATTCATCACCTGATTTCATCTAATTCGTTACCCTCCGCTTGATTCTGTCATGAAAGAAAGGCACGATTCATGAGAGGGAAACCCGATTCATCACCCTCACCGTAGAGAGGAGGCCGGGGAGGGTTGGAAAGGGTTGGCCGGAGAGGGAAAAGAGGCAGAAGACGGTTAACCGGAGACAGTTTTCAGGTTTTGTTTTTTGGTAAAGTAAATTTTTGTTAGGTTTGAAAAATTTTAGTCTTTTTTTAGCTAAGGAAAATTTTACAAGTGTTAAAACATGCATTTTCTACTACAATCCTATAATGACATGACATTTTTCGTTCGAGATAACGGATTCCATCCAAAAAATGTCCAAAATGAAATGTTTTAACCACGTTAGGGAGGTGCTATGAACAAATTCAAGATTGAGATTAGAACAAAAATAGAATTAAAATATTAGGGTTAAAACGTGCAATTTACCCATATAAATGAAGAAAAATGTCAGACTAAAATGCCATTGAGGTACGCCAACTGTGTTAATGTTATAGATATTTGTAGCATATGCATTGGCTATGGAAAAAAAAAATGTATAATCCAAAAAACCATATTCATATCAAGAGGCAATACAAAGCAAGAAAATATCATAATGGCCACTGTCTATTAATGAAAAGATATAATTTAAAGAATAAATCTTGGGAATTGGTACCATTGTTGGAAGGTATTAAACCAATCTGCTAGAAGTGGGTCGTTAAGCAAAAAGAAAGAATTCCTAAGGTTGGAACAACTAGGTTCAAGGCTTTACTTGGTGAAAGAATTTTCACGAACAAAAAAAAAAAGGAATTGACTACCATGAAATAATTTCACCTATTATTTGTTTGGTACTCAAGATGTTACAAGAGGGGATATAATAGATAATTTATAGTCAATTGGGTCTTAACCCGATTGGCACACCATATCACGTGGATGGCCCTGGTTTGAATCCTAACTTGCGTAAGAGATTGTTCCCCTTTACGGCCAGTGGGTAACTTGAGGTTAGGCAGGATGGGGTGTAGGGTAGACTAGGTTGTAAAATACCTTTTATAACCTTTATCTTATAAAATTCTAAGTACAAAAAACAAAAAAAGATATTTTATAACCTAGTCTACTTTACATTCTACCCCACTCAACTTATACCTATTCATTGTCTGTAAAGAGAAGCAATCTCTTGCACAAGCCATGATTTAGACTCTGCTTGACTACATAATATGGTGGTCTATATGCCAACTAGGCTAAGATCCAATTGCGAAGCATAAAATTGTTGAAATTCTTCCAGTTATGGTGTGTATTTTAGATGTGGACTTTGAACACCTTGTTGCCAAAACAATTATCTTATATACATGGAGAACAAGATGAATAGATCTACAGGTCACAATCAGAAGGTTTCATTGCTACCGAAAAATTAGAATAGATATGTTGTTGGGAAAGTTATTATATGGTTTAAAGTAGTTACATAGGTAGTGGTATAAGAGGTTTGACACATTATGATTACACAAGAATATGCTAGAAATTAGTTTCATAACTATATTTACTCTACACAGTTATCAGAAGATTCTTTCATCCACTTGCTCCTGTATATTGATGATATGTTAACTGTAGTTAAGAATTGGGTTGAAATTGACATACTAAAATATCAATTGAATGATGTGTTTGAGATGATTGATTTGAGAACAAGAAAATATTGGGTATAGACATACATAGACCAAAAAGTTGGTCAATTTATACTTGTCACAAAAAAATACATTGAAAAAGCTTTGAAATGTTTTTGTATGAATAATTGCAAGCCCATTGGTACACTGTTGGCTGGTCATTTTAGACTGACTACCAAGATGTCACAAAAAAACCTAGAAAAAAAATAGATGAGTTAAGTTCCATACTCAATGCAGTCAATAATATTATGTATTTAACTATGTGTGCTAGGCTAGATCTTGCACATAATGTTAGTGTTGGCAGTAGATTTATGTATAGCCCTGGGAGGACATAAAATTGAAATGGTGTAAAGAATTTGGAGCAGAGGTAATAAAATGGATAACATTTATATATTTCCAAAAAACAAATATCAGTAATAGAATAGAAAGAAGCTAATAACGAACATATAACAAAGCAATAATTTATTGTGGAGTGGTATATCATAATTTATAAAAAATTACAGCAAGATTTATAATAGAATTATGGTAAGATGACACTATCATAACTTATAGAAACTTGTACGAGAACTTGAGATACTATGACAACTTCATGAATAATTAAAATTAGAAGTTATATCAGGGCATATGTTATATGCCGAACCCATGATATAGAAAATTTTTAAGAACTATTTAAAGACAAGTGGGGAGATGTTTTCTGACAAGTGATAGGCTATCAAATTGTCAATAATTTCCAATGTTTGGTGATTTGATTCTACATGTCGAAAAGCACTACTGATTATATTATCATCAAAGCAACTCGCATCGTGCATGTGAGAATATTCGAACAGAAACTTATCACACCCACCCAATTTCTGTTTTGTCTTGCAGACTCCAATTATCTGTAATAAATTGAATTAAGTGTAGTAATTACAAATTTCGCTTGATGTTTTTAATACATAGGAGAGACAACGAGAAAGTATGGGAATTGAATAATAGACCACTTAATATAAATCACAAGTTTTTCATTATTGCAAAGTTTGACTGTTTACTTATCATTTTTAGGGGAGTGTTAGTCCGATAAAATTGAGAAAAAATAAAAAATTGATAATATTTGGATAAAATGATTGGGTTACTTTTCTAGTTAATTTAGTTGGTTCGGATTAAAATTGAAATCCATGTTTGGCTGTCAGATCACTTATTGTTTCATATACTTGAAATCAAATAAATCGAATAGATCGAATAGTAAAAAATACTCAATTCGTCCCATATTCTTTGCACCATTCAATTTTTAGCAATTAATTTATGATTTTTTAGTTTCAAAATTTTAGTATATAAATGTAGAAATTTTATATAAGAGTGATAAATCAAGACATATAGTTTCTAAATATATTTTTTAAAAATATTTCTAACAAATTCTAATATAAATAAATTCAAGTCAAATTATATAAAAAAATCAAATGCTGCAAAGAATATGGGACAGAGGAAGGATTTTGCTATTGTCCATATTGACTTGATATATAAAGCTATATTTTACTAATTTTGGACTATATATTGTTGATTCTTCTTTAATTTTGGGTATTAGATGTGAAATTTTGAATATTGATCTTGTTTTTTATTTACTATGTCCCTATGTCTTAAAAAAAAGGAATTAAATTAACCGAAATATAACTTGAACGGTTCGGATCAATTCAAACATGTAATTCAAACAATTAAGATAGATTTTGTAAAAGTAAAAAACCGATCAGATCATTATATTTGGATCGGTTCCAAATGAAACCAATTGAATGCTCACTCCTAGTCATTTTAATAAATGTACTTTTAGTTTTGACTAACCTTTTACATTTTTTCATCATCATGTTATATAGCAGGGGAAGCAATTACTTTATGAAAAATGATTACTTTTTTTTTTTTATAGAATGTTATCATCCTATTAATTGTTTGTCAAATGACATCTACAATTATGAAACACTAGGGTGTAAAGGACAATTGACTTAATTGTAAGCTTTTACAGTGTGTCCTGAAGATACCATACTGGAAGGAAATTTTCATGAATAATTTAGGTAATCTCAATATTCATTCATACAAATCCAATGAGAGAGACCAGAATAACAAACTAGCAAACTAACTAAACATACCAACACACTAACTCAAACCAATGCATGGTTGGACTAATACACCTGATCTAAGCTTATCACTTGAATGAGTACTAAAGAAAACAAGACAATAAAAACTAAAAAATAAAAAGCAACACAAAATCCCAAATCCATTATTTGGATATTGTGTATCACCACTATAAACTCTAATTCGTCTTATTCGGGCTTAGCCAAACCACCATCACTAGAATGAAGGATCATAATTTACTGCCATCATACTTGATAACTACCACATTGACTCGAATGATGGTTGGACTAAGACGGCTAATCTAAGCTTATCACTTGAATGAGTACCAAAGAAAACAAAACAATAAAAACTAAAAAATAAAAAAGCAACACAAAACCCCAAATTCATTATTTAGATATTGCTTATTACCGCTATAAATTCTATTCTGTCTTCTTCAGGCTTAGCCAAACCATCATCCTTGAAACGATGGATCATAATTTACTGCCAAGCCAGCCACCATACTTGATAACTACCAACAAGCTCGCCTTTAAGAAGAAAATAGATCACCAGAAATAGAAGTATACACAAAAAAAAAATATAAAAAATAAAAGTAATTGGATAACATAAGATAATAGACTAACTGACCAGACTTGGACTGAGAGTTCAGCCCAATCAAATAGACTGCAAAAGATGAAGAAAGTTCAAAAGGCTAAGAAGGTATTGAGGCTGAGCGGCCAGAGTTTTGAAAAACGATTGCTTAATTTTAAAAGACGATGCTGTATACTGGCATTCATATAAACATTCCCGATTTTCAAGTAAGCAATCAATATTTGAAAAAGTGAAACATTTGATTGTTCTTATGTAACAAAAATATTTATTTCTAACGTAAAATGTTATGCCATATATTGCGTAAGCATTACTAATAGGTTATATGGAATTATCACGAAAAGCAATTTAAATTTATCTAGGATAGATTTCAATTTCTATCTGGAAAAAGATTATTTCCTCCATCTCATATTTAATAAATTGTTTGGGTTTGGCATGAAAATTTTTTTAAAAAATAACAGAGAAAAAAATTGTATGTGTTTTTTCCACTTTACCCTTCACTTTTTTATATGCAAATCAAGAAAGATGAAAATATAGATATTGAAATGATAAATGGAAGGACAATATAATAATTTATTAAATATAAAAATACTACAGAATTTTAAAATAGTAAAAATAAAATATATTGAATGAAAGAAGTAGTAATTTTTATAACGAAGGATATTACGAAATGCATCACAAAAAATAAAACCTCAAAAAGCGAATTGATATTTACGAGTACTATTTAGTATTTACCAGTGGCCACTTTTTTACTGCTATTCTTGTTTTTTTTTTTTTCCTTCTCCACGGTGAAAGATTTTTACTGGTGTCTGTGATAAGGATTAAGGACGATAATGCGTCAGGAAAATGGGCTAGCTGGTTGATAGCTGGGGTCCAATAAAATCATGAATCGTGAGCAGATGGGTGGGATGTTCACATGATGGAGAAACGACAAACTTGTCACCATTTCCTTCTCACCATTTTCTCTTGTTCTCTCCAAATTTGTCACCTTCTTCAGGGCCTCAGGCCCATCCCCTTGCGCAGTTGCGCTTTCCCACGGAACAAAGGCAAAAGAAGAGAATAAAAATGTGTAAGTGGAATAAATTCATAAATAGTCCTAAAATTTAATTTTTATTCTATTTTAGTTCATAATCTTATTTAATATTTTATTTTAATATTAACTTTATTAAAAAATATTTTATTTTGATTCTCAATTGATGGAATTCATTACTTATCGTAATTGTCTAACCACAGCTTTTAAAATTCTAATTTAATAGTCAAAGGACAATCTAAAATAATAGTTTTCTTTTTTCTAAATGAAATCAATTTATAGTGAAAAAAACTGATGATGAATTATCCATTAATTATAAAAAAATTATCATACATATTAAATTTACTACAAAACAGTTAATGTATAGTTTAAATTACAATTTAAAAATTTACTATTAGATATTTACTGTAAGTTAGTAAATTTCATCTTATATAGGACCAAAATGAATCTTTTTTTTTATTATATAGATTTTGGACTAATACAAATATTTAATAAATTTAGAACCAAAATAGAATAATTAAAAAATCAAACGTGAAAATATAATGATAATTAAAGGATATGATTATCCACACTATTTGTCTCATGTGAATGTGACATATTTCCACAAAATATGATGAGTGCTTTACACTTTACACATGCGCACGCATATGTGGTTAAGATTTAAAAAAAGGGATTGGTTCATGTCATTGTCTGCTATATTTGTGACACAAGCCAATTAAGATCAGTTCGACGTAACATCCTGTTGTGATGATTTCCCTTCTAGAGGGGGTGTTTCATTAGGTTGGACTTGTAGCCTCACTCATTAGGGCTGGAAGAAGAAGACTTTGTTTTAGGAACAATATTTAAGGTTGGCGTTAGATATTAGATTAAGTTATAAATAGTTTAGATTGTTTCTTTAAGTCCTTGAGTTATTATTAAATAATTTTTCTCATCCTATAACATTAAAGATAATCGCTATCCCTAAATAGAGCCGTAGACGAAAAGTAAAGGGTAAAAGTTCAATAAAAGGTGAGGTGTTAAACAAGGAGATGGACCAGGAGATATCAACGAGTTTGGTTTTAGTCAAGTTTAACTAATCCTAAATTCTTTTTATAAGTAATTAGATTCAGGTAACACCCGCCCTACAGGTAGACAAGTTATACTATCCACTAATCATTGCCTATGACTTTGAAAGTAATTAAGGATGAGTTTGAGTTTAAGTAGTTGGATTTGCGGAGAACAGAACCGGATAATATATTTTTGGCTAAAGTTACCAACAGCCCTTCAACTTGGCTAACTCACATGAGTTAATACCTCAACTCCAACTTAGTATATAAAAGACCTCAAACTTGGAAATTGTACTATTAGTCCAAGGCACCCCATGCTATTGCAGAAAAAATTCACACTTGATCTTAATCTCTTTTTTTGCCCAGACATACAAAACTATAATTCATTTTTTTTATTGTTTTAGTCCATGTGTAGGATCAATTTATTTAGTTTCATATATGTTTATTATTTGTGTAAGTATTATTTGATTGATAATATTTTATAGAAACACTTAAATATTTATTACAACTAAAGAGTTATAAACTAAGAAAATTTATTATCATTAATTGGCCAATTAAAAAAGTAAATCAATTTATTTTTAAGCATAATTAGCATTAGTGTGATACTTATTATGTTGTTATTATAGTAAAATATTATTTAAATTTTATTGCTTGAGTAATTATTATATTACTGGTAATAGTTTTACAATATTTTGAAGAGTAATTGTATAGTGAGGAGTTATAAGTTTTAAAAGTAATTATTATAAATTGAGAAAAAAGACAAAAAATAATTTATTCCCTAAAATGATATATTTCCTAGAATAATCACTTAGTTTGAGAAATATTTATTATTAGATAAGCCCTTTTCATAGTGTAGGCAAAAACAAATTTTTTCTTATAAGAGAAAATGATTGAAGCTTGTTTTTAAAAGAATTGTATATGATAATGAAATGTAAAGTAAGGATAATTTGACCCATTATATTGAAGCACCTCGTGGTAATGCCAAAAATAAACAAAGATATGGAGATAAAGGCAATGGAAGTCTTAAAATTGGTATGATTAATATGTTTATCATACAAAAACTGTTAAAAATAGATAAAAAGTACATTTGTACAATATGCATTTACATACTCACAAACAAACACCTGAATAAGTATACATTACTAAAATTTTGCCCAGATTGAAACTAATACTACCAGAATTCCAAAGATCACTTATATAATATGATTAAAAGTCACTTTGAATTTATTTTTTCTTTGGAAAATTATATATATATATCATTTAACACTGAAGGTAAAAAAAAATATTATAAGAAACATCAAAATATAATTTAGAATATGAAAAAAAGAACGTGAAAGATTTCTAAGTTTCATTCAAGCGATTATTCCTTTTAATTTTTAATATTTTTATTTTATATTTTTTCCTTTTCAAAGTAAAAATATTAAAAAAAATATTTTAAAAGTGCTTCTCAAGTTCTATAAATTTTTGGTAAATCAACATAAATAAAATTAAGAACTTTTAATTATATCTTAAACTTTGCCGCCAAAGTATACTATAAGCTAGTTTTAATCAATTTCTTACAGAAATATCATTTAATAATAATAGAAATAACATGTACTTAAATAAATTTTGCTTATTTATGGACTAGACAATCTAAAATGAACTAAAATCACCTAAACATAAACAAAAGAATTATTAAGGATCAGTTTCAAATTCTTTTCATAACACCATGAGCTGGGTTGAACAAACTCATGTCATTTCTTAAAGTTTGAGGATTTAAATACGCTAGTTCTGAGTTCAAGTACTAACTCGGTGAAGTAATAAAATTGGAGGGCTGCTGGTGCAGTTAGGCCTATATTTTCGACATCCATAACTACGTAAACAAGGTCAGGGTACGACAACCGTGCTACGGCAGGACTTGCTCTCTACACGCCACGCGTCCACCAAAACGTCATTATTCAACATCTCTGCTCTCACATGGTGGGTCCAAAAACTCTTCTTTATAATGGCTGTCAAATCTTCATGGGATTTTTATTACAAACGAACGGCCAAAATAAGTATTTTTCTAAATTATGGTTCCTAGAATAAGATTTGATTAATTTTAAATAAGAGTCAAAATACATTTAATTTATAATTTTTAAAAAAATTATAAATATTTTATAATTTTAAGAAGGCTCGGCCCTTTGATAACCCCTTTAATTCCGCCCCTGCTTGTTACTTAACAAGCGGTGATCGGAGGATGGAGTAGCAGACAATTCTCTGCCATCCATTTCTCAAGGGGCACCGGTTAGCGTTAGGAGCCGATTTGCACCAAAATCATTTACAGCTCTTTCTTTTGAATTTTTTTGGACGTTTTAGCTTCTTCTATTTCGCTTTTAAGGCCCCTTTTGACCTCTCCCGCCCTTATCCCTCCTCTTTTTTTTTTTTGGTTTGTTTGCTTTCCACGTAAAGAATTAATTATAATTTACCACTCAATTTTAGGTAATATTATACTTTACTCCCTTTATTTTAGAATATACACTTTACTTGCGTCTTTTTTACACCATCCAACAGTAACTTCTAAAATCTTAATTTAAATAGTATAATAATTATCTTGCAGTAATTTCAGTCTATATTATACATTTTTCACAATTAATAAATATTTTAAATTACCAAATTTTCTTTTCTGTAAATGTAAAATAATTTTTTTAGCATGGTAAAGTGTAAGGCGGGGGGCAAGGGTAAAGTCTATATTTGGAACAAGATGGGGTTAAAGTGTGATCACATAAACCTGTAGAGACAAGTTGTGATTAAATCTATTGTTAATATCCACTTTTGTACTATCTTTTTTCCCCACTTTGTTGTCTCCAAGATTAAAATATTTTGAGCCAATTCATTTTAGTTTAATTTAAAATGGATTTTTTTTAGTTTTTTACATCTTTTTAACCCTGAAACTATTTTCATTTTGAATGTAATATTATTTAAGTGTGATAATCCATTTATTGTAAACTTTTTATGAATTTTTCTTGTTTTATGTATTAAAAATGAAAAATTCATAAAAATTTAATAACAAAATAAAAATTTATTTTTGAATGGATTATTACACTTACATAATTTTGAATTTCAAATAAAATTAGTTCAGGTAAGAAAGATATAAAAATAAAAATAAGTTATTTTAGATTAAGTTGACTTAAGTTAAAATAAATTGGTTGTTTGTCCCTTCCTTTTCCATCTTATGAGAGAGGTGATGATGTTGTCTAATGAGGTGATCATTCCTCCATAAAAATATTGGGTAAATGGCATAAATAATCTATAACCATTACTAATAATTTTATTTTAGCACCTAACTTATTGAATGTTCTATTTTGGTCATAAATCTATTAAATTTTTTTCATTTTAGTCATTCACCAGATGAAATTTATTAATTTAGAAACTTTTTAAATTTTAATTTAAATATTTGGTAATTGTATTCTAGTAAAGTTAAATAATTTATTATTTTTAACAATAAATAGATAATTTAAATTAGTAATTTTTTTTCTTTCTAAATAAAATAAGTCCAATTTAGAGAGAGAAAAAAAATAGTAATTTAAATTTTTCATTGACTATAAAAAATTATTATGGAGATTGAATTTATTATAAGACAGTTACTGGATATTTTAAATTATGATGTAAAAAGTTTTTAATAGATTTAGGACTGAAATGAAATATTTTTAATAAGTTTAAGATAAAAAAAATAGAATATTCAATAGGTTAGGGATTGTATTGAAACAATAATTAAAGGGTATGGACCATTCACACAATTTATTCAAAAAATATTCTACTAAGCAAAGATACCTGTAAAAAATTATTAAGAAATCAACTCATCTACTTCATTCAATTAATCGAGTTGTGAGTTACCTACATGACTCTACTTTTCATAAGCTCATGAAAAGGATATGAGGTTTCAATATTCCGTAAAAATTTAAAGTGTTCCTATGGAAGTATGTAATAAATGCTTTTATAATAGTTGGTGATTTTTTTAGGCACAAAGGTGTTTTGGGCAATATTTGTGCAAGATGTTCTTGTTCCTCTAAAGCAACACAACATTTAGTTTGGGAATATCTCAAATCATTTGAAGTGTGAGGATTTTTTTTCTCTCAATCTATTATCCTATGGTTTTAGTTCTATGGAATAATGGTTGTTTAATGTTTTAGCTGTTAAAGGTAAATGACAGCAAGATTAGTTTTCATTCCTAGTCTCCGTCTTTTGGTCTAAATAGTTAGGAAGGAATTGGATGTGTTTTCCAAGATACCTCTTTTCACGTTCAATCAATCATAGTCAAAAGGATTTTTCTTTTTAAGTAGCTAGCTGTAACCAAATACTATCTATAATGTTGTGCTAGATTCACGTTTGATCCTCCTTATCCCCTCTACCAGTCCTGGGGAGCTAAAAAGTTTCTCACTCTTTTTCCTCCAGTCCTAAAATCTTTGTTGTTGATGGCATTTGGTGATGATCCTCAAGTCTTGGTGTTGCCGCTTTGGTTATGAATGAAATCTAATGACCCATTTTGGATTTAGAAAGGGCATATTTGGGAGCAGTGCTCTTTTACCCTTGAAGCCAAAATGGTTGCAATATCTAAAGCATTTCAAGTTGCTATTAGATCCTCAATTTCTTACATTACTATATTAACTAACTAGTTTCAAGTTTTTAAGATGCTGTTAGATCCTCAATTTCATACATTACTATATTAACTAACTAGTTACAGGTTTTTAATTTGTAAGAGATCACCATTCTACATCATATTTGTTAAGTCTGGCTCATCAAATTGTCTTAGACATGAAGAAGTTTGATTACTACTTGGTGGTTGTTATCTTTTGACAACGTATTTTTCCAGCGAGTGATTTGGCTTTAACTTTTTTCTTTATTAATCCTTAACTACTAGATTTAATTCTGAGTACTATTATTATTGTAGGATTAGTGGGGTTTATCGCCATTGGTTGCAAGTTATATCTATTTTAATAGAAGTTTATGTAAGAAATCTTATAATAGTGTAGCAGAAAAATTAATGAAACTTGCCTTCAGCCATGATTGATCAAGTGAACCCTAAAGCTTTGATCTGAAGAAAATAGAGAGAGTTAGGAGAGTTTTCTAATCTATGTCTTTTTGCTTTTCGATTTGTCTCTGATGGGAAGCACGTGCTTATATTTATAGGCTAGACCAAGAATCCTAACTAAATAGGAATTTGCTACATTAATTCCACCCATCATGGAATTTACCATAATAGTAGATATCATTTTCAAACTGAAATATCTGACCAAATTCTTTATGGTAAAAACTCCTTAATTATCACATCTATTTTAGTAAATTAATATATACATGAAATAATAATAGTAGTAATTTAGAAAACCAAAGTAGCATGTGGGCTGCATTTTAAAGAATTTTTACATTCTCCTACTTGGTTCGCATGACACTTACCAAGGTGATAGGACTTATAGCTTTTACATTATTTGGTCAATAATAGCTCTACATATGGATCATAGTAGTCATACTCTTAATTGAATACTCTCTTCCATGTATCACAATATATATTACCATTCAATGGATACTTTATGAGAAAACAATTTTTCCAAAAAGGTTCGACTTTATGTATCCCCACGGGTACAAAACATGATACTCAATGTGCACATCAATAATGTTTTCCAAGAAACTTTATAGACAAATTTGTTCCAAAATAAAACTACGAGAAAAACTTAATGTGCAACACCAAATGAGCTAAGTCCCATACTTTTCACATGATCCACATATTGATTTGCTGGTAAAACTTTAGTCATGAGATCTGCTAACATCAATGAAGTACTAATATGCCCAATGGCCAACTATTGTGTTGCCACTTTCTCTTTCACAGCCAAATACTTTATCTCTGTATGCTTACTTCGGCTTCCAATTTTGTCATTGTTTGTAAAGAACACTGTAGCCAAATTATCACAGCATATCCTTATGGGCGTTGATATGAAGTCAACAACCTTAAGGCCTAAGATAAAGTTCTTTAACCATATAGCCTGTGCCACAGCTTCATAGCATGCAATGAATTCTACCTCCATGGTGGATGAAATTGTAATGAATTGTCTTTCACTCTTCCACAATATAGCTCCTCTAGCAAGAAGAAACATATACCCAGAAGTAGTCTTTAATATATCCTTACATTCACCAAAATTAGAATCTGAATATCCAACCAGCATCAAATGGTCAGAATACTTATAGGTCAGCATGTAATCCTTAGTTCCTTGCAAATATTGAATGACCTTTTTAGCAGTTTTCCAATGATTCTTTCCAAGATTGTTTTGGTACCTATCAAGTATTTCTACTACAAATGTCAAATCAAGTTTAGTGCAGATCTACACATATGTTAAACTCCTAACAGCATTAGCATAAGGGATGGATTTCATCTCCCTTCACTCCAATGCATTTTGTGGACACTGATTTTGACTGAATTTGTCCCTTTTAACAATAGGTGCTACCAACGGAGAATAATTTTTCATACAGAATCTTTCCAAAACTCTATCAATATAGCCCTTTTGAGATAGTCCTAAAGTCCTTTTAGGTCTATCCTTGTGAACATATATGCCAATGACATAAGAGACTTCAGCCAAATCCTTCATTTCAAAGTTTTGAGAAAGAAACTTTTTTATATCATGAAGTAAGCTCAAATCATTGGTTGCAAGTAAAATGTCATCTACATATAGGATTAGAAATACAATTTTTCTCCCACTGACCTTAAGATATATACAGTTAAGGTGAGTATGAGTTGGGTAAACCCCAACCACCCCCATTGGGTTGGGTTGAGTTGGGTAAAAATGAACCATGGTTCATGGATTGGTTTTACATACAGGAAAACTAACTGTTTTTGGGTTGGTTCTGGTTTTATATAGAGCTAACCCAAGATGGAATCGAACCCAAGACATATATACAATTATATAATAAAAATTATAGTATTACTAATATATCTATATATATGTGTATTTATTTGAAGAATTATGATGGTCATCTTGTTTTTTTATATAAAGCCCTTAAATTGATATCCCAAATTGAAACAACATGGAAGTTATGAGATTATTTATGAAATTGTTTTATATTCACTTAAATCACTTTGTTTCCTAGACTGACTACTCCTGTGTCATTTTGCTTTCAATTTTTCTACTTCAGACTACTCTCTACGACACAATCCTTATGCTTTTTCATTTGTGAACCATGAGAAATTAGAAATTTATGACATCAACATATTTGAGGTTTTGACACTAAAGAAGATTGTCTTAAAAGCTCAACTTTTCATGTTGAATGTCATGCCAATGTTAGAATCATTGGAGAGAAGTAAACTGGTTAAGATGAAAAATACTTCACAAGTAACTTTTTTGAATCATTTTGGTAATAACATTTTAAACTCTTTTGAATGTGTCTAAGTACATGTATTTATTTAATTGTATGTTATGTTGAATATTTCATAAAACTAGTTATGGATTCAATTTTATTGAATTTTGGGTGTTGTTATAGGTATATTCTGGTTTTATTCGGTTCTGCGTTTTTAGGTTAGGTAGAAAAATTTTAGAACTGAAACCATTTCAGGTTGATTTAATTTTACCATAAAATCGAACCATACTCACCCTTAATATATAGTGATACATGATGTTTTCTGTAAAACCATAAGAGGTTATAACATCATGAAAATTTAAATACCATTAGCGAGGCTTACTTTAGCCGATATATAGATTTCTTGAGTTTGCAAACCAAGTGACTTTCTTGCTCAAGACAAAACCCTTTAGGTTGAGTCATGTATACCTCTTCCTCTAAAGATCCATTTAAAAATGTTATTTTCACACCCATTTGGTGTAACTCAAGATTAAAATGATAAAGGCATGATTATCCTAAATGAATCTTCCTAGAGATTAGAGAGAAAGTTTCATGATAATCAATGCTTTTATTTTGAGTGTACCATTTAGCCACAAGTTCGGTTTTATATTGTTCGACATTAGCCAAGGCATCTCATTTAGTCTTATAGACCTATTTGCAACAAATGGCTACCGATCCTTTAGGTAACTCAACGAGGCCCCAAATTTTGTTCTTAGCCATTGACTCAATCTATTTTTTCTTGACATTAAGCCAAATGGAGGGATCTTTGTCACTTATGGCATGTGAAAATGATTTTGGATCGCCTTTATGTCTAATATCATAATTTGACCCTTGAAAGTATACAAAAAAATTATTAGAAATTGTTGGTTTCTTTACCTTTGTGGACCTCCTTAAACCCAACACTTCAATTGGATTTTTCTCAATTTGGTGGTTAGGTTCTAGTAAGTGTTCTTCTTCATGAGTCATTTGTTCGTATTGCTCTTCAAGAATACTTGGTTAGTTGTTTTGAATAACAACCAATTTTCTTGATTCCATAGGTAACTCAAATGACTTTTTTTGTTCTTCAAATTCAACCTTATAAGGAATAATACTCCCATTAGTCCCAGGATCCTTAAGGAACTTAACATTTCTAGACTTAACAATTCTAAAGGTATATGAAGGACAATAAAATTTGTATCCCTTAGAGATTACTGTATAGCCAATAAAATAATTGTTAGTTATCCTTGAATATATTTTTTTAACATGAGGATCATAAATTCTTACCTCAACAAGATAACCCTATATGTGCATATGGTTCAAACTAGGTATCCATATATTCCATAACTCAAATGGCATTTTACGAATAGCCTTGGATGAAACCCTATTTAAAATATACACTGCGGTTTTTAAACCTTTACTCCAAATGGATTCAAGTAGATTAGTGTTACTAACCATGCTCCTTACCATGACCATAAGAGTATGATTCTTTTTTTTTACTACACCATGTTGTTGTGGTGTGCCAGGTATCGTATATTGAGCAATAATACCTTCTTGCTTAAGAAACTTTGTAAATGGACCTGACATTTATCCATTTTCTGTGTACTCTCCAAAGTACTTACCTCCTCTATCGTATCTAACAATTTTGATCTTTCTTTCCTTTTGCCTCTCAATTTTGGCCTTATAAGACTTACAAGTGTCAAATGCTTCAGCCTTGTCAAAAACCAAATAGAAATATATAAATCTTGTATGATCATCGATAAATGAGATAAAATATCTCTGACCATTAAAACAAGGCGGAGTAAATGGTCCACGGATATCTGTGTACGATCTCTAAGGTTTTTGAGCTCCTTCTGGCACATTTACTAATCTTGTTGGTCTGTTTTCTGTTTATACAGTCCATACAAGTACCAAAGTTAGTAAAATCAAGAATTTTTAAAACTCCATCATTCATTAACCGTTTCATTCTCTCAATGGATATATGTCCCAATCTCCTATGCCATAAAGATAATGAATTCTCATTAACCATGCTCTTCTTTATGCCAATATCTATGCGCACGACTAAATAGTCATTCCCAAATGTGGGATCAAGATCAAACTTGTACAAACCATCGATTAAAGTTCCACCACCAATGGAATTTTTATTCTTTGAAATAATAAAACTTGAGTTTTAAAAAAAATGTCATATCCAACTCAAGCAGGTTTAGAAATTGAAACTAAGTTTCTAAAAAATGATGGAACATAAAACACCCATTGAAGATCCAATTGAAACTATATTTCAAAACAAGTCGAAACATTCCCATAGCTTCAACTTTGGAACAAGTTCGATTACCTGCATAAATATTTTGATCATTTCCTTGTGGCTTTTTTAGATCCAGAAAGCCCCTGCATGGTGCTAACCACATGAATTGTAAAACCAAAATCAATCCACCATGAGTTGCTAAGAGCATCAACAAAAAATGATTCATGACACACAAATGAGATGGAATTATCTTTCTTTGTGAACCATTTCTTGTTCTTAGGGCAGTCAACCTTTAATGTTCAATTTTCTTAAAAAAGAAACAACCTTTTTTCTAGATAGGTGTATTCTTTTTCATGGTGGACATTCTTACCCTTGGTGTTTTTCTTGGCATGAGTAACCAAATGAGCACTTTCCACTCTTTTATGCTTTAACTTTTCTTCTTGTTGAACACACATGGTCAAAAGTTCATCTATTGACCATTTTTGCCTTATGTGTGTTGTAGGAAATTTTGAAGGGATCATACTCACTAGAAAGAGAGTTCAAGATAAAATGTACCAAGAATCACTTAGAAATAACTTCTAGGGACTTCAATTGAGCTAGAATGTCCCTTATCTCCACAATGTGTTTGCGCACACCTCTAGAACTATCAAAGGTTTTGCTTGAAAGCCTTTTCATAGGGGTGCTAGCTAATGCCTTATCTGAATGAACTAATTGTTCCTTAATGACATTCATATATCCCTTGACATTTGGATTTTCTATAATGGAGCCCTTAATGCTCTTACTTATGTAGGACTTTATGAGTATTATGCTCAAATGATTAGATTGCTCCCACTAATCAAATGGGGTTTTCTCCTGTGGCTTATTTGATTCTATAGGAGCAACTGGTGCATTTATATGAAACGTCAAATCCAAATCCATGCACCTTAAAGTAAAAACGATATTTTCCTTTCAATCAAAAAAATTGTCTCCTAAAAAAACCGGAATGTGTGACGGATGAAAAGTAGTAAAATAACTGCAATAAATATTTACTTTAGTCCTATGAAAGGCATAAAATCTATATAATAGTAAAATCCAACCTTCTTGTAAGTAGAGGTTGCAACTGCATAGAAATTACTATTCTTTATTTAATAAAACTAGCAACCAAACATTAAAAACAAAATCCATCCCTAACATTCAATCAACTCTCTTACTCTAACTAATACACAAATCAAACAACCTCCTTATGGGGCCAGGTTATTATTTCCAAGCATTAGTTTCAATTCAACGTTATACCCTTTTAAGGTTCTATAAAATTTTTCCTTAAAGTTTAAGATGTTGTGACTATTCTTAAACTATATACATCAAATGAACATCGATGACATTAAAAATCCTTTTTTTGGATCAATACCGAATATCTAAAATATTAACATAATTAACGTGCAATTTATAATTCTTAAGCATGTATCACAAACACAGATCAAATAAAAAATTACTGTACGTAACAGTAATTCGGAACATGCTCAAACAACACCCTTAAAGTAGGGATTTCATAAATAGACCAGGCCAACAACATCGACCATAAAAATTCAATCAAATACACGCATAATGAAATTTTCTAAAACATATGCTTATACTCTCAGCTTGACATATAAAAAGCAACAACCAAAATACAAGTAGTTTTGAGATTATTAACAAAATTAACACCATATTCTCAGTCATGAAAATATATCTCAGTAACAACAGAACAGGCACACAATTGCATAATCCTCTGCCAATGATTACCAATCATTGTTTTGTCCAAAAAGCAAGTGAACAATGTACTATGATGCTTCACAATGAATCAAGAGTTTAAGGTTTGTCTCCACATCAAACCGATTAATACGAACAATTAAACAAGAAGCATGTTCACCACGTTCACGGCTTGACAAACATAGATCGATGAAACAATGAATTCAACAAAACAAGTTTGGACCAAAAACAAAATCGGCAGATGACCAGTACTACGGTAAGCCGTGGATTACCAATCAATATAGCCTAGAGGCTTGCTCTCATACGACAATGTAAAAAATCTTATACCCACAAAAAAATTAATAAAACTTACTTCTAGTCATGATTAATCAAGTGAACCTTAAATCTTTAAGCCGAAGAAAATAGAGGGAGTTGGAAAAGTTTTTTTATCTATGCCTATTTGCTTTTTAGTCTGTTTTTTATGGGAGATACAAGTTCATATTTATGGCCTAGATCATGAACCCTAATTAAATAGGAATATGCTATATTAATTCCACCAATTATAAAATTATAATAGCATATATCTTTTCCAAATTGAAATATCTGACAAAAAATTTTATGGTAAAAGCTCCTTAATTATCACATCTAATTTAGTAAATTAATATACATATAAAATAATAATAATAATAATAGTAATTTACAAAACCAAAGTAACATGTGGGTTACACTTTAAGGAATTTTTATATTTTATTGAGTCATTGTGCCTAGTAATTACTAATTTTAGTCACTATTTCTGCCAATAGGATTCATCATGATTACTGTATTCAATCACAAGTCTTACAAACTTTAATTAGTAGAAAGTTAGTGAGTTCTCGCACGATTAAGATCTTCGGTCGCTGGTTGAGGGTTAACGATGATTGAAGCTTTAAGGTTTAAAATTTAGACCTTAATTATGTGAGAAGTTGAGAAGGTGTGAATCGCTCCTGATTCCTCAAAGCTATTTACTAATTTCAATTTAATCTTTTTCATAAAATTCTAAGACATATATTGAGGTTATCTTATTGCAGTTATATGTATTCAAATGTTTTTTTTTGTAGCTTTCTAGTTTAACAGATTAGTCATAAATCTATTTCAAATTAATTATTTATAGGTTTTCCTCAATCGTTGGTATCTTGTTTACTTAATATAATGAGTTTTTACAAATAAAAATTAATAAGAGATGGATGTTGGGCTTAAAGAATGGGGTTGAAATAAAGGTGCCTAACTGCCTATCAAGAAATTAAAGTCAACGGCCCTACAAGTTTGAGGTAAGGTTTTGTCAAACGAATTCCAATTAATTTGACAAAACTCAATATGCATGCACAAGTTTGAGGAGCTTGATGAAATATTTTTTTTTCTTGGAATGGGTTGTTTTTCAACAGTGGTTCTTGGTTTCACTTATAATTTATGTATTATGAAATGAAGTTGAAAAAACAATTTAACTTCTAGCAGTCTAAACAGAAGAACATTTGCGGATCAAAATCAGACCTAATTCCCTTGGGAAAGCCTAGTACATTTCGTATTTTTCTGGCGGAAGGAGATTTGGGGACTTTGTCTTTTTCTGTTTTCTTTTCTCTTATTTTTATTACACGGAAGCATTACAAGTATAAAGTATAAAAATTCATTGTAGAAAACAGCGTGAAGGTGAGGTGTTTGGCGTGCGAAACTTAGAAGACTCAAACTGCAACTTGACCATTTTCTTGTGTTGCCTGATTTTGACTAGTGCGGTTTCACTCAAACCCCAACCATGGCTAGGGGTGTTTTAGCACTCAGGTAGCAGAGCTAGCAACCAAAGACTAGGCTATACTAGCTATGTCTATAAAACGGCAATCACCGAGCTAACCATTTATTATTGTCTTATTTTGAACCATAACCTCAAAATCTTGCATAGGAGGTCCTCAACCTCAATTTATTGTTTTATTTTAGACCTTTGGAGGACAAAAAATATTAAAATTGATGAAATTAGCCACGTGGCATGCCAACGTGGACGATTTGCCATGCGGCACAAGTAATGAACCCTAGTAATGATGTGGAAATAAAAGCAAAATTGTATCTTTGGTCCCAAATTTTTCGCTACCCCTACTCTACCTTCCATCGCTAGCACTCCTAACAAGCCCTCGTCATCTACTCCAGCTAACCGACTACCACTTTGCCTATTGTCTCCACCATCCACAAGCGTTGCCATTCACCAACAATGTTATAACAAGAAAAGAAGAGCCGTAACCCATCCTCGCCATTCTTGAGCCTACGATCTACCACTGCTACAAAGGCCCAGTTCCTTGATTATCCTGAAACTGATATTGCCATGAGAATCGATGTTGAACTTGAGTTACAACTTGCCAAAAACATATGACTTTTCCACCGCCCACCATTCATTTGCCAATTGAACTCCACTCTTCCATTTGTACCCAAGCCCAGATTGGAAATAGTAAAATTGTGATATCACCAAATTGCAAAATTTCCAAGAAATTGAGCAGTGAAAGAGGAATATTGGAGTGGGGGAAAATGAATCTGAAAGGGAAAACAAATTGACGAATAGTTGGAGGGCGAACAAAGGGGCACTGTAGCGTGATCAAGGTGAACAAATTGATAGATGGTGGTGGATTCTACAGGAGAAGGTGGTGAGGCTTGCTACAAAGCAGGGATGCTAGGCTAGGACTGTTGGTGATGTTGGAGCTAGTGGCAGGAATGGGCTTGGGCAAGGGGATCGGTAGTCCATGGGTGGCAGTGGCAATTGAGGAAAAGTTAGGTTTTTGGGGGAGGGAAGTGAAAAATCATGGACCTAAGCCACTATTTTCCTTTTTATTCTTGCTTTTTTCTTTCTTTTCCACATCAGTGCGATTGTGACAAATCATCTATGTTGGAGTGCCATATAGCTAAATTTGTTAATTTTAACATTTTCTGTCTTCTAAAGGTCTAAAATGAAACAATAAATTGAGGTTGAGGACCTTCTATGTAAAGTTTTGAGAGTATGGTCCAAAATATGACAATAGTAAAAGTTAGGTGCCATGGATACAATTAACTTGAAAATTGCTCTGCTCATTTTTTAGAAAACTATGTTTGGGCAAACGTCACCAAACATCCTAAAAGTATGTCTTATGTTGCAAATTCGACTTAGAAGTATATAGTTGTTGTACCGTTCATCTTTTTGTCAAGTCTTATTGTTGAGAAGTGACAAAAAACTGACCTAACATGACAAAGGGTGCAACAAAAGATATATTTCCAGGATGAATGGTTCAATATAATATATATTTCCAGAATGAATAGTGTAACATAAGATTTACTCTCCAATGACAAGAGTTGACAGAAGGACAAACAATTGCATAATTTTAGGACAAATGGTATAACATTTATTTCTTTCAAGACGAATATACAACATGAGGCATACTTCTAGGATGTTTGGTGATGTTTACCGAACTATATTTATAGCTATTGGTCCACTAAGTTTAGAATGTCATTTTGACCCCTACTAAGTTTGAAGTGTTGATCACTCATTGGAAAAGGAATATAAATTTAATTGAAAAATACTAAACATTGTTCTAATTTTTAATCCTGGCATGCTATAGATGTAGGTGTAAATGAACAAAGTGTTCGGTAAACCGTTCGACAATAATTAGTTTATGTTCGTTTATTTAATTAAACAAATGAACATGAACAGATTTTTTTGTTCGATTAGTTAAACGAACGAACGTGAGCAAGACCCCGTTTGTTCATTTACATTCACAAATTGTTTTGTTATTGTTCATTTATATTCATTTGTTTATTTGTTTCTATTTGTTTGTTTATTTATATATTAGCTGTACATTTATTATTATATACTACATTTTATATATCATATATTTTTATTAGTGTCTACCTACTCCACACACATATGATTATGTCTTAATCTCTCCTAAATTAATCTTTTTTTTTTATTTTCCCAAACATAATTAGTCATTTCTCTTATAATGTGAACTTGCTGCAGTACCAAGTTGAGCCATATAGCACTAACTTATAATCTCTCTCAACATCACGTATTGTTCTGTCAGTCATTGCTAAACTCACTTCAATTTAAATTGATAGTAACCATTAGCTTTAATTGTTCATGTTCGTATTCATGTTCGTTTATTAATAAACAAACGAACATGAACAAAGAAGTTGTGTTGGTTTATTGTTCATATTCATTAAAAGTTAAATAAACGAAGACGAACATGACTTGTTCATGCTTATTCAGTTCATTTGCAACTCTAAAGAATTCATGACTTTGTATGAGGATATTAGTGAACAATCAATTGCTAAACCTTACTAAAGACAATTATAACTAATACGTAATTACTATTATCGTAAAAAAAAGGCAAATATACCAATATAGTATTTTCTAAATGAAAATTGCGAACTGTATCTTTCTTTTATTATTATTTTTTTAATTAAAGCCACCACTAATTTTTCATCATTTGAGTGAAAATCTGCCATTAAGATTTAATTTTCGATGTAAAACAAATTAGCCACTTTAATAACCAACCACTACTAAAAAAGCCATTTTTAGCAACGGGCAATTTTCTAACGGCTTGGCCATTGGAAATTTCCAACGTTCTAGGGCGTTGGAAACTGTGGAAAAAAAATGATCCTTGTGAAAAAAAATTCACCAATTGCTTGGCCGTTGGAAGTGTTAAAAAATTTCCAACGGGCACCTTTCCAATAGCCTAAACCATTAGAAAATATGTAAGTTAACTGTGCATCTCAGTATTTATTGTTTCCAATGGCCTACTATTTTTATTTTTCCAACTGCCTAGGCAGTTGGAAATTTTTTTTATATTTCCAACTGCCTAAGCCATTGGAAAATACACACACATTTATATGTATGCATATTTATATTGCATTGATATTGATATTTATATATATTTACCATAATACATATATATTAATACGTATATATATCTTACACATTATTATTATATTTATACTTAGTATATTTTTGTACATACTATAATACATATCATATTTTAAACATATCATAATAACATATACATAGTATATGATATATGATGTATATGCCATACATATGTTATTATTTATTATTATTATTATTATTATTATTATTGTTATATGTATGTATCACATATGTTAATGTATCATATATATGATATATATTAACATATATATTACATATATTAATCTATCATATATATTATAGTACAGTGTTTTATATATTATAATATATGTAACATATATATTAATGTATATAAACATATTATAATATTTAATATATATAATGCATGTAACATATATTTTCTACTATAATATAACTTAATCCATATATATTATATCCCAGCCCAAATATTAAAGCCCAGCCCATATAATCCCTATATATACATCTTAACTTAACCTAGCTCTAATCAATCCTCTGCCGCTCACAATCTATCTCTCCCTCATCTGTCTCATCCTCTGCTCCTTGTCGAACCGTTTCCTCTGCTCCTCGCCCTCGCTCTCTCTTTCTGCTCGCTCTCCCTCTCTGTCGCCGACTGACCACCTAGGCTCTCTCTGCTCCGTTGCGCTCTCTGCTTTGTCGCTCACTCTCTCTGCTCCATCGCTCGCTCTCTCTGCTCGCTCTCGCTCCCCGTCGCCGGCCGACTGCCTTGGCTCACCTCACACCAGATCCGCCGGTGATCCATCACGTTTGTACGCACCAGATCCGCTCGCGCTCCGTCGCTCGCTCTCCATCGCACCAGATCCGCCAGTGCTACGCCTTGGGTTCGATCCGCCGGTGCTCCTCCAGATTCGGATTTGATTACTATTCTTTGCTTTTCTTGTATTTTTTTTTTTTTTATGTGATATTTGTGACTAATTTTTCTGATTTTTCGTTACTTATGTAATTTTTGTAATTTTCATATTTTTGAAATTTGCCATTTTTTGATCTCCTGCCTTTGAATATTTTGTTACATTAGTATAAGATATAATTATTTTAAATTTTTTAGTCATATTAAAAAATATAAAATATAATTTAGTAATTTATAAATTATATATATTTTTTTTATTTTCTTCTACAAAGTTTCCAACGGCCTAGGAAGTTGGAAAGCAGTTGGAAATCTCTCCAACTGCCTAAGCCGTTGAAAATTTCCAACTGCCTAAGCCATTGGAACAAGAAAAAAAAAATTAATTATAGCCGTTGTAAATTTCCAATGGTTTATTCTCCAACGGCTGACTGTTGGAATTTCCAACTGCTCTCATCGGGGCCGTTGGAATTAAAACTTCAAACATGTTATTTTCCAACGGCTGGGTTTCTAACGGCTTTACGTTGGAAACTAGGAAATTTCCAATGTAAGGCCGTTGGAAATGGCCATTGAAAAATGCCCATTTTTTAGTAGTGAACATAGAAAATTCCATTTCTTTGTTGAATATGTTCTTATATATACATGATTTTATGGCTGGGTTAAAGGGGACTACATAATTCATCCCCCAGTCATACTATATGCGAGCACATTAGCCTCTAAACTAAAAAAATAACACAAAAGCCATATTCTTCTCCAATTCTCTAAAATTCCCTTCAATTCCAAATTGATCCTGAGAAAATTTTTTATGAACAAAGCAGTGTTAGAGATTGTGAATTAATTACTAGGATTTATAGAGCAAGGATTGCAAGTATATAGCCCTAAGGGTTCGGGAACCAGATGTTATTGTTTAAGTCGAATATAGGCCCTAAATTAGTTAATGTTATATGATTAGTTGAAACCTTATATTTATTTCTTCAATACATAGAATTTTTTGATAAATTAGAAACAATTTCATGAAGGAAATGATCGAACGCGGGCAGAGGAACTGAACTCCATGCCACCAGCATTGGTTCGATGGCTCACTGCAACGTACAGAAACATGATTCAAGGACAAAAATAATTATTTCTATAAGTCATTTATTTCGCTCCAAACTTTTGGGGACAAATATTATAATTGTCCCGGATAGTAGTGTTATCAAAATCTTTTGAGACAGATAGGAGACAATTAATTATGTTCCTAGAGAAGAAAATAGAAGCAAATACAAAAGTCACCTACTAGATTTATGGAAACAACTAAAAAATAAAAAAGACAAATAAATAAAAAATGAAGCATTTATGTATCTCTCCGTCTGCGTATTTAATTTTTTATTTACTTTCCACTCTTTACTACAAGTCGAACTTCCAAGTACCTAACCAATGTGCCAAACCAACAGATTTGTCAAGATCGGCAAAATGAGCTAAAATTTATACTTGCTTTGCTACTATACTTATAATCAATTCGTTTTAACTTAAATCAATTAGTTTTTCGTTTCGAGCTAAATTTTATTATTCTAATCTTTTATACATAAATCCAATATGAATTAATTAATATTGTTTGAAATAAATTCATTAGTATTATGAAAAAAATATCTTTATAATTTTTATATTATTTTATGTGTAGTTAAATCAAATTCATTAATAAGTTTTTCCTTCCTAATTCCTAAAATATGAACAACATAACTATATTATGTTCCCAAGTCCTAGCAGCAAAGAGATATGTTCATATATAAAAATATAAAAACAAATAACAATGACATCAATATAAAAAACCATAAAGTTTATGAAATTATCTAAAAATTTGCAAACATTCCAGCCCTTACTAGTGGCGAATACAATATTAACCTCTAATTATTTGTCTTTAATTTTGAATTTAATTATTGAAGATAAAAATTTTCTTTGATTTTTTGTTTGTCTCTATTGTATTCTAATTAGCAATAAATATAATATTTGTTTCCAATTATTTGCCTCTAATTTTGGATATAGTTAATGGAGTCAAATAAAATATTTGACTTTTTTTATTTGTCTCAAACATACACTAATTAGTGACAAACACAATGTATGCTTCTAATTATTTACCTCTAATTTTGAATATAATTATTGGAGACAAATACTCTATTTGCCCTCTTTTATTTGTCTCCAAAACTAGTATCCTGCGGTAAGGCTCTAACCTAAACTAACAAATAGCAGGGCCAAGAAAGTGCGAGGGATGGGAATGGCATTTGGAGACCGTGGTACGGCCTGAAGAAAGGACAACATTTGATGACGAGTTCCTTGGGTCGTTGGTCTACTGAATCAAATTACAAGTCTAGGGGTTGATCTGCCAACTATGAATCTTTAAAGGTCAATTAAAACATTTGGGTCCACGATCTTAAGGGAAAAAGGAATGGAGCTGATGAGCGAAGCTATGGTGGGGAGGCGGATAGTGTTGGTCTTCCAAACTTATGTAACAAATACATACTTGATAATACCTCTAGGATGAGAATTGTAGTTCTCCCTCTACAATTTCCATTAGTTTTTTTTTTTTAGTAATCAGAAGTATTGTTTACAAGGTACAAAGATTAGGAGACATTTATATCTAAGAGGCAAGGAATAATACTAGTTTTTTCGAAACCCAAAAGATACGCAAAATAGTATTTTTAGGACATTATATGAAGTGGGGGAGACTATTGGCGAACTCTAGACATCCATCATTACATAGATGTCCCTTAGCCAACTCATGTGACTGGGACAAACTAATCTCAAGTCTTAACAGTCCCTCATTACCAGGTCAATTGACAAGTGCAAGGGACATAGGGCTCCTTCACCCATTAATTCTAGGTTTCAAGCCCTCCTTCATCTCTTTCTCTTTCTTTAAAAAAGTCTTTAACTAGTAGTGTTAATATTCTGAGTTAAAAAAGTCATTAACAGCCTGTTGATGACTTGACGTGGGCACCCATGACCCAATGGCTCGAATTATTGATACGGAATGGAGTTAGTTTTGTTTGGTCAGGCTTGGGGCGCAAAAACACTATTATTTCTCACTCTGATTGTTGAAGAAAAACATACATACCTCATGGAAAAAAATTAGTAGTTCGTGTAGCCTAAGATGAGTAACATATTTCCCTAATTTACTTTCAAACCACGTGGTTGAAAGCATAGGATTGGATGAGGAAGTAAGATGGTGCACACTAGAATATACAAGTTAGTTACAAGTCATTTTAGATGTTCCGGTCTAGGATAATCACTAGTAATCGACTCACACTTTGTCACTAGTCTACCAACGAAGATATAAATTTTTCATATTGATTATATTTATATAGAAAAAAGATGTTAGAAAATTATGAAATCAAAGCTAAGTCATGATCAATTCAAAAGTTATGAAAAAATTGTAACATTTCCTAGTTGTTAGTAGCTAATTTAATTTAGGATTCAAGCATAAACTGGATCTCCACTGTAAATCATGCAAGTTTGGGGGCTTGAAAAGTAAAAACCGAATGTTTAAAACATCTTTTATGTTTTACTGGGATAAAGTGACAAAAATAACTCGTTTCAAAGTTTGAAGATCAAAATATAATATTGCGTAATTGTACCCTTTTTTTTTTTTTGTTATGAATGCTTTCTAGGCCAAGAGAGAAAATCGGCCCTTAACCTAAAGAAGTAGTAATATAGATAGCTTTAGTTAATACTCCCTTTGTCCTTCTTTCTTTGCAACATATGGGTTTGCTCACATACCAAAAAAGCTAAAAATATCCAACAATTTTCCATATTTTCCCTTGATTTACAGCTGCTTGAGAAAGTGGAAATCACCATCCTGTAGACCCAGACCAAGGTGGAGAAAAAGGCAATGAGCAACCAAACTTAGGTGAGGACAAAGGCACAAGAATTGACGGCTTCGGTAGAGGCTTGGAACCAAGCAACTATAAAAATGTCACTAGAGGAGGGTGCAAATCAGACCTAGGCCAATACAAAGGCTAGCCAGATGAGGAGGGTGGGTGAATTGGACTCCGATTAGGGTAACGCTGCAGGGGAGAAGGATAGCAATGGCGAACAAACGGACGATGATGAATCGAACTCACTACTAGAAGAGGACAACAATTTGGGCCCAGGCTATGATGAAATTGCTAATGGATGAGGACAGCAGCAAATCTAACCATGCAACGACACTAACCCAGGAGGCAGTCAACCTAACCCAGGTGATGACAAGATCGGTACTGGAGGATGATCAAACCTGAGAGAGGCTGTTGGAACCGAGGATTCAAACCAAAATTGCTTTTTCAAAGTAAAAGTGGAAGGGTGTAATAGTAAATTTATGTGATAAAAGTTGCTAAATATGAAAATGATATAAAGAATTTAAGATGGCTTAAATTAATAAATGATGCAAAAAAAATAAAAAAAATTGGAGTATAATATGTAAATGACTAAAATAGTACTAAATGATTGACTCATATTCACCAAAATCATTTAAGGCCAATCCAACTCGAGTCCCAGAGTCTTTCAACCACATCCAACCCAGCTGACTCGCTGGTGACCTCCACCAAATGCTACCGCCAAATAGGTGCCAACTTTTCCACTTTTTGTGCCTGTCCAAGGCAGAAACAGTTGCATTTCATATGTTCTAGAGGATTCCTTAACTCCTACGTCCAATTGTAATTATACATCGAATTCTAAATTTTATTTAGTTCTAAGAAACTTTTCTGTGGTTCTTATATACATTTACGTAGAACTAACATCGTTTTATCTAGATTAAGATACATTTATATCGTTAGTTGTATTTTTATTTTAGTGGGACATTTATCTAGTTTTGATGTACATTTATCTAGGATTGAGATCATCTTGTTTAGATTTAGGATTATATTTTTGGCCTTTTGATTGAATTTCTACTTCTAAGATATATTTTGTTAGTTTTGATATGCATTTGTCTAGGAATGATATCAAATTATTTAGATTTAAGATATATTTGCTTCAATTATGTCTAATTTTGAGAAATATTTCTCTACTTTTAAGATGTATTTGTCTAGTTCTTACACGCATTCATATAGGATTGATATCATCTTGCCTAAATTTACAATACATCTATCTCAATTTATTTGTAGATTTATTTATAAGATACATCTTGTCTAGTTCTAAACCACATTTGTGTAGTTTTGATATATATTTATTTTATGATTGAGATCAACTTGTAAAGATTTGAGATACATTTATTTTACCTCTATGTCTATTTCTAATGCGGATTTATCTAGAATTATCATTGTCATAGCTATTTCCATTAATGGACGGACGTACACAAAGTGGATGAAAGACAAAGTCTTTATGTTAATGTCAACTAGGATAATAATGAAAAATACTAAACTTACAAATACTTGTACAAAGCTTTCTCTTATTTTTTGAAATAACTCCATCACTAGTATTAAATATGATCTGAAAGAAGAACAACATATAACCAGCTAAGAAGAGGATTGGCAAAGTAAACTCATCCAGCCCGCCTACACGAAGCTCTAGCAAGTCTGTGGGCTACTATATTACATCATCTATTGTGATAAGCAAAAACAACTAAATGAAAAAAAACAGAAAAACTAAGGAAAAGAATGTCCTCTAAAATCACTCCAAAAGGAAACATAAAACTTGTCAGGGCAGAACGAAGTATAGAGATTAGAACCTGAGAGTCTGATTTCCAGGATAATTGACCTCCATCCATTCATCATCGCTTCAAGCAGAGGATAGAAAATTTTGTAGAAGTATTATTAATACACGTAGCATTACTGAATAAAGTCTTGTCGAAAGTAATTTTTTCTGGGGGAGGTTTAGCAAACATCAAAATCAAAGTCCCTTTCCCTTACACAAAGAAATTAGTAAATGATTCTAAGTTCTAACATTTGTCATATAACTATTGCACAGTTAGTTGATAATTAAGATTATTAAATTCATTATAAAATTTAAAAAGTTTGTTCTCCTTCTGTTCACTTTAGGAAAAGTATGGTAAGTATATGTTTCAAAATCATAAAGAAAAAAGTTAAAGGTAGCAAATTCTTCAATTCCTAATTTTGATATGAAATTAGTTGTTCGAAGTTGGAAAAAAAAATTACTATTTTATAACTTATCAGTATTTTTTCAGGTGAAATAAGTTTTTTTTAATAAAAAAAACCAAGAAAGATAAATTAAAAGTTGCTGAAATGGAGATTTTATCAATGTAGAATCCGAAACTTAAATTTTCATATACATACAAAAGCAACCAATCTACAACGTAAATTCATAAACATTTTTTCGGGTGAATGATACAATCTACTCCTAAACTATAGCTATTTCGCGTATCTACCCTAAACTATCGGATATTAAATTTTCATATACATATAAAAGCAACCAATCTGCAACGTAAATTCATAAAAAATTTTCGGGTAAATGATAGAATCTACTCCTAATCTATAATTATTTTGCGTATCTACCCTAAACAATCGGACATTGCAAAAGTGAGATTAAAGTAACATTTTATAGTAAAATTGTCTCATATTCATGATTTGATGTTAGTATTGGGGCAAAATTTGAGGGTGAACCTAAAGTGAGCCATTGAACTCAAGCAAAATGGACACAAATCCCCTAGAATATAAACTCGTGACACATAACCATTCAAACTTCCAAAAAGACACATCAAAAAAGAAAAAAACTCAAAATATAGAATGAAAAATTAAAAACATGACTGATTTTACACTCAAAATTAAAGCATTCAATCTCTTCAAATAATTATAGAAAATATTATAGATTCCAAATAAATAGAATTTGGCACCTTTAAAATTTTTTCAACTTAAGCCCTGAAATAAAATAAAAAACTAAAAAATAGAAGAAAAATGAAAATTACACAAATTCAACATGCCCATTCCAAACTAAAGCATCCAACCCATTAAAATAATTATGAAGAATATTATAGATTTCAAAAAATAGAATTTAATGGAAATATTTATTTTTTAACTTAAACCCTAAAATAACAAAAAAATAAAAAATAGAAGAAAAATAAAAAAACCTACTAATTCAACATGTCCATTATAAATTATGGCATCTAATCTATTCAAATAATTATGGAGAATATATAGATGCAAAAAAAATTAATTTCATGCCCTTAACTATATTTTTTTTCAACTTAAACATTAAAATAGCAAAAATAAAAATGGAAAATAGAATGAAAAATAAAAAAATCCTACAAATGGAACAAGCACATTCCAAATTAAAAGATCAAATCACTTAAAATATTTATGAAGAATATTATAAATGCCAAAAAATGGAATTTGATGCCCCTATGTATTTTCGACCAAGATTCTGTGGAAGTTAACAGTCTGAATAACAGAAAGAACCTAATATGATACATTATATGAGATATAAGATCTCAATAGGAGAAAATGAAGCTACATGACTAGAATTAAAAAAATAAGGTGGAGTTTACCACAACTTAAACCCTAAAAAGGCAAAAACAAAAAATTAAAAAAAATAGAAAAACCCTATTAATTCAACATGCCTATTCAAAACTAAAGTATCCAATCCTTCCAAATAAACATGAAGAATATTATGTATTCCAGAAAAATATAATTTGATATATATCAATTTAAACCCTAAAATAGCAAAAAAAAATTTAAAAATAGAATGAAAAAAAAACACTACCAATTTTACATGTCAATCCCAAATTAAAGTATTTAATCCCTTCAAATAATTATGTAAAATATTATATCTGCCAAAAGAATAGAATTTGACATCCTTATCCCAAAAAATAGAATATTTGGTAGAATATTGGGCATATTTGTCACCCTTATCCCAAAAAATAAATAAGGGCATCAAATTCTATTTATTTTGGCATATATAATATTTTTCAAAATTATTTGAAGGGATTGAATACTTTAATTTGGGATAAGAATGTAAAATTAGTGGTGTTTTTTTTATCTTTCATTTTATTTTTCATTTTTTTTGTTATTTTAAGGTTTAAGTTAAAAAAAAGTTGTCCTTCCATCCTAAATTCTTAGCAACATTCACTATTTAGCAATTAATATATGAGTTTTTATTTTCAATATTTTAGTATACAAATAAAAAAAATATATATAAATAATAAATAAAGGCCTATAGTTTCTAAATATTTTTTTAAAAAAAATTTCTAACAAAAAATAATATGAATAAATTTAAGTTAAACTATTAAAAAAGTCAAATATTTCAAAGAAAATAAGACGGTAGGGAGTACATAATAGGGTCAAATTTTATATTTTTGGCATCTATAATTTTTTCCATAGTTATTTTAAGGGATTGGATACTTTAATTTGGAATGAAACTGTTAAATTTTTGTATTTATCTTTTTTTCCTTCCATTTTTTGGTTTTTTTACTATTTTAGTGTTTGAGTTGGAAAAATAGATGAGGGCATCAAATTATATTTTTTTAGCACTCATAATATTTTCCACAATTATTTGAAAGTGTTGAATGTTTTAATTTGGACTTGGCCTGTTTTTTTCCCATTTTTTCCCTTCTATATTTAGTTTTTTTTTTCCTATTTTAGGGTTTAAGTTAAAAAAATATAAGGATGTCAAATTCTATTTTTTTTTGGAGTCTTTAATATTCTTCATTTCAAGGGATTAGATGTTTTAATTTGGAATGGACATGTTGAATTAGTATGTTTTTTTTTTCTTTTTTTGTTCTATTTTTCATTTTTTTTGTTATTTTAGAGTTTAAGTTGAAAAAAATAGCTAAGGGCGTCAAGTTCTATTTTTTGGCATATATAATATTTTATATAATTATTTGAGGAGATTGGATGCTTTAATTTGGGATGAAGACGTAAATTTGGTATTTTTTTTATTCTTCATTCTACTTTTTGATTTTTTTTTGCTATTTTTGGGTTTTTTTTTTCTCTATTTGAGGGTTACATGCCATGAGTTTATGTTCAGGGGTTTTGTGTCCATTTTGCTTGAGTCCATGGGTCATTTTATGTTTAGTCTTGAATTTCCATTAACACTAACAGAGAATCATGAACCTAGGTAGTTTTGCTATAAAGCGTCACTTTAAGTCTAATTTTGGAACGTTCAATAGTTTAGGGTACATATGTAAAATAAGATATAATTTAAGGGTAGATTGTAAAATTTAGGTTTTTCTTCTTGATAACTAATCAATTTGACTAAGAATATTTTTGAAATTAAAGTAGAAAATTTTTAAAAAATGTGGTATAGGGACAATAAAGGGAAAATAGAGGTCATGAGTTCCACTTATACCTCTCTTACTTTTCCAATGCCATTTAAGGTTGCCTCGGTGCTTTCCACTTTCCAAAGATACAGACATTTCTCTTTCATTATACTATAGAATATCCTTTCACCATACATATTTTCTTCATTTTCTTTTATGTTTTTGGATGCATATTGGTAGCTTTGGTGTGAACAGTTCACATATTTTCTCCATTGATTCTGTTCATCTGATTTGTTTATTATTTCTTATTCATCTGATTTTGTTGTTAATCTAATTTGGTTGTTCATCTGATTTTGCTTGGTGGTTAAGTTGTTTCTTGGTGGACAGTAAGTAGTTGAAAAGTTTAAGTTTAGAAGTTGTTAGTTGTTTATCGGATGAGATTAGGGCTGTAAACAATAGATTTAGAAGTTTATATTTAGAATTATTAATTGAAAAAATTAAAAGATTAGAACTATTATTTTTAAGATTATTTTAGTCTTAATTAATGTTATATAAGTAATTTTTATCCAATTTAATTGTCTAATTGACAGAAATGACTCAATTAAATACATAATATAAGATAAGAGACTTAAATAAGACATTTCTAAGTTAGGGTGCCAATTTAAGATACAAAAATGAGTTAAGGAACCTCAGATAGAATAAAAAAATGTAACCTAAGTCAAATTTCAAGAAATAAATGTGGTCAAACTTTTTTCTTTTTTCTTTTTTTCTTGAACTTGCCTAAAAAATTTAGATTGGATCCACATAAAGTAGCTAAATAATTCACATGTGCCCCCACTTCCTTCTTTTGTACATCCGACTGTACCTCCCGTTTTAGCCCTACAACTTTTTCATTCCTTTATATCATTATAAATAGGACCCCTCCGTCTCCCCTGTGTCTCACGCATCGCCATCGCCGTCGCCACCACGGCCGCAGAAAAGAGAAAAGAACAACAGTTCATTTTCTGCGAGCGAAAAGCCAACTAAAATTCCCCTACTTTCTCTCCAAAATCAAAACCTTTCGGTTCATTCTTGCATGGCAGTGAGCTTACTTGCACATGAGGTATCCGACCTCTGTCTCGGAAAGCCGGCCCTGAAGTCCCTGTCCGCGGTGGCCACCGTTGCTGATGCCCTCTCTGTCCTGAAAGATTCCGCTGAGAGCTTCGTCAGCGTCTGGAGCTGCAACCACGGGGCCAAAGCTGCTTCCTTCAACGACGAGGAGGACGGTGACAGCAGCAATGGCGATTGCTGTAAATGCGTCGGGAAAATCTCCATGGTCGACGTGATTTGCTATCTTTGCAAGGAAGAAAATCTCGTCTCGCCTTCTTCTGCTATGAGGAAACCCGTCTCCGTGATTCTTCCTCGGATTTCTGGCCGTATTGTTCACGTCGATCCCTCTTGCAGGTAATGGTTTATGGGGCTTTCTTTGGTTCTTTTCTCTATGAATTATCTGCTGAATTTCGGTGTTTTCTGTGATTTTTCACCTTTTTTAATGCTACTCTTTTCTGGGTTCTGCTTGAAATCTTCAAATTGGAACTTGGTTACTCCTTATCCGTGGTCCGATTCCGATTAAGCCCTCTGTTCTTTAGAATTTTGATATCTGTTAAAGTGTTTGATAACCTAATTGGCTTCGTAGGGCTACAACTTGGACTAGTTTAGTGGTGATTTAATTTTGGTTACAGTTTGGATTGATTTGGGTTTTGATCCGAACACTGTTTCTGGGGTTTTGATCAGCTTGTTGGAAGCAATAGATCTCCTACTTCATGGAGCTCAAAACTTGGTTGTTCCAATCAAGACAAAGATCAGCACCAAGAGGAAAGTGCTTCAGAAATGTTCTCCAACAATCACAATCCACAAGAACCGTGAATTCTGCTGGCTGACTCTAGAAGATGTGATCCGGTTCCTACTCGGTTCCATTGGCCTCTTCTCCCCAATCCCCGCACTCTCCATTGATGCACTTGGCATTATCACTACCACTGTCTCTGCTGTGGACTACCATTCCCCTGCCTCTGCTGCCTTGGGGGCCATCTCCTGCGCCCTCGCCAACCAGACCTCAGTGGCCGTGGTTGATGGTGATGGGGCTTTGATAGGGGAGATCTCCCCTTCCACCCTCGCGTGCTGCGATGAGACAGTGGCAGCTGCCATCACCACCCTCTCCTCGGGTGATTTGATGGCCTACATTGACTGTGGTGGCCCTCCTGAGGACCTCATCCGGGTGGTGATGGCGAGGCTGAAAGAGAGAGGACTCACTGGAGTCCTAGAACATTTCGCAATGTCCATGAACTCAGCAGGCTCACTCACTTCCTCATCTGATGAAGAATCAGCACTGTCACCAGTCTCACCGTTGCCACGCACCGGGAGGTATAGCAGGTCAATGAGCTATTCAGCAAGAATGATGAGGAGGGCAGAAGCAATAGTTTGCAATCGAAAGAGCTCACTTGTGGCGGTGATGATTCAGGCAATTACACATAGAGTGAGCTATGTGTGGGTTGTGGAGGAAGATTCGAGCTTGGTTGGCATTGTTACATTTTCTGACATGTTAAAGATTTTCAAGGAGCACTTAGGGGCCATGGCCTAGAAATGTGAGGAAGCTCTTGGTCAAGTAATGCTTTTTTTTCATGGCTTTCCATCTGCCTGAGGCTTTGGATTGAGCATTTGAGCTGACATTGATAAGAGCTTAGAAAAATAAGAACTTTGGGGAAGTTTCTGTGAATATGGAACCGTTTTTTGTTGTAACTTGTAACATCCTTAGTAGGGCTTTGCTTTGAATCATAGGAACCTGAGAATTCTGAAATTTGAATGTTTGAGTTGTTGTAACTTTTGTGTCTTGAAATATTCATCCAAGTTTCTTGCTTTCATGTCCCAAAAGGGCAGAGGAATAATGTCAGAAAAAAGGATGATCCGAAAAATCTATGACAACCGTGACTTCGTCGACTATTTGCTTGGAGGTGTAACGTCTACGTCGTCTATACAGCCAGTAACGCGTCTCTTACATCGACCGTCTACGCTGCTTTTAGAAACCATTAAGTTCTAACAGACAAAATTGAGAGCTGCACTGTCGGATTAACTGACAAGTGTAAGGATCTATGGCTCCCCTATCTGTTAGTCACGGATTCAAATCCCCCCTCCCTCATTTGCTCTCTTCTCATATCAAGTTAATGTAGAGATTCTGAGTACAAAAATAAATAAATAATATATAAAATTACGGTTCTAGTTTAAACATTCTAAGGTTTTGTGTAGCACACTTCACTCTCTAGTTTTTCTAAGTGTCATTCTAACTCTTGTTATAAAAATAAAATAAAATTTATAGATTTTGTCCACTAAAATTTTTATGTGTAGTGTGGTATCTTGTTAATAATTCCTAAGGTACATTAATTATTAAGCATTTGAAAAGTGGAATTTAAAGAGTTCATCATTTTTTAAAGGGAGATTTCTTGTTTGGGCCATGTGAAGAAACAAAATTTACAAGATGTTGTGAAACACGAGAGTTTTAAATTTGTAACTCATATTCACTCGCAAGTGTACAGTAATGTTGTGTACTAATGGTGAGCAAGGGTATTATCCCAAGAGATAGAACGCAAAATCATGATGAATAACAAGCCCTAGCTACTTAAATGAGAGTATATGTTGATTGTGACATGGCCACCCTCGGCTCTGCCCAAGAAGCTTGTGAGGACAAGTTTCATAGTGGTTGCAATTGGCTAGTTATATATGTGTGCAGATTAAAACTTCGTGATACTAGTTGATTAACCTAGAATATGCAGGACGCATGCTCTTTGTGCTTTGACTTAAGCTAAAGGAAATCATAAGAACATTCACTTGGCCAAGTATTTTCATAGAAAACAAGTTAAAAAAGTTAAAGCATACAAAATCAACATTGATATGAATTTACTACACATAACAACTGTGTTGGAGCATTCATACATAAAGTAGACTAATGCCCTCACCCAAGAGCAACCCTAGAGTTGAGGACTCCATCCATAAACATAAGATGCAACTAGTGCATACAATATATACAAGGCTGTCTTACTGAGATCTTTTTATCGAACTCCCATCTTAGATGCAATCCTGGTGGCGAGCCTAAAAAAGTCCTCCACGTGCTCAATTAGCCACTGCGGCCAAGAAAGACTATAGTTAGTACTGCTGCTTTACCAACAAGTAGCTAATAAAACTAGAATCATAAAGATTCTCAAAGCTAAGTACTAGCAAAAGGAAACTACCACGACAACCCTCAGTGGTTATCAGGTCTAACACCGTCAAAATCTACACAACATAAACTAAGGAGTGAGAATTGTAATTCTCAGTAAGGGTCTTCACCTGCAAGAAAAGATACTAAGGACAACACATATATAATCATATGTAATCTGCTGTGAGTTCGTACTGCGTGAGGCTAAACTTAATGTACATAAGTTTCAATCCCTTGGGACTTGTCCTCTACCTAGTCCTTGAACTACAAGATAAAGCCTTGTCTATTAGCAAGCATTGCTTACTAGCCTAACTAGTGAAGTTCTCCACTAGTTGAATCTCCCTTATGCTATACAGGGGCACTATGGTTGGACTGAAAGTTCTTAGGTCTGGAAGAATGTGCTAGGTGTACTAAGGTTGCCTCATCAAGACCTTGAAGCCAAAAATACAACTAAGGTCTTAATAGTGCTAAACCTTCCACCTTATCACTAGGTGTACTAAGGTTTCTTCATCAAGACCTTGAACCCGAAGGCACAACTAAGGTCTCAATGGTGCTAAACCTTCCACCTTATCACTAGGTGTACTAAGGTTTCCTAATTAAGATATTGAACCCAAAGGCACAACTAAGGTCTCAATGGTGCTAAACCTTCCACCTCATCTAATGGTGTATTATTGTGGCCAAATAACTAGTTTTCTCATGAAGTGCATTTACCATTTACAAAACTCTGATAAAACCCTTAGATCATGAGAGAGTTTTTGGATGTTCTGGAGTGTCATTGTACTATTACAACCCTTAGGCACCCTTAGAACCATCCCTGCCCTCCCCTGGATTTCATTTGAAAAAGCTAAAATTTGCTGAAAATGCCTTTGAGGCCTAGGTGCCAGGAGGGGTGTCTTTGGGGCTTAGGCGCCAGGAGCACTCTATTTTGCGGAGCGAAAAATGCGCATTGGGCGTTAAGGCACCGGGTGGCACCTAGGCGCCAGGACTTCATGTCCTGAACCTCAAAAACACTTTCCTAAGCCTCTTTAAAGGTTTCATATGAGTTTAAGGCATACAATAGACGCCTAAACTTAACATAAACATGTAAAACAACTTAAATAGGCCATAAATACACCATCAGACACTTCCTATGATGCATCAAAACATCACACAATCCACAATTCTAAGCCAAGTTCACCATAAACACACTTGCCCATAATCAATGCTATTTATGAAACTACTTGATTCCATCAAACATCAACACTCAAATAGCATAATCAAATTTGAAACACTTGATCCCTTACCTCAACTTTAAGTAAAAAGTAAGAATTATGCAACTTTTTCACACCAATCAAGTTCTACAAATTCCAACCTAAATTTCAAGCAAATATGGGCACAAAACATCAAGTTACTAACTTCTAACTAAAATCCAAGCTCTGAATCAACTAATAAACATGAAATCAATTAAGAACACATTGATTACCTCGTATAAAAAACAGGAGGTGGGAGGAAACATGCTTCCAAGCTTCAAAACCATGATTTTATGCTTGAAATAAGCTTCCAATGACTTATATACTTATGGTGGCTTCTCTTTTCACTAATTTTTTTTGATTTTTGGCTCAAATGGATGAAAAAATGATGGTGTGAAGGATGAACTCCGGTTATGGAAGCCATCCCCCACTTTACTATCTTATAACCCAAGTTTAAAACCTAAGCCACCAAAGTATTAGACATGGAACACTTAAACCCTCTTCTTTTGGTAACCTTAGTCATTCTTGGTCAATTCTTGTTTATTTCAACTAAGTTTGGGTTAAAGTTAAAAGTTACATTATAAAACCTCATTTTTAACACTCAGGGCCCACCCCGACTATTCGGGATGCACAATTACCATTTTTTTCTCAAACCTCATTTAGTGCCTAAACCTTCTTGGAACTTAGTGAACTTTGGTAAACTTCCTTATTCTTGCTATGTAAACTTAAAATAAGGTTTCAATCTATAAATTTAATTAATTTACCTCCATCAACTGAGTTTCCCGTTGGGAGGGCTGTAACAGATTGTTTTTGGTTGGTATGTGAAAAACAAAAAGATTTAAATATTTAAACTAAGTGCTAGGAGAGAAATTAATGGTCACTACTTTAGCTACACTAACTTAAATTGGTCTTACTTGATAACTAAGTTACTCCTTGGGATAAACCCATTAACCTTACTACCTAAGCTAAAGTGAAGTACAATAAATTTTGCAACTTAGTGTGGTGGAGGGATTCTAGAATCAATACCCCACTTTCTCAAGTCAAAAGCATGCTTACCTATACTCTAATTGTGAAAATTTCTCATGCACACAAATAACAATAAGGTGGATTAAGATCTAGCGCTTCTATTACACCTAATGAGTGGTTTGATTATTTTTAATCTAGCTCACCCACCATGCCCTTCTCTATTTTCACCACTCATTTCCATCTCTCAAAATAAAGAAATAATTGGGATACATATATGAGATGACTAAACACATACAAGAGAAATTCAAAAGAGAAGCAACACAAGGCAAATTCCATAGAATACCTCAAGATAACATTGAATACCAAGAGTTAGGTTACATCCTAGAGAGTTCAATAACACCACTCCATACCCAAAATACCCATCAACAACTTTCTAAAATTCAATCCAAATATAAATAAGCCAATACAAGAAACGAAGAGGAAAGAAAGAACCAAAGGGAACTCCTAAAAGTCCAAATGATCCTTAGTCTCGAAGAAGCTTTCTAGCCCTTTAAGCAACCTCCTACATTAGTCTCCAATGGTGGCTCCCAAGTGAAGATAAGAAGAAGAGTATCGTCAATGAATAAAAAAATAAAACCCTTTTTTTGAAGTTTTTTTCCAAATCTACCAAAAAACTTTGTCTTATGCTTCACCTAACTTAATGGATAGAATCCCCTAGTCAATGGAGAGCTTGGATTAAAAAATGAAGTAAGGGACCACAAAGATCCAAAAACCTTGGCATCATGTCACGAAAATAGGGAAAATGATGGCGCCTCCGACCCTAACGACGCATCGCCAATATGGAAAAAATTAGGCAAACTGTTCTCAACGTTGGTGACACATCTTTAGCTTGGTGATGGGTCTCCACAGGCTTCTTCTCGCTTTGACCTGTGTACGACCAACTTTTGCTCCATTTGATTTTGCTTGGTTCCAACACATCCACAATTTTCTACGACCTACATAATGAAGGAACAAAGTGAGAAATACTGAGAAAAGTGGCATGAGGTGATAGAAATTGACGGTCAAAGTTGCTAAAAAGTCAACTACTTTGACCGTCACAAAATCCGCTTATCACAAGACTTTCCTCCTTAAATAGGATATGACGCATTTAAATTAATTAGTGCACCAAATGTAGTTATTGGGTATCAGGAGTCTCTTAAGACCATGTTCTTAGGAAAATCACAAAACCGCACAAAGATCAACCATAACTTATAGTTTCTTTCTCCTATTTGGAAGAATATTTTACTATTCCTTAGATATTTTTAAACCTAAAAGTACAGCATCTTTTTTTTTTTGTTCATTTTTGAAGTTAAAAACCTATGCTATGTTCAATACATGATAGCATGGCATTTGTTTCTTTTTTTTTATTTTATTTACTTGTTATATTAAACACTACATTTAAGTGGGTATAGTGCATTTTAATGTCTGTTAGTTGTTCGATTATTATGTTAATTATTGGTGAGTTAGGTTGTGGCTGACCTTATGCATACGTGTGTAAGAGAATGATGGGTAATTCTGATATTTGTAGTCTGCATGCAAAGTTCATGAGGCATGTTTTGGATAAGGAAATCATTTTTCTTTCTTATATCTCTGAACTTTTCTTTTTCTTTGCCTTTTTTTCTTTATTTTTTGTTCTTTCTTCATTTTGTCATTTGCACCATCTTACTAGAGATTTTATTATTTAGTATCATAGTGTGATCCTGGCCATGAAGATGTGTCAGGGTACTAACGTCAAGGAGATGAAGGAATCATAGCAAGTAATAGTGGCCAAGCTTGATTAGATGGCAGATAAGGTGGATTAGTCCATGGATTAGTTAGCTTGGCAAAACCATTGTAATACTGAGATAGTAGCTGAGAATAGTAGAGGCAATGCAAATCCAAGGAAGATGTTTGAAGCTCAGCTATAGCTCTAGGTTAGGGGGCCGAACATAGCTCCTCATCCTCTTAATTAAGCTCACAAACAGAAGGAAGTTGCATACAATGATATCTGAGAATATTGGCCATAAAAATGAATCGCCAAGTTAGATTTTCCTAAGTTTGATGGGGAGGAAATTAAGGATTGGTAATATCGCATATTTTTATTTCTGGTGGCAGATGAGGCCCTTGAGGCTCACAGGATCCATAGGGTAATAGTTCACCTAGAAAGAGCTGCCTTCTAAATCCAATGGTACCAAGCCTTTATAATAGATGCCAAACCTAGAGGGATTACATGGCCATCATATCTTGAGGCCTTGAAGGCTAGGTTCAGTTGTGAACCATGTGAGAACCCTTTATTTAGGTTAATCAATTTGAAACAATGAGGATGTGTCACAAATTATCAAAATAGTTTTGATGCCTTGTGCAATTGTGTTCAGTCGAGTGAGAAGCAAGGTATTGTGTTCTATCTTAGTGGATTAAAGAAGGAGTTTGAACCATAGTAAAGATGTTTAATCCTCAAACATTGTTTCAGACCCAAAACATTACCAAGTTGCAGGAGATCACATTTAATGCCTGAACAAGGAAGGTCAAGGCGAGTGCAAAGGCTTATATAAGTAAGCTTCACTCAATTTTGGGGCCCCTGCCCAAATAAGTAGCTCTGCCTAGCCCTAGCCCTAAAAATACTCATAGGGAAATGGTGAAGGGTGGCATTGTAAGAAAGTTAACATTCAAATAAATGGAAGAAAAACGAGATAAGATGGGTGCTTTTAGTGGATAAAGAAGTATCATGTGGGCCATAAATGTTATTGGCCACAACTATACATTCTTGTGAAATTGTTAGACTCTGACTTAGATGAGGAGCAACAAGAGGAAGAAAGGCAAGGTGATATGTCAGAAGTGGCTGTGATATCAACCTATGCTTTGTACAAGAATCCTCATGGTGTGGCCACTCGCTTCCAAACTCCCAAGGTATTAAGTAAGGTGAAAAATCAAGATGTGGTAGTTTTTATTGGCACTGAGAGCACCTATAATTTCATAAATCCCCAGATTGCCCAACGACTTAAGTGTCATATGGAGACCACTAAACTTACTCAGATCAAAGTTGTTAATGGCATACTAAAAAACACCACAACATCTGTAAAAAAGTGAAGTGGTCCTTGCAATATATCCAATTTGGATAAGATATAAAAATAGTGCCAATGGCTAATTATGACATTGTGTTGGGGGTACAGTAGTTGCAAACCTTGAGAAACATCAAGTTCAACTTTGGTATCATGGAGATGGAATTTACTTTGCAAGGGTAACCTATTTTGCTCAAGGGAAATGATACTACCTTAATAATGCAAAAATAACTCATCTACTAAGAGAAGGGAATATCATATTCCTTTGTCATACTAGGGTTGATTATATATAGATTGATGAAGGTTAGCTATATAACATTCATTATGTCACAGAACAAGGACAAGAGCAACTGATTGGCTTTAGGAGTAGTCCTCTACTGTGTTCTGGGAGCCAATAGGCTTGCCTCCCTTAATTATGAGCATGATTAGACTATTACTTTGAAAGATGGATGTGGCCTATGAAAGTAAGATCCTATACCTCCCCTGTGACTTAGAAAGAGATGATTAAAGGCATGTTAGTAATAGGTGTTATCAGACCTAGCAAGAGTGAATTCTCTTTACCTATAATGTTGGTAATAGAAAAGGATTGTACATGGAGATTATGTGTTGATTACATACTTTTAAACCACAACACCATTAAGAAGAAATATCTAATTCTCATGTTTGAGGAGTTACTAGCTAAACTTCATGGTGCCAAATGTTTTTCTTAACTAAACTTGAGGGCTGGTTTCCATCAAATTTGTGTTAAACCTAAGGATGTGCACAAAACAACTTTTAGAACCCATGATGGTCATGATGGGTTTCGGGAGCTAAACAGCGCAGCGGAATTTAATCGAAACCCTCCAGGATCCAAATGAAACGGGGTAAACCAGGTGTTCAAAAATTTTCATACCTAATTTTCGGTTGAGATCTCTCACTCAATTGTAGAGTCGAATCACAAAACCTGAACAGTTGACGTGTTCAGGCTCTCTATGGTATCCAAACGAGCCTTTCGGGATCACCACGCTTCCACCACGTCCCGGTAGATGCGTTTCTCTTGCGCTCGCAGTGCTAGCTTACGTTCTCCAAGAAATTGCAAGAGAAGAGTGCGGCTGTCCTTTTGGGAGGCTAGGGCAAGGAGACCTGCGAATTTCTCACTAGAAGTTGTATTTATAGTGAGACTCAACTTTCAGGCCTAATAGGTTTCAAAGCCTTAATCCAATTAGGCTTTAATTTCGGGCTTAATAATGGCTTAACTATTGGGCCCATTATTAATACGAAATTATTGTGAAACTAAAACCCAAATTATTAGCCCATGCACTCTAATGATCCAAATAGCTCTATGTGTACAACCCAATAGGCTCTTACCACATTGGCAATGATCATAAATCACATTTATGATCATAAGCAATGAGCGGTGTCTAGCAACACATCATTGCTACCCAAGTGACAAGATTGTCGATGATTCGACTAAACCTTTATGATCATCACCGATATATGCCATTGTCCCTTTGTCCAAGATATCAAGACTAAGCACGAGACATGGAATGTGTCACTCTCGTATAGCCCAATCTTTGGTTTCTTGATTACCGAGTAGACCAACTTAAATTGATGACATTGATATCGTATATCAACTCATCCGAGCATGGCCATGCATTTTTCTAAGTCTTACTCTATCAAGGGGCCCGAAGATATCACTCCCGTTACATAGGAGGGACAAATCCCATCTTGATCATACAAATCCCTCCGCATGATATGTGACATACCCAATGACCTCCTTCAAGTTCACTCAATCACGAGCAACAAAGGAAAGTATCAAAGTATGTGACTCACATGTAAGGAACCTTGATGATCTTAGGTCAAAGGACTACATATACCATGATCACTATGAGAATCACTTATGACACTCATGTAATGATCCATGTAGTGTTCTCATGGTGGGTCGGTCTAGTACACAAGTTCTCCAACTTGTACCCATATGTAGACTACATATCTCATATTAGTCTCCACATATGCTAGTCGTTATGTATTATTGCAACCCACTCCACAATAATACTAGACCAGGGACGTTTAAGAATATCATTATTCTAGGGTTACAATTATGTTTATTAAGTTACGCAGAAACAAAACAACAAACATAATTGCTGGATTAATGCCTTAATAAAATATCATGACTCAATGTGCAAAAAATACAATCATCTCATGATTGGCCTTTTGGGCACAACACTAACAATCTCCCACTTGCACTAAAAGCCAATCATCCATGTATCTAATACCGATGGACCTAGAATGGCTATCATGCTTCTGCTGCGTAAGGGACTTTGTCAGTGGATCAGCAATGTTGCTGTCTGTCGAAGTCCTGCATATCCTTACATCACCCCTCTCGATGATCTCCCTGATGAGATGATAGCGTTGGAGTATGTGTTTGGATCGCTGGTGAGATCGAGGTTCCTTAGCCTGTGCGATTGCTCCATTGTTGTCACAATAGAGCTCTATCGGGTCGACAATGCTTGGAACCACTCCAAGTTCAGTGATGAACTTCTTGATCCAAACTGCCTCCTTCGCAGCATCAGAGGCGGTAATGTACTCAGATTCTATTGTAGAGTCAGCTACTGTCTCTTGCTTTGAACTCTTCCAGCTCACAACACCACCACCAATACAAAACACATAACCAGATTGCGATCTAAAATCATCCTTATCGGATTGGAAGCTTGCATCGGTGTAACCTTTTACAACGAGCTCATCTTCACCTCCAAAGACCAAGAATGCATCCTTAGTCCTTCGTAAGTACTTAAGGATGTTCTTAACAGCTGTCCAGTAACTCTCACCGGGGTTCGATTGGTACCTACTCGTCATGCTCAAAGCATATGAGACATCGGGACAAGTACATATCATGGCATACATGATAGATCCAATTGCTGAGGCATATGGAATCTTACTCATGCGCTCTCTCTCCTCGGGTGTACTCGGACACTGAGATCTAGAAAGAGTGATACCATGTGACATGGGCAAGAATCCTTTCTTGGAATCTTGCATGCTAAACCTCTTTAGCACCTTGTTAATATATGTACTTTGACTTAGGCCAAGAAGCTCTCTAGATCTATCTCTATAGATCCCGATGCCTAACACATAAGCTGCTTCACCCAAGTCCTTCATAGAGAAACATTTCCCCAGCCAAGTCTTCATAGACTATAGCTCAGGAATGTCATTCCCAATGCGTAGTATGTCATCTACATACAACACCAAGAAGACAATAACGCTCCCACTAACCTTCTTGTAGACACAAGGTTCATCTTCATTTTTGATAAAACCAAACTCTTTGATTGCATCATCAAAATGAAGATTCCAACTTCGAGAAGCTTGCTTCAGTCCATAAATGGACCTTTGCAACTTGCACACTTTATTGGCATTCTCAGGAGTGACAAAACCCTCAGGTTGTGTCATGTACACATCCTCAAGTAGCTTTCCATTTAGGAATGCAGTTTTGACATCCATTTGCCATATCTCATAATCATAGTGTGCAGCAATAGCAAACAAAATTCGGATGGATTTAAGCATAGCAACTGGTGAAAAAGTTTCATCATAGTCAATACCATGAATTTGCTTGAAACCTTTTGCAACCAATCGTCCCTTAAAGGTAATCACATTACCATCCATGTCAGTTTTCTTCTTGAAAACCCATTTGCACCCTATGGGTTTTACCCCTTCAGGTGGGTCAACCAAAGTCCATACTTGGTTTTCATACATGGATTCAATCTCGGATTTCATGGCCACTAGCCACTTCTCAAAGTCAAGCCCCGACATAGCTTGTTGGTAGGTTGTGGGCTCATCCTGATCCATGAGCATCACATCACCAGTGTGAGTCACGAGAAATCCATATCTCTCGGGCTCATGCCGAATCCTACCAGACCTACGTGGGCTCTGTGCTACAGGAACAGACTCTTGAACCACAACATCTTGTGGTGTCTGTTCAGGTTCCATTTCAGGTTCGATGTCTCCTTGTTGTTCTTGAATTTCTTCAAGTTCTACTTTCGTCCCACTAGTTTCTTTAGAGAAAAACTCTTTCTCTAAAAAGACACTAGTTCGAGCAACAAACACTTTTTGCTCAGAAGGATTGTAGAAATAGTAACCCTTTGTTTCTTTTGGATACCCAACAAAAACACATTTTGGAGATTTGGGCCCTAGTTTGTCAGAGGATTGACGTTTCACATAAGCGTCACAGCCCCAAATCTTCATAAAAGACAAATTGGGACGCCTCCCACTCCATATCTCATATGGTGTCTTTTGAACCGATTTAAATGGAACTCGGTTTAGTGTAAAAGCGAATGTCTCTAGAGCATGTCCCCAAAAGGAGTTTGAAATGTCAGATTGACTCATCATAGAGCGAACCATGTCCAACAGAGTTCGATTTCTCCTTTCAGATACACCATTCCATTGAGGTGTACCTGGTGGAGTGAGTTGTGATACTATACCATACTCCTTCAGATAGTCAAGGAATTCTCTATCCAAGTACTCTCCACCTCGATTTGATCGAAGCACTTTGATACTCTTCCCGAGTTGTTTTCTACTTCATTCTTGAATTCTTTGAACTTTTCAAAGGATTCTGACTTGTGTCTCATAAGATACACATAGCCATATCTGCTGAAGTCATCAGTGAAACTAATGAAGTATTGGAAACCTTCTCTAGCTTGTGTAGACATAGGGCCACATACATCACTATGTATGAGTCCTAGTAAGTCATTAGCCCTTTCACTTTGCCCTGTGAATGGGGATTTGGTCATCTTGCCCAACAAACATGATTCACATGTCTCATATGATTCAAAATCAAATGAGTCCAAGAGTCCATCCTTATGGAGCTTGGATATGCGGGTCTCATTTATATGGCCCAAGCGACAGTGCCAGAGATAGGTCGGGTTCGAATCATTTAATCTGACCTTCTTGGTATTCACATTATAGATTGGATCTTCGAGGTCTAGAACATACAACCCATTGCTAAGTTGAGCACTACCATAAAAGATTTCATTCAAATAAATAGAACAACATTTGTCCTTTAGAACAACATTTGTCTTTTATTATAAATGAAAAACCTTTCTTGTCCAAACAAGAAACAGAAATCAAATTTCTACTAATAGTAGGCACAAAGTAGCAGTTGTCTAATTCTAAAACTAATCCACTAGGTAAAGTGAGAACATAAGTCCCTACGGCTAAGGCAGCAACCCTTGCTCCATTTCCAACAAGTAGGTCCACTTCACCTCGGGCCAATCTTCTACTTCTACTTAGATCCTGCACATTTGCACAAATGTGAGATCCACATCCAGTATCCAATACCCAAGATGAGGAAGTAGAAAAGTTAGCCTCTATAACAAAAATACCTGAAGTGGAAGTCTTACTTCCCTTTTCCTTAGCAAGTTCTTCAAGATAGAGCTTGCAGTTGCGCTTCCAGTGTCCAGGTTGCTTACAATGGAAGCACTCCCCTTCCTTTGCCACACCACCCTTTGGTTTCAGTGCAGCTGAAGAAGAACTAGCATTGGACTTTCCATTAGCTTTATCCTTCTTCTTGTTGGCTTTTCCCTTTCCCTTGCCCTTTTGAACCATCAAAATGGGCTTAGCCTTCTTAAGGTTTTGCTCAGCAGTTCTCAACATGTTGAGCAATTCAGGGAGGGACTTGTCAAGGTCGTTCATGTTATAGTTCATGACAAACTGACTGTAGCTTTCAGGCAACGATTGCAAGACTACATCAATAGCCAACTCTTTCTGAAGAGCAAATCCCAAATTCTCAAGATTCTCAATGTACCCAATCATCTTGAGCACATGAGGACCCACGGGACTTCCCTCAGACATCTTGCACTGAAACAATGCCTTAGAGGTCTCAAACCTCTCATGCCTAGCTTGCTCTTGGAAAAGCATTTTGAGATGTTCGATCATATCGAACGCCCCCATGTTCTCATGTTGCTTCTGAAGCTCAGATTCCATGGTAATAAGCATGAGGCATGCAACATCCAAAGCATCATCAGAATGCCTCTTGTGAGCATCCCTTTCAGCTCTTGGAGCAGTGGCAGCAGGCTCATTCGGAATGGGCTGCTCTAGGACATAAGCCTTTCTCTCTTGCTTGAGGACTATCCTCAAGTTTCGGTACCATTTGAGAAAGTTGGTCCCATTCAGTTTTTCCTTCTCAAGGATCGATCGCAACAAAAGTGTCGATGTGTTTTGTGCCATGGTTATCTACAACAGTAAATATGCAGTGTAAGAGCCATGTATTTTAATTCATTTAATAAGGACTTTTATTAAACGATACTCCCACTATTTTCCTCAAAATAATAACCCTCGATATTATTTCGGAACACCTCGGCGCTAAGGTATTCTAGTGGGCCAAGATCCATATTTGACCACAACCTGAGTCAGCTTTGGCTTTTCTCTCAAGTTACAGCTATTTAGGTAGGCAACTCCTTGCCAATTGCATCTTATGCAACTCTTGGATAGTTGGGTGAACAACACTTGTCCAAGCTCATCTCATGAGCTTAAGCCCAACTCTATGCCTCTAAGTCCCTAATCCTATTAGGATGACTTAGTTAAGTCGGACCCAAAGTTAGCAATTTGGATATCACTATTATCCCATCGCGCCTTACCAAGATGAACATAGGTGCTTTGCTTTGGCAAACCCACCTAATGTTGATCAAAGTCTTGACGAGTGCCAACATTTGGAAGGCATCACATTTAATGACTTAATATTTGTTTGAGGGATTTTTTTTTGTTTGATCTCACCAATTTGTTATCTCCGGTTGTCTTATACATGCATCACATACAAATATAAAACATGCATCTCATGCGTACAAGAAAGTAAACGTGACATGGTTATAGCCCAAACTATGCGATATTCTCAAGCCAATGAGAATATCATAAAAGCCTAAGAAAAGAAAAGAGTCTTCACAAGCTCCTTCTTTTCCTTTCTTGGTTGTCCTTTTGTTGTCACCTCCTTGGACATGCCACCTTGGATGATCCTTGGACATACCAACTTGGATGATCCCATAATGTACCATTACATCAATAATAGAAACCTCGAGTTACATTCGAGGGGAGTAAGGTGAGAAGAGAATGTACAATGAGAGTGATAAGAAAAGGCACGACTCGCAGGCCGTATTTACAAGTACAACCAATCAAGGGCTATAACCATGCACCATGCTTCAAACACCAATCAGCATATCATGTCAAATCTCATTCAACAAAGATGCATGCCAATTTTTGCGCGTTGATTAACCAGTTTTTATTTATGTGGCGCTTCGCATACGGCGGTCCCGCTGGCCGGTCAGCGGGCGGTGGTTCCGCTGACCGGTCAGCGGACGGGGTCAAGGGGAGCCGCCCTTGCGGGGGGCGTGGGGGGCAGCGCCCCCCGGCGCAAAAAATTGTCTTACAATTGCTTAGCCCGAAATCTTCTATTTTGAGCAAGTAGGCACCCGAGACTCCTCCATTCGAGCCACCAAAAATACCTTACTTTCGGTGCCCGAATAGGCCGAATCCGAACCAAGCTAGGGTTTTTGCAACTATTGCAAGAATCCTAATCCATATAGGTATCTCATACCATTCAATTTCGGGTTAATCTCATTAACCAATTAGTGTCGTTTCTTCATATATGTCATATGTTCATTACGAGTTCCGGTTTCATGCATCATGAATCAATCTAATTAATCATGGCCGAAAAGCAACCGAACACATAACATCATGCGATTCAACACTCAATCCCGATTTAGGGTTTCACCAGTAGCTCTGATACCACTGTTGGGTTTCGGGAGCCAAACAGCGCAGCGGAATTTAACCGAAACCCTCCAGGATCCAAGTGAAACGGGGTAAACCGGGTGTTCGAAAATTTTCATACCTAATTTTCGGTTGAGATCTCTCACTCAACTGTAGAGTTGAATCACAAAACCTGAACAGTTGACGTGTTCAAGCTCTCTATGGTATCCACACGAGCCTCTCGGGATCACCACGCTTCCACCACGTCCCGGCAGATGCGTTTCTCTTGCGCTCGCAGTGCTAGCTTGCGTCCTCCAAGGAATTGCAAGAGAAGAGTGCGGCTGTCCTTTTGGGAGGCTAGGGCAAGGAGACCTGCGAATTTCTCACTAGAAGTTGTATTTATAGTGAGACTCAACTTCCAGGCCTAATGGGTTTCAAAGCCCTAATCCAATTAGGCTTTAATTTCGGGCTTAATAATGGCTCAACTATTGGGCCCATTATTAATACGAAATTATTGTGAAACCAAAACCCAAATTATTAGCCCATGCACTCTAATGATCCAAATAGCTCTATGTGTGCGACCCAATAGGCTCTTACCACGTTGGCAATGATCATAAATCACATTTATGATCATAAGCAATGAGCGGTGTCTAGCAACACATCATTGCTACCCAAGTGACAAGATTGTCGATGATTCGACTAAACCTTTATGATCATCACCGATATATGCCATTGTCCCTTTGTCCAAGATATCAAGACTAAGCACGAGACATGGAATGTGTCACTCTCGTATAGCCCAATCTTTGGTTTCTTGATTACCGAGTAGACCAACTTAAACTGATGACATTGATATCGTATATCAACTCATCCGAGCATGGCCATGCATTTTTCTAAGTCTTACTCTATCAAGGGGCCCGAAGATATCACTCCCGTTACATAGGAGGGACAAATCCCATCTTGATCATACAAATCCCTCCGCATGATATGTGACATACCCAATGACCTCCTTCAAGTTCACTCAGTTACGAGCAACAAAGGAAAGTATCAAAGTATGTAACTCACATGTAGGGAACCTTGATAATCTTAGGTCGAAGGACTACATATACCATGATCACTATGAGAATCACTTATGACACTCATATAACGATCCATGTAGTGTTCTCATGGTGGGTCGGTCCAGTACACAAGTTCTCCAACTTGTACCCATATGTAGACTACATATCTCATATTAGTCTCTACATATGCTAATCGTTATGTATTATTGCAACCCGTTCCACAACAATACTAGACCAGGGATTTTTAAGAATATCATTATTCTAAGGTTACAATTATGTTTGTTAAGTTACGCAGAAACAAAACAACAAACATAATTGCTGAATTAATGCCTTAATAAAATATCATGACTCAATATGCAAAAAATACAATCATCTTATGATTGGCTTTTGGGCACAACACTAACAGGTCATTATAAATTTCTAGTAATGCCCTTTGGGCTTAACAATGTGCCTACCTTTTTTCAAGTTATGATGAATGATGTGTTTAAGCCTATTTTGAGTAAATTTCTACTTGTGTTCATTGATTATATTTTAATTTACAGTCGTGCCTTGTCTGATCATTTGCAACACTTGAGAACAGTACTATCTATTATAAGGGAGTTAAGAGAAGTAAATGTAGTTTTTCCAATGGTCAATTTTAATATCTATGTCATATAATTGAATGTCAGGGGGTAGCTGCAGACCCCATGAAAATACATGCTATGTTGGAATGGCCTAAGCCTTAAAACATTAAACAATTAGGATGTTTTTTAGGCTTAACTAGCTAGAACAGACGTTTTGTCTAAGGATATGGGGCTATCAACCAATCTTTGACTTTGTTACTCAAGAAAGGAAAGTTAAAGTTGATTAAAGCAACTAAGGAAGCTTTTTCTGCTTTGAAGAGAGCAATGGCTACCACAATGACCATTTTTCCATTTATAAGCCATTATAATGCACCGAGAATTTGCTTGCAAATAATATTCTAAATTTTGGAATTCGATATTTCACCCTTAATTATCTTAGTAATTTGGGAAAAAAACATTACAATGATCAATATTACTTGGAGATTTGGAGTGTACTTAACCTTTATAAATTATCCAAACTTTAAAGCTGATTACAGATCTTGTTAAATATTGTCTCTACAATAGCTTTTTTTTTTTTTTGTATTCATTACTTGTTATGAATGAAAGAATAAATGTACACATATATATGAAGGGAAAGTCACAAAATCCCCGACTTTTAGCTTAACCAATTCTTTATTTTTAGAAACCTACAATTACCCCATAAATGGTAAGCTCTGTTAGTCTCCACTAAACAAAAAAAATGGGAACATCCAACTTTTACACTTGCCTTCTTTATTTAAAAACTATGACCTATAAACTTTTACATATAACATAACAGCTCTCATCTCTAATTGTCCAATTTCATGACTCAACTTAAAAAGTAAAGAAAGAAAAATTACTCTAACAAAAGAATGTTGGGATTTGGTTGCCTACAATCCATTGTTTGATGAAATTCTAATACTTCGATTTGGCCCCAAACATGGCTTTAACTTTTAACTATTTAAATTCCTATTAAGTATGAGGATCATTCCCTTCTCAACATTAACGATGATGGTGCAAGTCATGACTGGGGTTGGACTAGGTCAGTGATCGACGAGCTCATTCACCATATAACAACGGCAATGAAGCTCTAGTAAGGCTGACTTAGTGATAAATCTTTAAGGATGGTAGACTTCACAGAATATGCTTTTTTTTTTTCACTCGATTGGCAATTTCAAGGAATGATGACAACAATTAGGCAATAGTAAGACATACCACCCTAATTAGATCAATTTTTCAAATGGTGGAAAGTTGAAATCAAACCCCTAAGATGATTGCACTTTTTTTCCTTACAATCATGCCACCTCCATTTATGCTGCTATAGGAACTTTACTTTAATGAGACTCCTAGAAACCTTTTCAACTTCTACTTGCACACAGACCTGACCCACAAATATGGCCTGTCATTTTTAGACCTTTTCCTTGCTTTACCTATACTTTTGCATTAGTGGCTTGTTGGTTGTTTACTTATCCAGCACCTGTCGAACATCATGTTCATCCTCCTTTTTGCCTTATGCATACCTATCCATATCCAAATTGACTTATGATTTCTTTTTAATTAAGTTTATTTTTCCCCCAATTTTTAAAGTTAAGCAATAACATATTAATTAGTCAAGAATATGAGCATATTTGTTATATATGGAAGTTTAATGGCTAGAATTTCTAACTAGAGAATACTAGTGTGAAAGTTAGGATTTGTTTTTTTTTTCTGGTTTAATAGGGATTCATGGAGTTTATAATTAGGGGGTAAGTGTAGGTTTAAGAAGTAATAGGGCAATTGTAGAATAGTTGAAACCATAACTTTTTGAATGAAGATAAAAATTTTTGGTGACTTTACGTACTTAGATTTTCAAGATAAAGTTCTATTGCAGGAGATGTGGTCAAAGATCCCAAGATTTGGGTCTATAATCTTTATGATTTTCAAGAACACCGTTGGAAATTGTCAATGCTTCATAACCTTTTCCCACTGCAGATTGTGCAACTTATTATTCCTATTATTCCCCATTTATGGTATGGATGCATGGGATGTTATTTCTTGGCTTGAAAATGCGATCAGGTTCCTTCGTTGTAAAATAAGGCTATAATTGTGAAAGCAATCATAATCTTTTCTCAACTCTGTAGGTAGTGCCTTGGATTGTTCGCCACATCTTGAGTTTTGTCCATTCTTAAGTCTATACGGGCATCCAAGATCTCTCATAAATTTAAATCATTTTTGTGGAAATGTTTATCTCAGGCTCTATTGGCAAGGGTTAACCTTGCTGCCTATGGGGGTTTGGTGGATCCTTTATGCCCTTGATGTCATTCTTCCCTAGAGACAATGTTCCATCTTTTTTTGAGGTTTGCAGGCTCCTAGGATATCCATGGAAATTTTTGTTCACGTCGAAAACCTTTGTTTATTTTGTCTTTCAAGACTTGGCTTGCTTCCCTTTTGACCCAACTGAAACATCACCTTCTAAATTGGCTTAGATTTCCTTTATCTACCCTATGGACCATATGGTTCGGTCGTAATGAGTCCACTTTCCAATAGATTGCATTGCATGCTCCATCTTTAATTGCCAGAAGATTTGCACTCATACTTCAGCTTTCTATGGTGAGGGACTTTTAACAGAAAATCTCCTTATTTCCATATAATCTTCTTCCTATACTATGTGGTTAACAGGATAAGGGTTGGGATCATCTGCTTATCTCAAAGCCAGAATTATCTATCACGGATGGGGTGTTACCAACCTTAAACTGAATTAGTGCAGCGGCCTAGGTTTGGTTAGGAGTCAATGGTGCCCATATTTGTAAAAAAAAGTTATATGATTCCTTGTTGTGACTTCGCTTTAAAAACAAAACTTCAGGCTATTCATAGAGTGGTTAGTTATGCAGTCAACCATTGTCTTTCATCATTAACAATTCCAACAGACTACTTTTAAACTCTCCAAACACTCTTTTGATACTCTATCATTTAGTTATGATCTCACTACTTTTAATCGTCAAGCTACACAACTAATGAACTCTCTTCAGCATTATTTTCTGATCGTGAGTTTGAGGCAGAAAGTTACTTCTGCTCACTAGCTTGCTTCTTGTATGCTCTCTTGACTCTTCTTTATACTTAGTTGGTTTTGATTAAAAAAAAAACAAAAGATTGGGTGAGATTTTGATGACGGATATAGCTACTTTGGACAGAAGTAACCGACCATGTGTGTTCTGACACGTATTTTGATCATAAATGTTTTTTTCTGGACATATGGAACTGTATCTAGTAGAGTACAATTTTGGTTGCTGTAAGCGAATACCATTATTAGATATTTTCTTCCTCGTCAATCGCACCATGACCCAGTTCATATGTAGGGCTCGTGTTTTATTATCACGTTTTGACCAGATTTGGGTTTTGACTGTGTGGAGCACTTTAGAGAATTAGCGCTAATGAATGCGTTATTTACCCTCAAATGCCACTGTCCTCCTCATGATGAAGCTCAGTGGCTGAAAGTTTAAGCCGCGACCGTGTACTCCATTGTTGTCTTCAACATGCTCCTCCGACGTGTGAGAGTCTGGTAACAAGTCCACCATCGCTCAGCTGGCTTTATCCCCTGGGTCTGCTTCCCGTTTCCTTGGTCTCCAATTGTTTCCCCTTTCTCCCATTGCACCGGCACCGTAGCACGTTTCCGACCCAATAACGAGGCTGGTATGTTTCTCTTACCCCCTCATTATCCCACCATGAGGTGAACGCTAGGCCGCCGATTGCCTTTGGAGACGAAAACCAACCCTATCCTGGCTTCGTTTCTTTTACCGTGTTTCCCAATGGCAACAACTTGTAATAACAACGACAATAAGGCCGGTTTTCTTACACTCGTCAGCAGGCCCACATCCATGTGACTCACGCGAGGATAAAAACGCGTTCCCCTGCTTTTGTTCTCATCAAATGAATTGCCTGTAATTGAAGCTCATGTTGGAGTTGCCTTCAGAGATTAAGAATCAAATATTTCACTTTAAAAATATTTAGTTTAATCCCATTTTCTAATTTTCTTTCATTAATAGTTGATTTGTAGTTTATATTTCTATAATAAATTTTGGTAAAAAGAAAATCATAATTAATATATGATGCTTTTATTTTGGAAAAAAAAATTAAGATTATAGGTTACAGTTGGGAGAAAAGACTCATCAAATAAATAATGTGTTAAAAGCTACTAAAACATTATTTAACATACATGTTGATTCCACTTTATGAACATAAGTTCGGCAAAGTTACTCTGAAGATTTGGACAGGTGGGTAGTTTTCGCTCCAGTTTCTTTATTAGTGCCATTATCTTTTGTACTTGGTGGGAGGGTAGGCATTGCAAGTTGCAATTAGAGGCAGAGGCAGATTGATTAATTGCATATAAAATCCTAATTAACATACTTGCCCCACTCTAATGTACCGTCTTTATCTAGAATTTTAGAGGTTAACACTAATTGCCATTGTTTAACATAATTGCAGATTGATTAATTGCCATTGTTTAACATAATTGCAAGTTGTAATTGACAACGTAGGAAAATCCACTCTAACGTATTGTCTTTATCTAGAGTTTTAGAGGTTAACATTAATACATATATACACATATATATAGGCAGTGGCGGAGTGAAGATTTTAGGTTGGGGGGTTAGAGGCGAAATGGAAGTGAGACGAGCGACGATCAAAATCTAAGAGAAAAAAAATTATTTAAATAATTGTTTATAAAAATTAAATTTTATAAAAAAAGTTATTTAAAAAATTATTAGGTGTATATGGATTAAAATAATATATTTTTTAAATCAAAATTACTAAAATAATTGCTTTGTTTTGATTAATCATCACTGAAGTAGATTATAGGGGAGAGAGACAGAGAGATGTTAAGAGAGAATGATTTAGGATGGATATACAATTTTTCAGAGGTTTTGTGTAAATTTGGAATGAAAAGTAAAGATTTAGCACTGTTTGTGCCATTTAACCTTTTATATTCTTCGGCCAGTTTGCAGAGCAAAACACGCACCTGGTCCTTAATTTCTCATACAATGGCCAACTTAGTACCTCATATTTAAAAACTTACGAAATTCTCAGGGGCAGTAACACACCTGCCCTAAGGTGTGTGTGTGAATCTTAGAATTAGAGGTTCGGAGTTTGTGATATTTTGTCTTTATAAATTATTGGAACTCTAAAGCGGATTACGAATATTGTTTAATATATCATATTTGGAATAACGTTTGTTTGCTATCTATTGATTGTTATTGTGTAAATATCTATGAACGAATGAAGTCTTCAACATAAAGTTTCCTTTCTCTTAATGTTTTTAAATGCGTAAGGTGAGATTTTAACTCCGGTTATGTTACCAGCTTCTCATTGCAGTGGTTAAAGGAACATTGAGGAGGCTCCGACAGTGGCGGATTCAGAGTATTTTCAAAGTGAGGTCTATATAAACCTAAGTTACAATCTATTCTAAAATTTAAATTGATCAAAAACTAAATTTTAAATTATAATATAACTATCTAAAGAGAATATACCTCCTATGATCATGCTCTTGTAAATTTTTTAGTATTAAAAAAAACATGACTATCTAAATAAAAATTATTTAACTCCTAATAGTATATGTAGAAATAAATATTATTTTGAGTAAATTTTAGTTTTAAATTGAAGTAAGTTATTAAATTTTATTTATTTTTAAAATAAAGTACTTCTATAGTTACTAAATATATACAAGCTTTACCTTTAAATTTAAATTGAATAAGGCTTTAAATTTATTTAGAAACTTTAAAAATCAATTTCAAAAAGAAATAATATTGTTACTTTTATGGGTAAAACATTTAATATTTAGTTAATTTTTTAAACAAATTAAAGAGCGGTATCCCATTTTTAAGGTGGATTGTCTACAATGCTATTTCTAATTTTCTTAGAATAAAAGAATTCAAATATAGAAGGGTTTATTTTCACAATGAAAAACAAGTAGAAAATGATTTATTTCTTTGATGACACTAACATTTCTCTTAGAGATTAGTATGATTTGTTTGAAATTTAAGCTTATCTTGATTTGTGAAGTTTAATAACTATAGGTTGACTCGTAATTTGTGAGATAACTAAACCAATTAAGCAAAACACAAGAGTTAATATTGCATTTAAGTCATGAATTTTTATAATTTGTGAGATAACTAAACCAATTAAGCAAAACACAAGAGTTACTATTGCATTTAAGCCATGACTTTAAGATAAAAAGAAGAAAAACAAAAAAGGTTTGTAACGGGTAACTCAAATTTTTGTTTCAAAAATTTCATGTAAAGATACTAATGTGTATGTGTTTGCTTTTTTCCCCTAGACTTTTATTTGAAATAGTGAAATCCAATAAAAAATTAAAGTGCGGTCCATATTTAATCTTTGCATTTTTTACTCATTGTTTAAATAAAAGTGAGTTCGTGAACACCACTTTAGTTAATAAAACTCTGTTTTTGGGCTTAGGGTTCGAATCATGACCTCCTTATTCCTCCCATGCAACAAATATACAATGGCTTCATACTTGTCTAGATGTCGTCTGGATCCAGAAAAAATGGAAATCCCCCTCTTTTCTTAATTATTATAAGTACCTCCCATTCTTTACATATTGTACAGCTATTTCTAAGTATAGAAACAGCAAAAAAAAAAAAAAAAACTCTCATAATAGATACATAGGACCGAAGCAAAACCAGCCATGAATGTTCTGACATGTATTTTCGTCACAAGTATTATTTTCTGGACATATGGAACTGTCTTCAGTGGAGTACAATTTTGGTTGCTGACTTGCTGTAAGCATTGGAAAGTAACCACCACCATTATTAGATCTTTTCTGCCATCTAAACCACATCAATGAGAAAGAAATTAATTGAAGTTCATGTGGAAGTTCCGCTTGGTTTGTTAAGGATCAAATGTTTCCTTTCTAAGTATTTAAATTTAATTTTTTTTTTTTTCAAGTAATCTTTCGGTGGTGGTTTTTTTTTTTTTTTTTATCAAAAGTATTTATATAAAGTATAAGAGTTATGAGTACTTATATGCAAGGAAAACGAAGACTGCCCACCTAGAAGGCATCCAAACAAGTGTAAAAGTTATTATACGGAAGAATTGGGAGATTAAGGTTTGAACTCCTAATATCTCTCATATCCTTCTGATCTCTTAGCCACTAGGTAAAAGAGATAGAGATTTTGATTTGTACCTAATTACATGTATTAATTACAAGTTTTAAATACTAAATTAACCCTAAGTTGGTAAACTCATAAGTCATAACAAACAATTCATTAGAATTGAAATTTTACTTCCCAATCGTGTAATCAATAGTAAGCAACAAATGTAGAGAAAACAAATCCAATCAAGGAATAAAACCAACCACTCAACCATTTCCACAGGGAAGTAGAAACGACTAATTTGTGGCAAATAAGGGTATTCCAATTAATTTGTCCATTTCCCAAGTCTCTTTTCAGAACTGTCTAAAGATAAAAACCTACCTATACTTTAATTCTATTTTGTGATTAGTGACTGATAATTACAAGCTTAATTAAGTGACGGTCTGAACTAGACTTGGTCCATTTTTCCAGCAAAATGTCAATTATTTGTCGACAATGACATTTTGTGCGAAAGAGACGCTTAACTAATCCTACTTATAATTAAAATCCAAATAGAATATTTAAAGGATGTGCAGAGAACCATATTTTAAAGGGAAATCCACTGCATTTTCTAAAGAATTAGAAAAGAATGAAAAGCCCGTGTATATATATATATATATACGGGAAAGAGAATGAAAAGCAGAAAATCATGGAGGTTTGTACGTCTAAACTTCTGCGCAATAGGTTACTGAACTCTTCTTTTCTTAACCATCCGGCCGTAACTAGAAAGCCCTAGGAGGACTATGGATGACAGACAGGTAGGCAACATCCACTACACGCAGATATCTGCTTGTAATGGACAGATAAATAAGTAAAAATACCCACAACAAGGCAGGCATGGGCAGCAAAATATATCTGTCTGCCATCTGATGAGTAACGGGTGTTGACAGATATTTAGTATTCATGATAGATTTACGCATCATACCTGCAAAATTAAAATTCATAATATACCATAGGTCAAAGTTTCTCTTATGCTTGATAAGCTGATGGTATATCTTAAGAGTACATGAAAATGTAAGGAAGGCATAAATAATGTCTCAGTGCATTATAATTAGGCTTGGAAAATAGGGAAACCAGTCAAGAGGTATGCGAAATCACGGTACATTAATCAATTGCATACTTTCAAATAATTGATATTATAAACAGTAGCAGATCGTTACAAGCATATGATTAATGGTTTTATCAAAACTGCTCAGCTGCTTGATTTTGAGATTTTCTTTTCTTAAAACAAAACTTCAAGCAGATACAGTATGGATTACCTACGGGCGATGGTGATGGACACGGATAAAAAATTTCACCAATTGATGGATGCCCATAGGATGGTGGGTACAAAAAAATTCGTGGGCATGGATGGCGGGTAAAAGCTACCCGCACTCGATCTATCCCGTTACCATCCTAAGGAGGGCTAATTGAATAATTTACCAAAGTTCAACGGAACTTTTACAAAAAGAAATTCCTTCACAAACAACAGAGAAATTGGGAAGTTGGGGTTACAGGATGACACGAAGTTAACTTACTAAAATTTGGTTTAATAAATTTTTATAGGTTGCCGAACACTAATTCTATTTTTACACAAAAAAAAACAAAAGCAATTAACTTTAAAATTTTCATATAGAGTATGACATGCTCTTACAAAGGAAAATGCCTCTGTGACTCTGAGACTGTCACAAATGCGCATGGTCTGTGTCAAATTATTACTGGAGAGCTCAATAGGAAGTATTTATGCCAAATGAATAGCCTTCTAGAACTGTAAGAGGTTAGAACGAATAATCACATATTCAGCTTCTTGATACACAACATGAATTCAACCATATTGTCAATCAATCTTATCCAATTCCAAAGGCATTCTTGAAAAGGCAAAAGAAGAAAACTTAGGGAAGTAGAGAAAAAAAATAAGTGTAATTCTAGAAATCTTTACCTCAAAACATGAGATCAAAGCTCTAACCACCAGCTACCATTCAGTGAACAAATATTTCTCTGGGGTCAAGGCATCCTCTCAATGTGTCATGTCCGAGTTGAGCTCGTTCATTGTCCCCAAAACCGAAAATCCTCCCTTGGTTACTCACAACACACTGTGGTACAACCCAGTGCTGATCTGAGAGATGCGATGGCCTCTTAAGCTATCCAGGACTCGAGGCTTCATAACTTTATCAGAAACTGCTCGATCTGGAAAACCGAGGCTTCCAAATCCCATCCACCCAAAACCGTAGACATAGCCACCATCAACTAAAACAAATGTTTTCCTCTTTCTTGCACAGACCTGCAACAAGAGATAGCCGGCCCATCAGATATAACAAATTCACCATGAAACAACATAGAATCACATGGTCATGTTTTCAAACCGCACCCACACATAAAGTGAACCAAAAAAAGGACCTGCAAATCTACCAAATCTACAGAAGTCGTGTCCTTTTTTAGTACTATCAGTATTAGTTCAAAGTGAGGTTAGGGAAGGAGGCCATGAGCCATTGGGGTACTAGAACCCGGTTGAATCAACTAGGGGGTGTGGACTTCCAGCAGCTAGAAGTTAATAATGTGAATCCTGATCTTGACAGAACAGATTAAAAAGGGCACACGCAGAAAGCAGGGTACAATCAGCTATCAGTTCACAACAAAAAAACTGATGGTATAAACCTAACTCCTCAGCAGTATCATGCCATTTTTTTGGGGTACATACCAAAAAAGGAGTAGAGATTTGAATTTTGGACCTCCTGTAAAAACCATAAGCCTTAACTGTTAGGCTAAGCCTCTGTTGTTTACAGATAGAACAGAGCATTTAGTATCTAAAGCAAGTTGCACCCAGTGATCCACATAAACAATGTTATTTCCATTGAAAAGCTGCAAAAGCAAGTTCTTTGTTCTAATAAAATTCTAATTGAAACAGATACATCAGGGTGAAACTTAAGCCTGTACTCCTAAGATATCACAAAAATTGAAGAAGATAGCATAAGTATGCAAGCAGGAATGCATGACGAAATACCAACAACTTAAAGAGTTTCTATGACAGCATAAATGCAAAAAAAAGCAAGGGTTTAAACCTCCTAGATATCTGCTAACAAAGACCCCCACTGTTAAAATAGAAGCAAACAGCAGGATAGGAGAAACTTGCTTACTTTTATCTGCATGTGATGGTTTTGTTTCTGCCTAGAACTCAATTTCAAGATTTTCGCAGAATGCAAATACAGGGGAAGGAAATGTTATTTGTTTCATAATGTAACAGCTGGCACAAACAGAGCTACCAGCACAGGCAAAAGTAAAATAACAGCCAAGTTTTTGCTTGTCCAGGCTGTGCTATGGGAGATATACCAGTATGGGTGATGTAAAAGTATGATTTGTATTACTCGTTTTGGATCATCCACCAAAAATTCACAGGCATGGGCTGTGCCTGAGAGTCAAACTCCCAAGATGGATCATCTATATTAGATTGGAAGTCGTATGGGTTTTTGTGTACATTGCCTGCGGAGGTCTCCACCATATTGGATGACTGTTCCACAGACTGCAGGAACCTAAGAAATTCTATATGGTATTGACAATTTGGGACCTCAAGCTGTGAATATAGTGCCAAGAGTATAATATGCAACAGCATATTGAGAAAGCATATTTTGGGTTGAGATAAACATACGTCTCAAGTTAGATGGATAATACCAACCTGCACAGCTAGGTAATTCTTAAGACCATTCAAGAGTTCAGGAAGAGTCTTATCGATCTCTTCTCCATGGCCTAACGCACCACAGTAACCTTTTCCCCAGGTATATACCTACAAATAAAAATAGAAGGTATAAGAAAAAAGTTAAGATAGAGATGAGACGATGCCAGCTTAGGTGCAAAAACTAACATATCCACTTGAATCAAGTGCCACTGCATGCTCATCACCAGCTGAGACACGGACCACGTGAATGCACTTTCTCCTAAAAGTTTGAATCGCACGTGGTAGCATCTCATTATGCTGCTCGCCATGGCCAAGACAAAAATTTGAACCAGAACCGAAAGAGTAAACAGATCCATCATCAGTTACAGCGAGGACATAGCTTGGCCCAGCAGCTATCTGAACTACACAGCCAACTCTCTCAAGTTGTTCCACGATTTTGGGTATTGGCTGGTCTCTATTGTCTCCATGACCCAGTTGGCCATGTGTATTGGTTCCACATGTGTAAACATGGCCTTTTCTTGTGAGGAACACGGTAAAATTAAGCCCTGCAGCTACCTGGAAACACATATATGAAGGAACCATAGTTAACTTAATGGACAGCTTTCAGCCTAAAAACCTTACCAATGTACGAAGAATATGCAACAACCACAATTAGAAATCAAGAAATCAATTCCTTGGGATCATATGAGATTTCAGAGTAAGAAGCGCATTCACACAATAGGAGACTGAATTAAAATCATACTCAGATTAAGTACATTCTCTAATTTTCCAAAGGGCAAAGGCTTGTGTATTACCAAGTTCAAAAGCATTTTTATGGATGGCTCAGAAGGACAATAACAATAACAATGTACTATCTACATATGCACGTTTTCACAAATATCGGCAAGATCCAAGGAAATACGGACAGAGCAGATCTAAATGCATACAGCAAGATGAAAACATCCTTTCAACGCACACAAGAATTAAAATGCAGCAAGTTAGAAAAGTTTTTCTTTTCTATAACTGTTCTTAGTGTTTTTGATAAATGCGATAAAACCAATACCAGATAGGATATCCTGGAAAGATCAAAGTATCTTTTTTCTTTTTTTCATTTTTTTTTCACTTTATGATGAATGTGAAAAGTACAAAGCAAACTTCCTCAGGAGTGAGATGAGCTTAGAAGAGATAATCCAGGTTACAATTGCAATATGAAAGTTATCCTTGGGGTTCTAGCAAGCACTACTGTAACATCATCCCAGCCTGCGGGCCATCTTTCCTTGACAGCCTTGTACTGACAAAGAAATGCATCTCTTAAAAGTTCCCAAATGAATAAAAATGGAATAGTCAAGAATCTAAACGCATAAGTTCCATAGCTCCAAGAACCAAAAATAGGCTTTTTTTATTTAGGCCTATATAATCAAGGTATGCCTTTAACTACAGTAAAACAAGGGTAAAAATACGAACAGGAGAAATTGTGAAGCTATACACAACTAATAAGAGGAGTTTACACACAAAATCTGTGACCCATGATCAATCAGAAATGACGCGGAAAAGGCCAATAGCTTGAAAACAATGGGTCATATTCCCACAGCCCACCAGTCCTTAAACTATGATAATAATAATGGTCATCTGCAAGCTACCTGTTTATAAGGAATCCCCTTCAGTGCTTCGACCAACCCTGGTCTAAAAATTGGGCGGCTTATGTCTCTGTGTCCACAGGAATATGAAGAATTATCTCCACATGTAAAAACCTGCATCAGAAATCAGAGCATATTTGTAGTCACATGCATTTACCAACCTGTTACTTGTAGTTGTTAAGGCCAAAAGAAAAAGAAATACTACAAATATGGTAGAGAAGAAATAAAGTGCTACTGATAACAGCCACAACATATGCAAAAAATACATCATGAATGAGAATAATATCATTCATACAGCAATTTATGAACATACTAATAAATGAGGCATCATCAGATTTTAGTGCTCAGAGAATATGATTTCTACGTTTATTAGTAAAATTTATGATCCTTTTTACCAGGTAGGAACATGGTTGAAGATAAAAAATTCAAAGGTGAAGAGGTGGCAGTATTCAAAAGCCTTGCTTATGGTGCAAAACGTCTTGGCATTTAGAAAACAAATGCACAGAATAGTTATTTGTTGTTGGTTGGGAGGCTTCATGGGAAAGGATTCTTACTGTTGATAATTTACAAAAATGAGGGGAAACTTTGATAAATAGATGTTCTTTATCTAAAGCCAAGCCCACGACCAAGATAATTCCAGTTTAGGCTTATTTAATTTTTCAGAGAGATTGTTTTCTCTTTTCCAGATTACTTCATCTTATACCCTGATGAATCATAATCATGAAACACTGGAGACTTCAGTGGTATTGCTGACAGAATGAAACAAAGCCACAAGAATGTCTTTAATACTACGTTTTAGCTTCTTTGTCTATATCTCTCAACTTCAATCACCAATAGACAGAGCTACTTCTAACACATATTCCGCACCTATGCACCTTGTCATGTAAATTTCACTGATGCAGGTACAGTAACCTAAATTGCCAAGCCCATGTGACATAGTTAATGGCACCAAGAGGAATGAAGTCATGCGTGACCGACAGGGACAAGTGAAACGAAGAGAAGTTTTGTGCTATTCTTATGCGATAAAAAACAATGCAGAAGAACAAGGAAACAAAATACAAATTACATCAAGTAACATTGTTTCTAGTCCAAAATTCCAAATATAGAAAACGTTGCTTTTATTACATCGAAAAATATATAGCAGCAAACGCTGAGACACTTGGAGTTTCCTGATTTGACACATGAAATGTCAGAAACCAACATTATCATTTGCATTCCATTTCATCTTACTGTCCCAATGGAATTGATGTTAGACATTTTCTGCTAAGACATAAGAATGTGAGACAGAATCTGACAGGCAAATTGACGCCATTAAGTCATAAAAGATAGCAGCACAGGAAACTTTTGCTGTAAGAAGTTGTAAATAGAAAAGAGGTATTGACAAACCTCTCCGGATTGCAAAATAAATGCAGCATGATTGTGAGAAGCTGATACTTGAACAACACATGCTGAACTAGGAAAGTCCAGCCTGGTAAATCCTACACATTGCGTTGTTTCTGGTCCATGACCAAGGACACCACTCAAGCTTGAACCACAAGAATACACTGATGACTTGTTAATCAGCAATGTGTGGTACCTTCCTGTTGTGATTTGCATCTGCTGAACCACATGAAGAGTGAGATACTGTGGGAGGAAGGAGTAGATAACGAGATAAAAGAACACTATTACTAGCATAATCATGCAAATGTTTAGCCAGATACTTCCATATTTCATCTCAGAAAATGACCAACACCAGGCACAGTCATTTGAAAGAGACCAAAAAATTTCAAATCCTTTAATGTGATTTTGCCGCAACAATAAAAGCTCAAATGCTCACTAAATGAGCAAGATTATGAAGTAAAGTTTAAGTCGTGACTGATAGAAAAATCCTACTTCTATGTCAACACCTAGGAATAAACATCATCCAAAATGCTATAATAGAAAAATGTAAGAAATAGTACATTGCCTGCGGAGGTCTCCACCATATTGGATGACTGTTCCACAGACTGCAGGAACCTAAGAACCCGCTTCCAGTTCCCATTACAGCGTTCAACGATGCCACTCTGTGCAGTCGTGCTCATTCTAGCATATATATCATTTGATACACAAAGCTGGAATGCCGCGAAATCCACCAGTGACCGGAACTCATAAGGGTACAGCCCATCATTCCCAGCAAATAGCTGAGAAGTCAACTCTAGACAGACAAGATCAATGGCACTAAGCCTCCCGCAGGTCAGAATTTCCAAAACCAGATGTGAGGGCAATTCCTCCAGAGAAGCCAACCTATATCTATCCTCCATTTTCAGCCCCTCAAAGAATCAACAAAATTTCAATCAATTCCAGATACCAACCCGGACAGACCAATTCCTTACTGACCACAAGCCAACAATCTCCAACATAAACGAAACCAAATTACAAACAACCACCGAGGCTCCAGGTCAAATTTTTAGGCGAAATCGGGAGCAATTAAAGCAGCATATGAAGAACACATCAGAGGGGAAGAAAATGTAGGAGATCGGACTAGACGAGAATTTCGCGGGTGATTGGTGCAGTGATCGGAAACAAATCATCAGATGAGCGGAAAAGGATCGAGTCAAAGCAAACGAATTTAGGGCTTTTTCTTCTTCTTCCCTGCAAATTCAAGAGCAATTCAATCAGATTGGGGGACGAATTGAAATGGGGTTTCTGGAATTCATACAGAGAAAAAGGCAATTGCAACAACCTTTCGATGTCGACTTATTTTTCCCCGGGACCGAAAAGAAGTGGAAATCGAGCTCAAAAAGTGTACTGTTGATTTGGAAATGTTTGAGGAAACTCGGCTGTGAAGAGACGAGGAAATCAAACTTTTCCTCTATTCAATCTCCCAACCATACTTTAAAAACTTACATTTACCTCCTTCTTCTTTAAGGGTGAAAAATAAATGAACAGTTTGAGCTCAATTTAAGTTCGGCTCAACTTAAAACTCTTTGGTTACTCGTCCAAATTATTATCAAGTCAAACCTAAGCAAATTTGAAACTTGATATACAATTTAAATAAAACTTGATTCACTTATTACTTGACTCAACTAGATTCGATTTTAGCTTTTTTCCTTAATGTAAGCGAACCACTCTAATTCAATTGATTAAAACTCGTTCAAGTCTATTTTATATTACTTTCAATCCAAATATGAACAAAACTTCAAGCTTGATAGCTATTTTAAATCAAACGTAAGGAGCCTACTACTTTGCTCAATTGGTTAATTTCTAGTGCTATTAGTTTTATTTATGGGTAAAATCCATCGAATGTCCCTTAGCTTATCTTTTTTTTTTTCCTAAATGAGTATCCTATCTTAAGGTTATCCTATCGAAGTAATCCACCTCATTCAACGAGTTTCAATTAGGTCTTTTCCACCAATTTCAGTGTTAAATTGGATAAAAATTGCTGCATAGAATAAGTTAAAATTAAAATAAATGCATAATAACACTTTTTATCCTTTTACTTTTACTCTCAACAATTTTAAGTCTTAAACTTATATCTTTTACAACAATCACCCACAAACCTCCAAACCCATCCACCCATGGTCGCAAAACCACCACCCACCTCGCCATCCATCCTTCACCAGCTGCGATCTTCTCACCCTTTGGCACATCTTCCGGTGATTCCATGTCCAACTCCTCCCTCCCACTCTCTGATTTTGAAAGCCACAACCATATTTGGACGGCAATCTTCGCGACAATGAGTACCCGTACGATGATCTTTGAGACGGCAAATATTCGAACAGCGATCTGCGTGGCAAAAAGCATCCGGAAAATGATCTTTGAGACGGCGAGCATTCAGACAGGGATCTTTGCGATGGCAAGTATCCGAACGACGATCTTTGAGACGGTGAGCATTCAGACAATGATCTTTGTGACTGCGAGCATCCAAACAATGATATTCAAGATTGCGAGCATTCGAATAGTGATCTTTGCAACGGCGAGCAAATCTGAACTCCTAGATTCAAGATCTGAGTCAGCCTTGAAGACGATGGCGGAACAATAAACTCATTCCATATCTGTTGGGCCTTGATGAAGGTGGCAGACCAGGGTGGAGGTGTTCAGATTTCAGGACTAGGGCGGTGGTGGCGCACAAATTTGAAGACCAGGGGGGTTCGAATTTTAGGACCAAGTGGTATACAATAATAGATGTAAAAAAGGGTCAAATCTAACATGGGTTACCTAATTTATTTTTTTGTCCTATCCAAGTACCTTAACTTTATTTTGTCATGGCGAGGTACCTTTCCTCATATTGCGCATCCTGTTCAACTACTTTATGTTAAATTGACTATTAAAATGGATAGAAAATGCTGATGTGGCATTTAATATCACTAAGATAAATTGAAAAATATCAACTTTAATTTTTTAACTTTTTCAATCACTAACTCTAGTTCTCCAAATATTTTTAGTGCCAGATTTGAGAGAGAGAGAGGGAGAGAGGAGAGAGGAGAGAGGGGGGGCAGAGTGAGAGAAGGGTTTAAAGAAAGAGAAGCGCTTCTTTCTTTCTAGAAATTAGGGTGATCGATCTCCATCCTTGAAGTAGCGAGATTGGGTGAAGTAGAAGAGGATCGCACAACGGCCGAAGGAGGGGTACTGGACAACTAGAGTTAATTGAGGTTGATGAGGTAAGGAAAAAATTATAGTCTAGTCTCGGATGATGGGTTATCGGAGGAGGATGAAGACATGACTGAGGTGATGCACGATTCTAGGCTGCTAGCGACGCTCATTTCTAGGATGATGGCAATGCAAAATCCTAGGATGGCGGTGATGCACGATTTGGGTATGGCTGTGAGGAGCGACCCTCGTACGGCAACGAAGGTAGATTCTAGCGTGGCAGCAACACACGATTATGGACAGAAGGAGATGAGTGAATCTGGTCAGACGAAGAGGCGTAATTCGGGGTTGGCAACGATTCGTGATTATTGTGCGGCGACGAAGCTTGATTTTGGTTTGGTGGCGATGCACAAATTTGGTGGTAGTGAACGAGATGGGAGGGTGATTTGGCGGGTTGAATTTAGGTGTTAGACAAATGGAGCGGCGGCTTTGATGGTAGCATGATTTGGATGCTTGAACCAAAATGAAATAAGAAAAAGATTGACGGTAGTGCCAATTGCGGCATTGGTGGGCTAAAGGGCGGTTAGTAGCTGGGCTGGTGGTTGGAGGGTGGTCGACAGCGGTGGCTGGGTGGACAGTTATTGAGGTGGCTATAGTAAAGATGAAAGATTATGGTTTGGGGGGCTTATTGACTTGAGTGAAAATTTAAGTGTTAGAATTAGTAATTGAAACAGTTTGAGGACTCAAGTTGTGGTTGGAGGGTGGTCGACAGCGGTGGCTGGGTGGACAGTTATTGAGGTGGCTATAGTAAAGATGAAAGATTAGGGTTTGGGGGGTTATATTGACTTGAGTGAAAATTTAAGTGTTAGAATTAGTAATTGAAACAGTTTGAGGACTCAAGTTGTCATTTTAAAATTTATTTTAATATTGTTTAATGTCATATCATCACTTTCCATCTACTTTAACAGTCAATTTGACGGAAAGTAGTTGAATAGAATGCACAATAAGAGAAAAAGTACCTCTCTAGGACAAAATAAAGGCAAGGTACCCGGATAAGACAAAAAAAAAATAAGCTAAGCGATCCATGGTAGATTTTACCCATTTAAAAAGTTTAAGGTTTAGAATATGTAATTGGAACAGTTTAAGTATGAAAAGTGTTATTTTACATTTACTTTAATATTAATTGATATCATGTCATTAATTTCTATCTAATTTAACACTGAAATTGATGGGAATGATTCAATTGAAATGCGCCAAATGAGGTGGAGTATTTCGGTAGGACAACCTTAAAGTAGGGTATTCATTTGGGACAAAAAAATAAGCTAAGGGGCCCCGATAGATTTTACCCTTTTATTTATTCTTCTTAAAACCCCAATTGGAGTGAAACTTGTGTGAGGAACAAACTAGGTAGAAGGAAACTCCCCATACTGCCATTTGTCATGTAGATTATCGTCCAAAACTGAAATAATTGGAAACCAAGTTTTTTTTTTGTTTCGTGTTTATTTTCTGAGATTTTGGAAGAAAGAAATGTAAAGAAAAGAGAGGCAACAAGAAAGGAAGTAATCAAGTTAATGACAAAAGTTTAATTAGTTTCCATTAAATCTTTGAGGACAATGTGAGCAATGTGATTGGTTTTAAAGTTTCGGACTACATGTACCATAAAAATATTTTAGAAGGTATAACTACAGCATTTTACGAAAAAAGTCAAAAATGGGAGGAGAGCAGCGATACTTGTTTCGTCGGTGGTGGATTCCACTCATTAGACTACTTGTTTTCTTCGTCATCCAAAAAGCAAGAGCAATCGCGCGTGCACACAATCGCCGCCGAGTACGGCAAGGACGGAACACCTACTGCTTGTTCTGGGTTTTTCAGGTTCTTTAACTTTCTTCAATTGGCTTTGATTTTCTCAGATTTATTTGTTAAATTATTGTATCATCAATTCCAGTGGCGGACCTACTAAGGGGCAGCAGCCCCCCGAAAATTTTGAAACTTTTAAAATATAGGGTACTAAATTGCTTACATCGAGAGAAGTTGGGGATTAGAAGGTATTATTGCCCCCCGAAAAATATGGAAGAATATAAAGATGGGGGGCAATGTGGCATGCGTTTAATAAATTAGGGACCAAATTGGTGGTTGTTCCTTTGCTTTAAAACGCCAAACGGCGACGTTTTTTGAGTTTGCACTGTTCCAAAATTCCAAAATCCCAATCTCGGCGACTGCGAGTCCAAATTCCAAATTCCAAAATCCAAAATCGAAAAGCAGGCCAGACTCGCCAGAGCAGCAGAGCTCCACTGGAGTGAGTCGAGTGACTCCACAGCTCCGCTCCGCCTCCGCCGCCTGAGCCTGAGCGGCGCCGGCGAGCGCATTTCTCTCGGCTACCGGCCTACCGCTCCGCGTCCTTATTCGGCTATTCTGTTGTTCGTCCATATTCGCGAATCGCAGACCAGACACCAGGGCTGCAGGGCACCAGAGACAGAGGGCCTCCCGGTCCCGGCTCCCAGCTCCCGAGTCCCGACTCCCGACCGACTGGCGACCACAAATTTGCCTGCTGCGGTGCTGCCGGCTGCCTGTGCGTGCCTGGTAACTAAACTTAAGTTATTAACTGTTTAAATAATTTTTAATTGTTTGTCAAATTTTAGTTTGAATTTTATCTTATCATTATCTAATTGAGTAATTGTTTACTTGTTTAAATGATATTTATATCATTATATGTAATTGAATTGAGTCAATTGACTAGAGTATAATAACCAAACAGTGAAACAGACGAACAAACAAGAACAGACAGTGGCCAGACAGGGCACTCAGGGGGGGGGGGATGAGATTCAATTGCATATAAATTCATGCTTTGTGAGTAAAAATGTAAAATGCGCAAAAAATTGATGAGATTTTTCAAGGTTTGACATGGTTATGGATAATGAATAATTATGATAAAATGAATCATTATAAAAATTGCTGGGATTTTTGTTGGTTGTCCCGTTTGTATGCATATACATAATCTAATTATGATTTTTGAGTTTCAGAGTTTGTTATTTGGTTATGCAATGCAATGCAATGCGCCAATGGCCCACAAGTAGACTTAATCATGTTTATGTACTGTTATAAATTTTATGACTTGTATGAACTGTATTATTTTGTTTGTATAAGGATTGTACAAATTTGACAAATTTTTTCAATCCCGCCCCCCCGAGTGAAAATTCCTGGTTCCGCCACTGAATTCCAGATTTGTTTAGCTCTCTCGAGGTTGCTGTTCGTGAATACCGCTAAATTGTGGTTTTCTCGTTTTTGTTTGATGATTTAAAAGTGAAGGAATTTGAAAAGGCGATGTGGGTTATGGACTTTGGTTTGAATTCACTAAATTTCAGGCCACACCTGGAATGGAACAAAAGCTGAAGAAGAAATGAGCCACATCTAGGAAATCCTTAACAGAAGAAGTGTCCAGGATTTCTAGTGCTACACCTACAAGTACAGTTATTTGATAGTTTAAGTGGGTTCTGTGCGCAATTCTGCTTTAATCACGCCTTCATCAGTTTGATTTTGGTACAGCAGATGGAGCAGTATCCCGCGGATGGTGCTTATCAGGAGGATGATGAAGAGTATGTGTTGCTTGATCTTGATGCCGTTTCAGGACAGATTGATATCCCGCCAAATGCTCCATATGTTCTTTCTGTAAGACCTGAAAGACCTTAAATTTTTTGTTTACTCTGAAGTAGTGCAACAAAAAATTTGTGTTTTGTGATGGGTCACAAGTGTGTAGTGGTATTAGAGTTGTCTGTTTTTATTTGTTTGTGGTGTGGATAACTTGTGTCGGTGTTAACCACAGTGAACTTTTCTGTAATATGTTTTCCTTTCTATTAGGAAGGGCTGTTCGGAGGCAGGGAAAGAAGATAGATTGTTAAAGTTTTTAGATTTTGGTTATGCAACAGTGCCTTAGTTCTAGCAGGCTAAAACTTTTAGAGTCTTTTGGTTTTTCTCTTATTTGCAGTTTGTCATCGAACATTTCTCAGAGGTTTTTATTTCAAAACCTTCTTAGCTTTGGTATCATGATTCACGTGCTACCATGCAGGAAATAGTAACTTTCACTATATTTGGTTGGATGGGAGAGAATGATCGATCTTTATCTATTGCTGGATGTTTCCTTTCTTCTTCATTAACCAACAACTCCCCCTTGATACTGATCCATATTCCCTATTTGCAGGGCTTGGACACGGCTAGTCCAATATTGGTCATAGATAACAAGGTGAAATTGGTGAGTCAACAAGTTTCTAAACTTTCACTTTCAGCAGCAACAAGACGTGTTCTACATTGCTAAAATTTTTTCCTTGCCAAATGGAATTGTAGGCAACTATTTTGTTTACCTCTTTTGTCTAGGATCTTCCTTTTGCTTAACTTTTGCTCAGAAATTAAACATGCTATGTGTATTTTACTGTTTTCCATTTAAGCAGTCTCATAGCATGTCAAAAAACATTATTCTGATAAGCAAAATAAAAAGTATATTATAAACCCCCCGTTTTCCTCCTTTGGCTCTCTTCTGCGATTAGCATTTTCTTTAAGTGGTATAAAATAGATTTCCAAAGCTAATTTGGACTCTGATTCTAGGGTTTATGAGCCTGCAATTTGACTGGTCCCAGCTTGGTTAGTTAAGTCTCTATTTGTTGGGGAGGATGGGAAAAAAATTACTCAATGTGATCATTGTCTTTTCAAGCATGTTGCCCCACAATTTGTATCAACCATTAGATGGAGCCTTTTTGTTTTTGTTGTTTCCCTTCCACTTCTTCATCCTGCCAACAAGCAAAGTATAAGAACAAGCAAGCTGACCTGAACTGGGTATAAAGTACCTGAAATGGTCTATTCTTGGAGAACCTCATGAATATATGAGTTCAAGAAGACCTCAACCATAACAGCCGTATCCTGACTAACTCATAAGCTGATTCATGTACTGAAAACTAGAATACCTAACCTGAAAAACCTAGAACATTGTGCAGTACACCGATTTCAGGATACTTTTTTTCTCTTTTTGCAGCCTTTAGCTGCTTGCAGTTTTAGAGGGGCTCTTCCATAATGGCCTTGTTAAAGAAAGATATGTCCAGAAATTTGATTGTAGGAAAATTTTTATGGTTCTGCTAGCTGTTTTTTTTTTCCATGCTATAGAATCGGCTTCATACTTTTATTTTTTGGTTATTTGCCCTCTCATGTGGATGTATTTAGGTTCTAGGTACTCAAGTATGCTCTTGAAATTCTATGTAGTTAGTATTCTCCCAACCTAATATCTATCTAAGATTCAGGAATCAAATTTCTGATAGCCTTCTGCCTTCTTGCTTCCGTTTCAATGACAGATTGGAACATATGAAGAAACAGTTGGAAGTTGTTTTGTTTTCTCCGAAGAAGGTGAGCTGCCTTCCTTATTTCAACTGCTCATTTTGTTACATAAAGAGAAAAAAAAAATCAAACAATGTGACATGTTAGTCTAATTTGTTACATGAACTGCATGGTTACATAGTAACTTTTAGCATTAATAAACAGCTCAATTATTTGCTGCTTGACAGTTACTCTGATCAGAACAACACACCTAAGGAAGCAAGTATACCATCTCTTTTGTCGCAATTTCCTAGTTTTCTGCCTTTTCTTTTGTCTTTGGCTGATAAACTTCTATAAACCATATAGTACTAAGGTTGATTAATATTTTATAAGACTTAACTGGGAGTAGCCTCTTAAATCCATTTCACACCTTTGCTCCAAAGTTACGTCAAGTTGAACCAGTTGCTGTATCAGATATACCTATCTAATTATTTTTTCTATTGTTAATCAACCCCATCTCATGTGTTCTATTTTTTTTGGTACAGCAACGGGATTTCCTTTTTTTTCGGTTATTCCTGCCATTATGTATGATGTAATACAAATTTGTTGCAGAAGCTGCGCCTGTTGTTCATGAAGAAACAGGGCCATCTGAAGCAAATCTCTTTACCGGCAAGTTTATAATAGACCAAAGTCAAGCTAGAACGAAACAAGTAAAGCCTATGGCTCGTCTACACAAGATTCTGAAATTTAGGTTGTTGCTTGATTATGATGGTGATGCTGAAGCTGTTCCAGATAGGCCTGGTAACTTGAATTTAGAATCGGAATCACAAGACATGAGTGGAAAATAGTGGTACAAGTAGCATAGTTCTGAAGTAGAACCGGGCATAGAATTAAGTAGATTTTGAATCTTACATTTTTGGTGGATAACTTTTAGTTTGTAGTCGACCATCCAGGTACAACCCAATGAAGCTAATAGTCTGCAGGCAGAAAATGTAATAGTCTGAAAACCAACATTTCTGTTTTTTCTTTTTACAAAGTACTTAGATAACATCTCTGTTTTATTTAAAATGACTTTTCTATTAATTTGTTATCCTACATTTAGAAAGGGGTGTGGGAGGCAATGGCACTTCAATCAAATGTTAATGAAGCCAGGCTAAACCTTGCCTCAGTAGTGAATAATGGTAGCATTGCATTGCCCGTTGTCCTATTAGCAGCATAAGTACTGAGCCGAATGAACCCTTTAGCCATCCTAAACCTTCCTCTCCCTCCGACCACCGCTAGCTCTCTCACTGTCTCCCTTATTGCATTCCTCGAGGAAACACTGATGCCACTCCCATTAAACCTGCCTGTAGTGAAACTGAAATCATACAACACCACCAAACTTACTACATTTTGGCCAGTGGATGCATGGATACCTTGGCAGTTCCCGACTAGCCCGGATGTCAAGTTGGGACCAAGGGTGACAGGATCGTCCACAGCAAACACCCTCCCAACCCCGAATGGACCTCCTGGCCCCGTAGCATTAGCGCTGGCCACCAGGACGGTAGTGGCATTGCTTCCACTGACCGTGTCATTGAAATAGAAGTTTAGGTTGGTGACTTGTAGCTGCCTGGCCGGATAAGCCGTTGTCCTGGAGTAGTAACTGCTGCGGACAGCAGCCGGAGCCATTGCAACCATGAAGATCAAACACCAAGTGACGAAGGTTGATCTCCTCTCCATTATTTTGGTCAGCTGTTAATTCATGGGCATGAAACCATCTTCAACCTTATGTAGGAAAAGCTATAAAACTATAATAGAAATGATGTCAAATGGAGACTAGTGGATGAAACTCAAAGTTATGAAGGAAATAGAAAATTTTACTTGAAACTAACATTTAGGTAGTACAGATTTTCTAAGTTATGAAACCTATAATTAATTTAATTATGGCATATTTTGTTGCTCGATAATTCTTCCAATTTGGGAAAAATAGGGAAAGACTTTAGATATCAGAATTAGGATTGTGTAGAACAATATTGATCGGTTGATTAAAACTTGAAAGTAGGGCATGAGTCTTGAAATCTTGTTGCTTGTTGCAGAGTTCTAACTTGTAAACCAAGAAATGAATCGCTCGGAATCAACATGCTGGAAATAGGGGTTTAACCTAGCTGATAAACATCCAAATTCATGTAATTGGGTGGGAAAGCTTAAGAACAGAAGTTTGAAAGCAATTAAAATGTTTTCACAAACCTTTATTATGGATTCTCTCTTTTCATTAATTTTAAAAATTGTAATATGTTTCTGTAAAAAAAAAAATAACCAGTAGCTGAAATTAAGGTTGTCAAAATTGGAATTTCACAAAGAATTTTTTTTTTTTTTTGATGAGTTGTAGCCATGGAATTGGATCAGAATCGTGATTGCAGTTGTTAAATCTAATATAATCGATTTTCCTATTTCAAATCATAAAATCAACCTTCGTTGAAACGCCAAGTCACATGGACTGATTGGGTGCAGAGGCTAGAGAGGAATTTTTGTTTCCTATGAATCAAACAAAACCTAAAAGGTTCCGATCTGAAGCACATCAAAACGTTGAACTTTAGTATGGTTTCCATTTTGATTCAGTTTATGCTTTTCAATTCTTGCTACAAGAATGTAACACATTGATGCAAATTAATCTTCATTCTAATCTTAATACATAAAACATAACCATAATCCATATTGCATATATAAATTTGTCAAATTTACAATTTGGAAGCACATCAACAGCCAAATCTTGGCACATAAAACAGTCGTAGGCTCCAAGTGTATGGACCATGCTAGAATACAGGTGCCAGTATCCGTACAGGCCATTTTTTAACCTTTCAAAAAAATTTCATTTTTTTACTCAAGGATGTAAATTAAGAAACATGTGACAAAAAAGACCAAACAAGGGAATGGGGTTGTGATCTGCTTCTACCAATTACAGGTTAATTGTACCTAAATCAGGTTATGAAGTATCAAAATCAGGTTAAGTGATACAAAAATCAGATTCAGGTAGTACCAAAATAAGGTTTTAGTGGTAAAGACACACCGTGAAAGGTTAGTAGTAATAACTATGTTTTTTCACCTTTTTTCTTGAAAAGAAATAATAATTAAGAAATATCTCTGTAAATTTAATTAATATGAAAACGTCATACAACGTTTACAAAATCAGCCTTATTAATTGAGTACATAGATTAGACATGGGCTATTGTATGGTTAGGTATGGTTGATTTTCAAATTCAATCCAACAAAAGTTTTGATTTCTAGTTTATATCTTTTTCAAGCCTAATCAAACCAAAATTTTAATCATTTTTTGTGGTTTAGTTTGGTTCGTTTTAAACTCAAATAGGCTAAATTCCATGCCCAACCGTCAAATTTATTAATATGTGTTGATTTTCAAAATGAACTAGTAGCATCAAATACTAGCAACATGGATAATGGCTGCTTGGTGAGTTCGATTATATATGGGCTTAGGCCCAAGTCCTATTTTCTTGACCTTACTCAGCATCCACCTTAACAAATGCTAATTACATGTGCTTCTTGAGCAATTGAGTTAAGCTCAAACTACTTGATTACCTTTTTGATTTGGCATAAACTCATTTGGTTATATAGTATAAACTATAAAACAAAGTTAGAAGTGTTGCCAAATAATGGATCGTTTTAGATGAAACTAATATTCATAAGAAAGAAATAGAAATTTTTTTGACATATACTATAAAAAATTTTCTTTATATTTCAGTTTATTTTATATTTAAGTTTATTTTTATGGCATTTGAGTTTAACAGAAACAGCCCACTTGACAAGCTCAGTTACATGTTATTTAAATTTTATAATTTGGGCCAAAAACAATCTTAAACCCACCATAAATTAAAACAATTAGGATTGGTGAGATCGAACGATCCTATCAATCTTATGATCTTGCAAGCGATCCTATGTAATCTTATACTGTCAGCGATCCTATTATAATTTGGCTCATTTTGTAGGATCCGTATCATAGAACCACATAATCTTATGATTTGGAGTGTGATTTTGACAACCTTGGTTATACAATTGTGACCGTCTCATTTCCATTGGATTATATATTTGGGAAATTTGAGGAAATTTTGTTCTCTTGCAAAGCCATGAATCCCATCGGTTTCCTAAAAAATTGCTAATTTCTAGAATTACAGTATTACTTGATCAAGTAAGTATTGTGTACAACTAATGCATAGTGCATGTATTTTTTTTTTTTTATAAAAAATGTTCATTTTTAGATACTATTTGTTCTTTTTAAGCTTATATATGTTATCCGTGATGTCTCACTCATATGCTCTCATCTTTTTATTTGTCTTATCATCAAATAATATCTACTCTTTTCTTCTAGAATGATTATTATTTGACATTTGTTTAAAATACATTCATCTATAAAAGGACATTTGTGTAATTTAAAAGAATATATACCCCGTAAAAAAAACACTACCTCACCAATAACAGAGCTGACAATATGTCGGTCAACAAAAATAAAAAGGGCTTAACATCGTGACCAAGTTGTTGGTTGTCATTCCTACATTAAAATTTTGGATTACTAGTTACCCGACCGAATAATGAAGCGGGTATAATTTACTAATTTTGGACCGTTAGCTCATCTCCATATTCTAAAGTCCAGCAACAACAATGTTTTTGTTTTTCTATGTATCACAATAAATGCTCTAGTGGACATAACAAAAGCTTTATTAGGTTTTATTGGGCAAACTTACGAGAACAAATCACTTCACCTCAAAGGAGTTTATCAATCTTCCAACTTCAAAAACATCAAATTTAAAGTAGCAGAACATTTACATTAATTATAAAGTTTTTTTTATCTCTACCATTTTACTTTTATGCCTGTATCTGATGAAAGACACGAGCTTATATACATTCCCTGGACCAAAACCTTAACAGAATAGGAATCTTCTGTATTAATTTAGCAAATATCCCTTTCAAATTAAATTATTTGACCAAAATTATTTCCAGTAAAAACTTCTTAATTATCATTTTGCCCATATGTCACTTTGGTTTTTTTTTAAATTATTACAATTATTATTTTATGTAAATTAACAAATAAATAGTAGTAATTAAAAAAAAAAAAGTGTTGTATGGGTCACATTTTAATGAATTTTTACAATTATAAGTTGTGGATCAAGATGATGACACAGGATAAACATATGGATACCAGTAGTTGGTGATGCTCGAGGCTAAGGCCAGAACGTTGGCACCGGAATAAGGGTTAGCGGGTAGTGTACAAATTTCGGCGGGCTATACCTCACCTTCAGATTCCAAAATCCAGCAATACCAATGTACTATGCTCTAGCGAACGTCGCAAATGACTTTATTTTGTTTGATTGGGCAAAATTATGAGCATAAATCAGAGACCCCAAATGGGAGTTTATCAATCTTTCAACTTCATAAACATCAAATTTGAAGAAGCAGATCAGCATTTACATTAATTATAGGGGGTTTTGGTTTTAAAGGCAACAACTCTCTACTCCATGAATCTCCATTGAGCGCCAAAAGAAAAAAGGTTACAAGTTAGCAATCTTTGAAGGTCCTAGGTGGAAACATGGCAAAATCTCTGGTGGCATGTCTAATTGCCCTTCTCTCGTGCATCTGTCTTGCACTCTTTTTGCGCCCAGGTACGTTCCTAAATTTTCATTGAATCTACTCCTTTCTGCATTTGGGAAATCTGAGAAAATTCTGTGCCCATTTTCCCTTGCAAAGCCATGAATCGTAGCAAGTTTCCTAAAGAATTCGTGGCTAATCTCGGATGCAGGTGTCAGTGCTGGGCAACTTGCTGCTGCAGATAGCAATATTGTACCTGATGCGGGTGTTAGTGCGGGAGAGCTTGTTCCTGCAGACAGCGATATTGTACCTGAGGGAGATGATCCAGGCAGAACATTAGTTATTGGTGAAGGAGATAACAATAATAATGAAGATATTCGAGACAGAACATTAGTTCATGGTCGTGGTGATATGGGGACAGCATCTGGTTTGCTACTGCTGTTTTAGAACCAGGTTTGGTAATCATAATAATTAGATCAATCGGTATAGTCCCACCAGCCGAACTAAAGAGACATTGATCTCCGGCCACAGCAGGAGTTCAAATCCCGGCCCCATTCCCCCTTCCCTTCCAAAATTCCTACAATGTCTTAACACTGGGTTTGGTGGCCTTGTGGTATCCAACAAGTTGACATTCTCCTATTATAGTTATAACCCTTCAAACCTTATACTTTATAATATTGATTCTGAATACCAAAAGGAAAAAATGATTGATCGATGTATGCTCTATTAGGTGTTGTTTGTGGGTCAAACCAATAAAATTTGTACTGTGTTATGTATGGTGTGTAACCAAGGAGTTGCTTGAAATATATAATAAGATTAATCACTCTCTTAAGTCTTGATTACAAAGTGATATTGAAGCTAGCTAGAAACTGTGTATCATTGTTTCTTGTGTACAGTTACAATAGTTGAAGTGTTGTTTACTTTGTCTCAATCACTTTTCTTACTACTTGTCTCAATTATGTTCCATATGTGTTTTCAGATCTTTCTGGATCCCCATAAGAATGGAAGGAACATGTTTTCTTTCCCTCTTTTTAAGAAACAATATTAAGACACACTACTAAAATTTAATCTCAATTCCTGATGGTTTATTATTGTTGAAAATTTCTAACAATTGCTGGTGGAAAACTGTTGGGCCTCATTTTTTGACGGTTAAGCCGGTGATATTTAGACTATTTGTTGGAAATTCCAATGTGTATATGCTAGAAATTGCCAACAAAAATGGATTTTTTTAATTCAATATTTCTAGTGGCCATTTTCTGATGAATATCAATTGGTAATTGAAAATTTTCCTTTCACGTTGTTTGCTAGAAATTGAAAATTTTTACTTTGAATATCCCAACGCCATTGGAACTATAAAATTCCACCCCCTCCCCCCAAAATTGATGAAATATTTTTAAAAAATAATTACAAGTAAACACCAAATAATCAGATCGGTAAATAAATTTCAGATATTTTATTAAAAACAAATAAAAAATATTTGAATCTAAATATGATTTGGTAAACAAAATAACTCCTAGCACAAACTTATCAAAAATATTTTGATCATTTTGGTCATTGAAATACTGAGTGACGTAACTAAACTTGAACTCAAAACTAATATTTACTTTATTGGATAAATAGTACTCATTGTTATTAAACTAAGACTCATGTTACATGGATTTATCCTGGAATAACAAAATATTACACCATTCATTCTCTAGCTATAGAAATGTTACATCATTTGTTCTGCCATTAGATTGAGCCGTTAGGAAATAACGGAATGAGCATCTGGTGGAGGGAAAAGTGCATAATCAACCCTAATATAGTAAAATATTTTATTTAAGTTTTAAAACTTTACTATTTTTTATTTCACTCCTAAAACTATGAAAATGTGTATATTTTCAATTTTTTTTCCTTTTCACGTTCTTTCGAGGAAAGCCCCACCATGCTGCCCAATTGTCCCCAATGATCCTCCTCTTTCTCCTCTGTCTCTGCACCCCTGCCTCCCCTCCTCCGATTACTCTATCCCGAAGCAAAGTTTCTTGCATTAACTGGTTACTCTTTTTGAGTCCTTTAACTGCTTTTATTTGTTTTTGGTTCTTTTTTTTTTCCCTAGTAGCAGCAATTTTGTAATGATGGATGAAACTAATGATGGCTGCTCATTGAATTTTGAGCTACCCGTAAATGATTCTTTATTTGAGAAAAAGAAGGTCAGAATTTACATAAAGCATGTATTGATTCCACTGTTTTCCGTTCAATACTTTTTTTCTCATTTTTTCTTCTCCTTCTTCTTTTTTTTGGGGGGGGGGGGGGGGCATTTCATTAACTGTCATAATAAATTATATTTTTTGTGACATGTGTTTATGTGCTGGTAAAAATCACTTTAGGCAACTTAGCTTACAAGTAACAATGACTCATTGTATATTATATATATATATTGTTAATGTAAGTTCAATTTTTAATTTGTGTTAAAATGTAATTTAGTGATTTTTAAGTATACGCACGTGATATGTATAGTAGTAGTAGTAATTAGTATTTGTATTCTTGTTATGAATTATGATACCTAATCAAATGTAATAATATATACGTAAGGGATAAAGGAAATATAAGACAATTATAATATTTTGAATAAACTCTTTAAATAATTACACAACATAAAACCTTTGAGAAATTCTAAAGAACATATAGAGAGGGAAAGGTGTTTAGAAAAGAAAAATACCAACTAATAGCAATGATTTAAATAAGTCTGAATTTTTTGGATTTACTATAAATGAGTAAGCAAGTAGTACTCGCTACCTGTAGGGCTAGTTAACATGCATTTTGAAGGATTTGGATATAGCAATAATTGCCACAAACCCTCCAAATTAACATATTTATTTTAAGTGTGTCATTAACATGTGATATAATACAGGTCTAATGAAAGATGAAATAGTGCAAAGTGAGAAACACATATTGTCCTTGCCAACAAGCCCATCTTGTAATTGATGGAATAGTTTAATACACTAGCACTCCACATCGTATACATATAGCATTCAAAATTGAATGAGAAATTTTTTTAAAGATATTTGTTTGGTCTTTTTCCCAAAATCTGTTATGAGACAATAAAGATAATTAGTTATTTGTTGAAATTGAAAATTAGATATTCAGAATAAAAAAAAATCAAGTAGTTGAGAAAATCATGCAAACACACATCATCTTTGTTATTTGTTTTGAAACTGCAAGTTATACATTAAAAAGAAAACATATTGGCATGAAACAATATTCACATCTCAAAAACGTTTGCAACAATACGTCTTTACCCCAGTTGAAATGATTTCTCTATTTTGGTGATCATGCATGAAAAAGCTTGCACGGGAGGATGAGGCATTTGCAACATTTAAGTTTTCATTACTATTGTCAGCTTCTTTCTTGTCTTTTGGATCAGTCAACGCCATAGCTTTTCAAACCTTCCCAATATTTGCATTTGCAGATCGATTGATGAGAAGCAAAAGGTTTGTTTTCCTAGATGCCCTTTAACAAAATGATATTCCATCATTTATAGATTGCATCACATAAATATTTTGTTACCTGACATTCTACCAATAGATAATCTTCATCCTTGTCGACTGCCTGATATAAAACCACCTGAAATTTTGTTGCTAAACACTTCTCTTCTGTAGAATTAGTTTTGGCGGTAATCTCCTTTGAACTAGTTTTATGAAAACATGTCATTTAGTTATTAATGGAACTGTGCAAATATAGAATTCAATTCAATTTGATGTTGTGCGATGTGATGCATATCAAATTTCTAAGATTTAGATTACATGAATATTTCATCCTCAACGCCACCAAGTATAACTATACTAACTAACACAACTATAGCTACACTTACTTGATGTTACTTATATACTTCCTATCAATACTACAACAACAAGTCCACTAATCTTCTTGTAGCTAAGCCTGTATGCATTAGAGAAACTTGCATGAGATTATATATATATAGGTAAAGTTGGACTTTGAATAGTAAAATAATTGCATCAGAGCTGTACAAGGCTGTATATTGTCATAGCCTTACCTTGGCTGACTTTACATAATCACACACGTTATCCTCACTCATAATTGAGGCAGCCTAGCTTTCCAAAATTAAGCACACATACACAACACAACCATTGTATATAAGAATTGAAGAACATTTTCAAAACAGTAGCAAATCAATTTTTAGGGGGGCATTAATATAATTTGCCTCTAGAATTCTTGAACAAATTTGATAACCTTAAACACCAAAAGTAACTCGTATGTAAGGTTTAAAATAGAATTTACACGACACACATAAAACTGCTCTTTGATCTCAATTCTGTCGAATGCCTGCAGAACCATAATAAATGCACCAGACATATATATATTGGCCATTTATTTGCAAAAACACTCATACCATACCCTAAATATGAAATAAAACCTACGTGCAAAGATTTAAACCGAGACATACTCAACAACAAAAAATCAACCCCACATTTGACCATTTAGGACAATCCTGGTTCCAGAACTTTAATGGCAATTTCTCTTGAGTGGACAATGGCCAATGCTTTCAGATATGTTCTAAATAATCAAAACAACCTGTTTGTTAAAAAAGTTTGAGACATTCCCATGAATAACCATGCGACATTAAAAATTACAGCTGAAATTGAGTTCCAAAATCTGCAGTAATTCAGCAGGCATGAGTTTTTAATCAAAACAAGACTTGTTGGAAACTAAACCCAGCAACTTTATGCTTTAAACTCAAGCTTGGTCACCCAAACCCCCAAAATTCGTTTCCAAACCTGCAGAAAATTGGAAGTCTGTATTTTCCCTTAGAAATCCATGTTTCACCAAGAAATTGGTTCAAACAAGTCATAAACAAGTTCAAAAACTTACACACAAAGTCTCAGAGCATGATACAATATAAAACAAAAAGTCAAATAGCTAGTCAAAGAAGTTTAACCACTAAGCCTTCCTTCTACAGAATAAAAAAATCATGCCTACCATTACTAAGTAGATTTATTCAATAATTTCAGAATAGCAACACAAATTAACTAGGTTTTGATGAGAGTAGAGCTAACATGAAAGCACAAAGATACATGCATTGCTAACAGTCCATACCAAAAGTTACAGATTTCAAATATATACAATACAAATTTGACACAGGTTCACTCTAGGTTCCTTTCCCTAACTACATACAGCTATCCACTTTTAAAAACAGAAATGTTATCCTCTTCTCAGGTGTGTAATAGTATATATAGCTGAAGCATCTATACTAGTTATGAATGATTATATCATTTGAATTATGTGCAGGTGATAGAATCATTTGAATGGACAAAAGTTGGATACATGAGTTTGACAGAGTAAGTGCAACGTACTTGCAAGGAGTTGCAAGCTTTTTTGGAGTTTGCTTGTAAGTCTTCAAGAGATGGTATACTACCATGCCCTTATAAAAAGTGTGTTAACTTGGTGCAAGTTACTCAAAAAGTCCTTGTGGAGCATCTATTAGATCATGGGTTTTCTCCAAGTTATACTTATTGGGATCACCATGGGTAAGATGGTGTTTCTAGCACACAGGTAACAAGAACAGTTGATTGTGAAAATGGATTACAAGGACAATTCCACTTACGTGAATTTATGGAGGATATGTTTACGGGGCATAGTAATTTTGAAGGCGGCGTCTCTAGGGATGATGATCATATTTTTGAACCAAATATGGTAGAGTTAAATGAAGAAGTATTCAAATTTTATGAGTTGTTGAAAGAAACTGATAAAGAGCTATTTAAAGGATGCCAGAAGCACAACAGATTATCCTTTATTTTTTATCTTTTCCACAAGAAGTGCATGTATAAATGGAGCAATAGATCCTTTAAAGAGCTATTGGACACATTAAGGGAGACTTTACTTGAGGGAGATAAACTTCCAAAATCAAGTTATGAGGTAAAAAAACTGATCAATGATTTGAGCTTGGTTATGAGAAAATTCATGTCTGTCCAAACAACTGTATTTTGTTCTAGAAGGAAACGGCACATGAAAACAAGTGTTTGATATGTGGTACATCAAGGTGGGATACCGCATCAACAAGCAAAAAAGTAAAAGCAAAAAAGATATTGTGGTGGTGTCCCTTAATACCAAGACTCCAAAGGCTGTTCATGTGCTCTAAAACAACAACTTCAATGCGGTGGCACTTTGATGAGCGTGAAAAATATGATAAATTATGACACCAGGCTGACGCCTCTTGAGTCTAATGATTGGAGACTAGTTCCTACTAGCATCAAGGAAGATATCTGAAGAATTGTTAAGGTACCTACTTTCTCATAGTAGCATTAGAAATACTATTTTACTTCACAAGCATAATATAAGGTTAATAAGTATTATGTTTTGGCAGTCAAAATTTAATTGGCAACCAAGAAGAAAAACATCGGTTCTTCGGGAAGTTGGTAAATTGTTAAGGGTATTTAAGGCTACATTGTACGCTGATAATTTCTTCAAATATAAGACTTTAGCTGACCTCAGAGCTAACAAAGATCCTAGAACTTGTCAAGATCAATGGGAAGTACTTGCATCTAGATGGTACTCAGAGAAATGGCATGTGTGATATTCTTTTACCCTTACTACAACATATTGTAATGGTAAAAAAGTCTAGTACATTAGAGTAATTTCATGAATTCTTTACACTTGCAGAAAAAATCAGAACATGGTAAGAAAGCTATAAAGGAACTAAAGATGGTACAAACCTTGGGTACTATCTCATTTGCTCGACGTGCCAAGGAAGAGGTACCAACTTAGATATGTTGTATGTAAACTAATTTTTATCAAATATGAATGTTTTTAATATTGATCAATTTTTGAGTGACAGCTTAAAAGAACTGGAAAACGACCTAATGGAGCTAAATTGTGTCTTTATTGGCACAAGCATAGATATGGAAGGCTGGTGTCTAATGAAGCAGCAACAGCTTTCGTATAAATACTATTTCCCTTTATATTTACTTTTATAATATATTTGATTGCATTTCATTATATTTACTCAATTACAAAGTTATGTACATGTTTGGAATTTGTTATTTGTTAGTTAATTTGTGTTTATAACTTAGACTTTTGAATGTGTGTTTTATGTTAATTTGTGCTATACTTCTTTCTAATTTCAGTTATTTTGTACTTATATGCATATATGGCTATTTATTATTGGTTTCAATTAATTGATTAGATTCAATATGAATAGTACTTCATTACTTGACAACACGTTTGCCAAACTATCCATGCTTCGAAAATATGCTTAACATTTTGCATGATTTATAGGCATTACAAAGATTTTTATTATTTTTAGTTTATTTATGTATATTAGGGCTTCTTGTTGCTCTTTTTTTTGTTCTTGTCTATTGCTGATAGTTATATAGGAATGTCTCATATACATCTATAATAAATTTTTCTCCAATAAGAATTATTTACTTGTAAATTTTATATAATGTAGGAGAAGATTAAACATCTTATGAATGCAAAAGTTGTAAATACTGAAGGTGAACCCTCTTCCCAGTTAGATGATTTTGCTCCAATTGAATGAGATGTGCTATCTCAAGTTCTTAGACCAGAAAAGAATGGAAGTGTTCGTGGACTAGGTTTTGGAGTTTTTCCCAACATGTTTAAGAAGTCATATGCTGATATTTTGCGTGAAAATGAGCAACTAAGGCAAGAAAAACTAGAAGTTGAAGGAAAGTATGCAATGGTAATGGAAAAAGTAGATATGCTGACAGAACTTGTTAAAAAATGCATTGACAACTCAACCTTGGGACAGGTATGTTCTATAATTAAGTAAAATAACTTCTTCCTGGTTTTCCTTGTAGTTTTATACCTTTTATCCCTTTCCTTATTCTTGAGCTATTCTTTTTTTTTTTTTTTGTGGTTGGAAGCCTCGTTTCTTTTGTTTTGTTATTTTCAGAAATTGAAATGTTAATTTAAGGTCCTTACAAATGCTGTTTGTAAAATACAGGAAGAAAATTTTTATTAAAAACTGAATCTTAAATAGAATTAGGGGCCAATTATGAATTTTGAATGCGAACATTGTGTAATTGTAATTAGTATGAGACTAAGATGAAGAGTTATGATGTGGAGATAGCATTCATAAAGCTCGAAACCAGGGAGTTCGGTGAAAGGTAAAGAAGTACTAATGCAAAGGTTGACATCAAATCCTAATGCAAATCCCCTGCTACTGTTTTTGTTGGTCATTGTTGAGGTAGTCAGAACTTTGTCGTATGAATTTTGGGCTCCAATAGTCTTCTTGAGGTTGGTGCTTATTGTTTTTACTTCATTATTGTTGGATATAGTTGGAGTTTTAGGAGGGTTCTTTGCTAGATTTGTTACAGACATAGTGTAGGGTTGTTTGTTTTGTGTTGATTCTCTACCTGATGTGTTACTCTTATTTTGGCCTGATTTTGTATTTGCAATAGGTGTTTGCTAATGCATGGGCTTTCTAAATGTCATGGCTTCTCTATTTTCATTTAGTATTGAAGTAATAAAATATCTTTTACCATTGAAGTTTTTTTTATTAATGATAGCTAAAATTTAACATGTTTTAGGCTTCAAATGTTGTCAATACTCATGGTTAATCTGTCAGTGTTGGGACAAACAAAAATTTTTGGTTAGGTAATTGATTTAAAAGTTAACTTTTTTATCCCATATTATTACCTGGTTAAAATAAGATTTTTTCCCCTTTGTTTTCCTTTGCAGATACGCGTTGAGATTGGAATGATCCATCAAGCACTCTTATCTTATAAAATGTTTCTATATTCTACTATTTTAAGCACCTATAGGATAAGTTTTAGGATTAGTTGCCCTTATTACTTTATGCTTGTTTTTCGTACTCTGGTTCTTCATGTAAATAGTTAGGTGCTTTGGTGCATTTATTATATTTCAGAAAACTTGATATCACTCTTTTAGTATTTATTAATATTTTATTTATTCTCAAATTTATTATTATTATTATTATTATTATTATTATTATTGGAGGAAAAAAGGATATATAATGATATTTACATTTTATATTGACCAAATACGAAGATGAATACTAACATAAATTAAATGTCACCTAAGATTCTATTAATGTGCAGTTGAAAAATGTCATTATAAGTCTAACATTATCTGACTTATTTTAACACATATAAATGTCATTGATAACTAATAGAATTATACTTCCAAAAAGTTACAAAAAAATAATTTATGATAACATTTGTTGAAATAATGCTTTAACTCTTATACGTTGAAATAGTGATTTACCTATTGTATCATTTAATAAATGTTAGTCAAAGATACTTATCATGATACATACAAATGTCACACCAAATGTGAATAAATGTTATAATAAGCATGTAGCATCATTCATTTCAAATGTCACTTAAACTTTAAGTGACACTGAATATAGTGGCACTTATGTGACACTGAATATAGTGTCACAATGTTACAACAACTCTCCTGTGACACTTTTTCAACTTATTGTAACATATGACAAACATTATAAAAAAACACATTTTGTTGTAGTGTGTTTGGTTCCAGTAGTAGTAATTTCTGTATAAGGATAATCTCACTTGTTGAAGGGTCCTATTAGGGATGCGTATAATCATTATTATCCACGAGCACCTGTGTTGTTGACTTTTGATTTCTATTTATTTTAGCAGAAATTGCTAAACGAAAAAAGGTTTTGGTATAAAGAAACAAGTACTTATTAACAAAAGATAACATCTTCTCCTGATTGGTTAAGTTCTGCTTTGAAGAGAATGCTTTGGATAGCTAGAATCATACATTTAGTTGAGGCAAATCAAAGATCTTCCAATTTAAGTTAGTTGTTTAGCATGATTTCTCTTTAAAGATATTTGCTTCCTTAACAGTGGTTGGTAAATATTCTCTATCTCTACAAATGGTGCAAGGTGTCCAAACTCTAATAGGTACTTAATGAGTAATCAATTTTTATCAAGTGCAAGTAGAGCTTTTATTTTGGTGAAGTGGATGAAGGTGGATTCTACAGCTACAGATTCACTGTCAAGTCAAGGACAAATACAAAAATAGTGCCATGCGACATTTGCGAGCTATCATCATTAAATGGATCCATGAACTTGGGGTGAAGTGTAAAAGGGGAGAGCAAAGTGAATAAAAGTCGATTTTCGTAAGGAGAATTGCTTGATGGAATGGGCTAAAAGCCATGGTGTAAAGACATGTATGGAAATAGCTTGTAACACTACTAAAAAAATGGTTTTAGTGATGACTAACCGTCGCTAACATGTTCACATCTAAATTACTCGCCGCTAATCTATTAGTGACGGCTACCATCATCGCAACATTGACAGTCATTTAATTGCCGGCACCGGCATGTTGCCGGAGCATTAGTGACAATTTGACATGGATGTTTTAGCGAAGGTTGGTTGTTGCTAAGTTAGTGACGATTAGCTGTCGCTAATTTTTTTCACCTTAGTCACAGTTAACTGTTACTAATTTTAGGCATTTTAGCAAAATCAAGTCATCACTAATTAGTGATAGTTAGCTGTTACTAATTTATTGATGACTGGCTTTCACTAATTAGCGATAATTAGCCATCACTAATTAGTGAAATAATTAGCGACGGGTAGACTTCGCTAATTTAATGAGGGCCCGCCGTTGCTAGTTTGTGATTGTTGGCCTTCATTAATTCATATCAATCTTTCAACATTAGCTATCCCTCTCAGTTCCTTTAATCCTATATACATTTCAATACAAATTTTGATCATGTTAAACTATATGAATCAGTATATGATGGAAAATATAAAATCATCTGGGAACCTAAACAAAAACTAATATTTACGGTTACTTTTAAATCCCCAAGTTAGGAAATTATTAAGGTGTTGTTCTACACACCCATATCTAATGACTATTATTACACAACATTTTTAATAGAGATGGGGCTCACAATTATTTAGATAATATTAAGCTTCTACTTAGATATATGTAATCACCAATTTGTAATACGAAAAATAAAAATAAAACCCAAACATGGAAAACAAATTCATTGCATGCCAGGTACCTTTAACTTTTTTTAGCCCCTCTACCACTTTGAGAAGAATACGTCTTAATTCAATAACTTAGGCTGAGTTATGGACATGAATCATAATCACTTAGTGATCAAATAACATTAAGTATCAATTACTAGTAGTATTTAATTTACTAATAATTGAAGGATAATTAGTTCATTAAACCATCAAAGTATATGTTCTACTTGGAAGAGACGACTAGCAAGGATTAATGATCTTTAATATCCACTAGGCACTATTTTTGTCCCCAACACTCAAGCCTACTATGAGTTGTGCTATTTCTTAATTAAAATCAATTGTTTATAACTCCATCTACTAGATCTCTGCCCTACATTTTATTACTTAACAGAACACAATGTAGTAAACAAACTACAGTAATAAAGACCCTACTTCAAACAGAGTTTGCTTCAACTTGGAAGCTGGTAGCTCAATTTCCAGTATGTTAATTTGGGCCATTAAGGTATATACACGTATAAACGATAACTTCCACAAAAATTGTTGTAAAGGCTTTTCAAGTACTTCTTCTAGTTCGGATGCCAAAGTAAGTAAATCCAAAGTTATTTTCCTCAAATAAGTTTTATTATACAAAACAAGCAAGTTAAGCAAGTTTAAGTCGACTTCCAAAGTGTAATTGGCACCTAAGGGGTGAAATGGGAAAAATGGTAATTTTGGCTCAAGTCAGTGGCATGACTGTAATTTCAATAAAATTATGTTCATGTAAGTGTTTTAAGATCAATAAGTTAAGATCATAAGTGTTTTTAGCTATTTGAACCAAAAGTGGAAGTTAAGGGTGAAAATTGTACTAAATGATAAATAAACCTATTATGTCTTATAATGGCTTAAGTGACTTAAGCGCAAAGTGTGTGGGTAAGAAAAACCTTTAAGTGAAGCCAATGAGTGATGGTGTAGGAAGAGTTTAAGTGGCCTAAGCGAATCAAAGCCAAGTTTGAGAGCCAAAGTGACAAGTAGAAGAGAAATGGGCTAAGTGGGAGTAGTTGGTTATAAAATTGGTAGAGATGGAACTATTCATCATCTCTTTCATCCACCATTTTCATAGTTCTTCACTCTTCATATCTCTCAATCTTTAAAGCTCCCAATCCACCCAAAATTCCATGAAAATTAAAGGCCCAAAGCCTTCCCAGCAAGCCCTTAGTTCATCTTTGGTGTATTTGGTGCATTTGACGTTGCTCTTGTAAGTTTTTTGTTCAAACCCTAAGGTAAGCATCTATGATCCTTGTGCGTTAGTTCTAAACTTGTTAAATTGTAGTGTAGTCCAAGGTATAAATTATCAATCTCTTGCTTTAATTCAAGGTAGTGTAGTCCAAGAACCTCATTTTTAATCACCTAATGAACCTATAAGTTACCTCTAACCTGCAAATTTCATTACACCTCACTCCTCTTTTCTATCCCCCTTCTTTCTCTCTCAAGAGCAAAGTGGAATTTGTGAGTGTGTGAAGTGGCTAATCAATCACATAAGTATTAAGCACAAAGATGGGTGACACAAAGAGATTAATATTAAGAAATCAACAAAGATCCATTAAATAGCAAGAAATATAGGCATCATCATAGAGAGATGCAATAATCTACTCACAAACCATCCTTTTTTTCAACAATAAACCCATAAACAAATAGTCCATGAAAATCCACTAAATAGGAAAAAGAAAAGAAGAAACCCAAAATGGATTCTAGTAGTCTAAGTCTCATTGACTCCTAGTTTCCTTCTTCAAGCTTCCAACCTTCTCCAATGGTGGTAGTCCAAGAAGAGATGAGAAGAAAAGTGTGTAAATGTTGATTCTTCAAGCTTCCAACCTTCTATGCATATTTGCTTTGATCCACTTTGCAACATTCAACACCCGTTTCCATTGGTAAGGTTCTAAAGATGCACAATGATGAGATTATTACAAATATCACAAACCATAAAAAAATCAGATCACAAGAATACTGTTATAATGTTGACTGGTGGGACCTAGCTAGCAAAGGAATCTGGCTGCTGTTATAATTTCAAGCGAAAACAGACCAGCCAGCAAAAAGTTTAGTGAAAAAAGGAAAGAAAGGAAGAGGAATCTGGGCCTAGAACCTGTCAACTTCTTGTCTTAAATTTATTATTATTACAACAACAGTCCGTGCATGTACGCATACCCATCCGAAGCTTTATGATTTCGATTGCGCCTGAAAGAGTCTATAAGAAAATACTAGTAAGTTGTCCACACTTTCGGTGGCCGAGCCAAGTTTTTAGGTTCAGAGTTAGATGGATGTAAGACTACAATTGTAATAAGTTATTTAAATATTAATTATTTATAAAATTAAATTTTATAAAAATTTATTTAAATAATTATCTAAAATATTTATTTTTTATTATAAATTTATCTCTAAATCCTTAAATGTTGTATATTTATTTCAATTTTATCACTAGCAACGTTAAATGTTGGTCAAAGAGTGAATTTACAACACCAAACAATGATTTGAGATGAATATGCAATAGTTGACAGGTTGAGTACAAAACTTGCAATGAAAAATAAAGATTTATGACTGCTAGCGCAATTTACATTTTTAATATTCTTCACCAGTTTAGGGGGCAAATATTGCACTTGATCCTTAACTCCTCACAAAATAACAAACTTAGTGTCTAGTATTTATAAACTTCCAAAATTCTCAGCGGCAATGGCACCCCCAGCTCTATGCAGCTTCACCACTACACACTTTATTGTGGGTTAATTAATTAAGATATAAAGTTTTATATTAAATATATTTATATTATAAAAATATTATAAAAGTTATAAATTTAAAACAAAATCGTAATCAATTAAAAAAATTTCAGGGACTATAAACATTTTAAAGTTATTTGTATTCAATTTGTTTTAGAATTTAAGCTAAAAATCAATTCTTGATTATAACTCATGTAAACTTGGGAGCCTAAAGTGTAAAAATCAAATATTTAGAATATTTTTTAAGTTTGTTATAATAGATTAGATAACAACAATAATTAACAATAATAATTTTTGAGATAGCGATAAATCCTTGGTAACATTCACTACCACAAAATTTTCCTAATAATAATGATAATAAATTAATTGTTTAATTTTTAGTCGTTAGATATCGATACTCAAACATTAAGTTGAGTGCTGTAATTATCTGAACCGTTAAGTAAAACGAATAGAATAGAAAACTCTAGCCACACCTCTCCTCTCCTCTCATCATTTTTTCTTATTCATTTTTTATGTATCCAGCGAGACTTTGATATTAATATAGGTCTGACCGATTGATTTTTCATCATTACTTAATCTAATTATTCACAATCATATCACTTTCACCATTCTTTCTCATCCGCAAATTCCCTCACCATTATCAATAGAAGAACCATCTAGTTTATCAAATGCTTTACAGCAAACATATTTAGGTGGCCAGTTTCAGAAACTGGTGGTTATGAGAATATCAAGCAGGGTACGGAAAGCGGTTGAGACTTAGATGATGAGACGCTTATGAATAATAGATCAATATGATCTTATGTTATTTTTTTTATTTATCTTATCCTATATCTGGTCTTTTTTCCAATTACTTATGCGTCATTGCTCCAGGATTATTTGGTTTACCTGGAAGATTTTGGTTCGATTTGATTCTCTCTCATCCATTCGGTATCACATGGATGTGTAGCTTTTAATTTATTAGCTAGTTGATAAGTTCTTGTTGTTCTTTAGTGTCTTATGTTACTAATTTATAAGATTTCGTTTGACTCACTGATAACTAAAATGAAATATCATCTTATAAAAAAAAACCTTTAAGCAAGAGTTTTGCTAAATTTACTAACAATTTTACTAAAGGTTGTATAAAATCTTGTGTAGCAAGAATCAATGGAATTTATCGGAAGTATGTCCCACTTGCTCTTTCAACGGTCAATCAAATTGTATAATGTAGAATTTTGTAAGGTTTTAGTTAAAAGTTGTTAGTACATCTAGCATTATTCTAAAAGCAATACTTTAAAAAAAAAATAAAGAAAACACTCCAAACATATAAGTGGATATTTAATTTATTTAGTTTAAACCAGACCGAATTAGTCAGTTTCTTTGATTTTTAGTTTTATATAACAATAAACTAAATAGACCGAATTGACCTCCAAAACCAAACTCATACTAAACCAAAATATTTCGATTCAGTTTTATTTTCATCAAAATAATTGAAAAAGTTTTAAGATTCATAGATAGAATAAATATGCAACAAAAAGAAGTAGATAACAAAGAATAAAAGCGATAAAGAAGACAAGAAATTTAACTAGATAATAAAAGAAAAAGCACAAGTACATAAAATATTTTTAAAATAAAGAAGACGAGAAACGTAAGTAGATAATACAAAAGGCACCAAATATAAGTAGATAATAAACATAATAAAAAACACGACCTTACAAAAATGGAAAAAAATATTGGTAAAATATTTAAAAAAAGAATTAGAATTAAACACCAAATAATCAGATTAGTAAATAAATTTCAGATATTTTGTTAAAAACATTAAAAATATTTGACTCAAAATATGATTCGGTAAATAAAAAAACTCCTAGCACAAACTTCCCAAAAATATTTCTTTCATTTTGGTCACCGAAATAAGTAAGGGACCTATCCAAACCTGAACTGAAACTAATAGTTACCTCATTTTATTTCATTCAGCCGAAACCAAAATCTAAAAACGGAGTTTCCAAAATTGTCGGTTACTTGATTTTTTTTCGATTTAAATTTAAAAGTAATTACAGTAGTCAAAGTGTCAAACCAACAGCACTGCTACCTAGTCCTAGCCTCCAAGTGGATGTCCACGTGGACGCTCGGATGTGTGTGGCGCAACAGTTATGAAACTTGTCATGTTTCTTGGTTTCATCGACGGATAGATTATAGATAGCTTTTATAGATCAGATCGTCATCATCTCCATAGAATTTTCTGGTCATTGACGTGAAAATCAGAAATCCATAATTTTACTGTACCTTCCATTCGCAGCTCGTCTTTGTAGTTTAATTCTCTATCTTTGTTTCAATTCTCGAATACCAGAAGGTTCTGTCTTGCAAGATCTCTGTCCTTGTCCAGTATTAATCTGAGATTGAAAAATAAACCTGCGGACTAGAGATATCTGAGATTTCAATCTTGATTCGTGCCTTTGAAGTTGCCCTTGGATCAGATTATGAACAGATTCGTCTCCCAAAGAAGAAAAGATCGATTCTCTCAAGCGTCATACTGATTTCTTCTGAGTATACTCTAAACAAGTAACTTTAGTACCATGGATCCATTTGCGTGCTAAACGTGACTTCCTAGTTCCTACTGTTTTTTCATGGTTGATTTGGGGCCTAAAGATCTCTTATTTGCATGTTCTCCTAACGTTCTGTGGCTTGTTTGTTGACTGGTGCGTGCAGGTTGGTTTCTTGGTTCATTGGATTGCTTTGCCTGAGCGATTTAAATTGGTCATTTTTATTCGGGGTATTCAGTTCCGCAACTTATTGCTTTCAGGGTTGACTGCCGGGATCCTGCTGTTAGTTGGTGTTCGTAGATAGCAAGGCCAGGGGAGCTTTCTCCTCGGGCTTTTCTGTCACGGGTGTTGCTAGTTTTGCTTCATTCGTTCTAGTATTTTTGGAGCACCGGAACATCTGGTTCTGTGAGTTGAGTGTTTTGATTCTTGGGAAGATCATTAAATGATGAAGGGTACTGCTTAATTTGTTGCACTAGTGATATCTAATTTGCAGAAATTTTACACTTGGAGCTCCAGTTCTTAATAAGTTTCTGGTTTCTGGTGTACGTCTAATGTTGAGGAAATCGGAGTCAGGAGTTTTTGCATTCGGAAGGTGCATGGAGCTGATAAAGCTAGCTATACCTGTGGAATAATACATATAGAGCAGTCTAATGGGGCGTTTGTTTTCCAGAGAGGCAGAGGCAGAGGCAGAGAATCAAGAGAATAAATTCAGGTCAACGGTCATCAGATTTATAGGTTTCACTTTCACAGCCAGCACAGTTGACGGTTTATCCTTCACCCCGAAGGATAATATATTGTTACCGATAGATCTTGTGGCTGCTGCTTGTTTTGTTCTTGTTGATCTGAGTGGTGACATGCCCTTTCAACAGTAACATTGGTCTTGTTGATTGTCTTGCATTTGTTTTTGCTGATGACTACGTTTTTTTTCTAAAAAATAAAAAATAAAAAATAAAAAACATAACTTTCACAGTTAGGTGTCTAATTTGAATTGTTTTTTTTCCCCTATCCTAGATATGCAAGTAAAGCTTAGGTAATGATTTTCTTGGCCCTACTGCATGTTTCCTTTTGGTTATTCAAAATTGCAAAAAATTGAACTTTTTTGAGCAGCAAGTTTCTAGTTTTGAACAAGTCCATACATCCCAACTGATATTTTCTTGAGACTGTTACAACATGGAACATAATAATTTGATCTGAATCGTTAGCTTTTGGCATTGACCTGATCCTGAAGTCATCAAGGAATGGTAGAAGTATTTTTGTTAACCTGCTTTTCAACACCTCAAATGTAAAGGTTACTTGTTTCATATTGGACACAGGGATTTATGTGCTTGTTCATGACTTCAATGTTAGATTATACACTCTTCTAAGAACTGATCTTCTCTTTTATTTTGTTATATATATGCAACTCAATTGTATCAAAGAGCACTGACTAGGTTCAAACTCTGTGTAAGTTCTTTGGAAGAGGCTCAGTCTTTCAAAATACGTATTTTCTACAAAACCTAACATAGAGCGGCCATCTCCCTTCCTCTAGACCAAGAAACGTCATTTCAGCTCGAAACTTAAGTTGTGAGTGGCATCTTTAGCTTAGAGAGAGTTCAGACGACAAACTGACCTTTTTTTCGGTGTTTATGGTTAGTGTTTCCTGAAGCCTTTTTTGGTTTTATTTTTTGTGGGTTTCTACAGGCTGCAATGAACCCAGCTGCTCCTGGAGTTCATAATAATACACTCTTCTTGAAACTGATATGGCATTCCCAAGGTCAATGACAGAAAAGCCATCTTCACCAATGCTTGATATGTTACTTAATAGACTCTGAGCGTGAAAAGGTATCTTATTGGATATCGTGTCTTGTTTAGAAGTTTCGATTTATTATTATTATTATTATTTTTCCCCCTTTTTTCACATTTCCCGATTGCTTTGAAATTTAGGGGGAAAACAATCATTTTGGAGCTGGTCAAGATAGCTTAAGAATTGTTAAGAGTATCGATCTGTAGACACCGAGCATCAGGTGGTAATTAATTTTTCTCTTTTTTTTTTTTTTTTTTTTTACGTCAATAAAGCTTTTCCAAGGTTGGAAATGCCATGAAGAGGAGATGTGCAGCCATCTATAGCCATTGCAAAACTACTCAGGCATGTTTCATGTGGTTTATTTACTGCTGTTGCCATACATTTCACATCTTTGCCATCTTCTTGTTAGTGCTGCTGAATGCATTCCACCGAATTCATGGTAAATTTTTACTTTGATGTCATGAGAGGAAATTGAGGAACAAGGGGATCATTACGGAGGTTTTATGCCATGTTAAAATGAAAAATCGATAAATTACTTGTAGGACCAGCTATGCAGTATGAGTTTTGAGTGTTGATTTGTCGGAAAACAAGTCGATAGATGATTATAGTTAAGATTAGAAGTCATGGAATATGTGTGGTTACCGAGTCCTCAAAAAATCCATTCCATTTCTACGTCACCACTTCATAACAACTGAACAAATGTGCTTGGGAATGATGTTACAGAATGAAGTAACCTGCATAAATTTTGGGAATATCCGATGTAGTTAGGGATGGCAATTGGGTGGGTCGGGTCAGGTTTAGATTAGGCCATTCAGGTTTAGGCAATTTGGGTCCATGTCAGTTTATTTGGATTCGAATTGATTGCAGATTAAGTAGATTTTAGGTTTAGGTTGGGTTTATTTGGGTTTCGGTTCAGTATAAGTTGGGTCATTTTCAGTCTCGGGTAATTTCAGGTAAGGTTATTTGGGTTTCGGTTCAATACAGGTTGGGTCATTTTCAGTCTAGGGTAATTTCAGGTCGGTTTATTTAGGTTTCGGGCCAAATTTGGGTTGACCGTCTGGTTTACTCAGGTTATTAATGCATAGGCCGAAATAATTGAATCAATTAAATCTTTTTTCTTCGATTTTTGTTAAAATCTAAATTAAAGGATTTGATTTTTTTATTGTGATTTAATTAAGTTAATTTCTTAATTAGTATGTTTAATTGAAAAATTCATAATTTTTTTTTCATTGTTGGTTATGCTTTATAATACTTGATTGTTTCTTTACCTACATCCTCACCCAACTATCACTGCACATACCGCCCTGACACACACTGCAAAAATTTCGCTATGCTGCTGTTCTGACGAACTTTCTAAGAGATTACTATAACATGCAACTCTAGCTCACCATTAGTCACTAAAATGAAAACATTTCAAAATTTTAGGTGAAAATGTAAAGATTTTAAAAGTTCAGGGACCTATCTTGTAATTATTATATGTGACTAAAATGAGATTTTCAAAATTTAGATACCTCATACACTATACTTAAAATTTTAGGGATCAAAGTTGTAATTTGATAATTGCATATCAAGGTCATTAAACTTACTAAACATGGAACGAGTTTGTTTTGGAAGAACCCGAATATGGGACTTATTAGGTATGGAATTTTCCTCCCCAAATATGGACTTACTAAATATAAAAGTTTTTAAAAAAATGCAAGTTATTAAATATGGAAAAATGTGGAAGTCCCAAAAAATTGAAGTTACTAAATATGAAAATCTCCTCCCCAAATATGGACTCACAAAATATGAAATTTCCAAGAAATGAAAGCCACTAATTGTGGAAGTTACCCTCCCCAAATATGAGACTTACTCAATATTGAAGTCCCAAACAATGGAGTTGATGTACAATTTAAGGGCCAATCGTTTTGTCTAAAGTCAACTAACGTTTTTTTACTTTTACATCTTTTTTACTTGAAACCAATTTCATTTGAAAGCCAATGTTATGTAGATGCAATAATCAATTTGAAAGTAAATTTTTAGGATGTTAAATTTTTATGAAATTTTCTTTTTTAAGGCTTGAAACTAAAAAAATTCATAAAAATTTAGTAAGATTATAAAAATTATATTTTCAATTGATTATTGCAGCTACATAATATTGGCTTTTAATTAAAATTAGTTTCAAGTAAAAAAGATGTAAAAATAAAAATAATTCATTTTATTGTCAATTGACTAAAGTTAAAATGAACTGGGTGTAAATAAATTGTCAGTATATAAAAAACGGAATTGATGTACAATTTTATGTTTTCTTTTTTCTATATTTAGTATAACAGGGGAACTAATGGTCGTTAATTATGAGTATCACTTTGCTTAGTTGTATGATAAATTGTTATCAGTCACGAATCTTTATTTTTCATTTATATTTTTCTTATATATGTTTCTTGGTACATAGATCAAGGTTGTTAAGAACAGGATCATACCCAATATCGTTTTTCATCATACAATGTTGTAGATAAAAATTTCTTGTAATAAATAATATAATTTATATAAAATACCAATTATATTAGAAACTTAATAAAGCTCAAGTGTCATAACAATGATATAACACAATTGATGTCATAGTACAAATAAAGCTAGTGCCCTAGTAGAGCATATATCAATGTAACTAATACAATAACTAACACAAGTCTAAAAGAAATTTGTAAACAAACATGATTAACACAGTAACGGCAAACTTATGGATGTGCTTCTGAAGTTTCAAGTTTTGTCTCCCAAATGAAAGAGAGAGGAGCTCCTTTTTTTTTGGGCAATAAAGGCCCAATCATTGAAGCTTTCTAATTTCAGCTAAAATACAAGTATAACCAATAAAAATTAATGCCAAGGAGGATCAATAGTATTGAAAGATTTTACCGATCTACTACTTGATCCTACCATATCACTGTTCCTATTACTTTCTAGCAAATACAAAGTTTCATGATGTTGGATCATACGATTGCAGGATCCTAAGCTTCGGATCAGGATCTTAACAACGTTAATACATATGGTGATGGGGACTTGGAGAAAAATATCCACACTGGTAAAGCAGATGGAGCTGTTATTGAATCTTGGCTCAGAGTGCACAGAACCGGATCTTGTAAATTGAGCACATTTCAGTGCTTGTGTGCGTGCGCGTGTGTAGTTTAGGTATAGAACTAATATTTGAGCCATGCTTGGTTCTCCTCGCCTCCCCCCTCTGGGGAGCTTACACTTAATTCGTTTTAATTTAAGTCAATTGACTTTAAAATGACTTATTTTTATTCTTAGATATTTTTTACCCGGAACTAATTTTTAATTAAAAGCCAATATTATGTAGTTGCAATAATCTATTGAAAATATAATTTTTGGAATCTTATTAGATTTTTATGAATTTTTCTAGTTTAAGGCATTAAAAAAAATTTCATAAAAAGTTAACATCATCATAAAAATTTACTTTCAAATGAATTATTGTATTTACATAATATTGACTTTCAAATGAAATTGGTTTCAGTAAAAAAAGATGTAAAAGTAAAAATAAGTCAGCCCATTTAAATTAAAACGAATTGGCCCTTAATTTATCCTTGTCTTCCATAGAATGTGGAAGAGATCTCGTGGGTGTAAGTGCTTCTATTGAAACACACAGCTTTATGTGTTTCTTCCGAATGTTTAGATAGACCATTAAAATCATATAGATGTCTTTTCGTATAAAAGATTTTCAATATAATGTCCTCAATATAATTTTACAAGCATTAAAGATTGATGTTATTAATTTGTTATAGGACGCGAGAACCTGGCAGAAGCTCTAGGTGATCCCATGCATACCTTCTTCACAACTGCCTTGGACGTGGATTTTGAAAGCCCTTTAGACCTTCTGTTGATTTGGTTGAAGAATCTTTTACTGGTCTCTATAAGTTACATAGATCCCTCTTTCAACTGTGCGCGCGTGTGTGCGTTTTTATTGCACAATCATGCCATCAAAGATAAACATGGTAGAGCTGGTGTGAATGATTATTTGGACCCATACTGATTTTTGGCAGTTGAAGGGAATAAGGTGAAAAATGAGAAACCATCTCTTCGGTTGTTTTTTTTTTTTTTTTTTTTGGGGGGGGGGGGGGGGGGGGGTGGTGGGTGGGTGGGATTTTTTCTCCCTTCTTCGGGAGGGTTGTGAACTTCATTAGCCTCTTAGTTTTATGGGTTTGTTTTAGTAGGAAAATTATTTTAGAACCTGTCCACTTCTCTTTTCAATAGGCAGGCCAACATACGACTTCCCTGATCCATTGCCACGTGTGCTCCAAAGTGCTGGGTACTGGGTGATTTCCTGGCTCATGCTTCTTACAGACAGACTCAAAGACATAAATCAGGAAGGGCCAGGTATAATCTGTTATATTGTTGTCTTTTCTGGATCCAGTTTTCATACATTGCGGTGGATCTACTCCTCTGGAGGACTATTAGGGGCTATGTCAATGACTTTCAGAAAAAGACAGTTGAAAGCTTGCTCCTATGGCATGCTTCAGTATGTATAATATGTCGCATACCTGGACAGGCTACATGTGCCCAAATCTTGTGCGAAACCCCTAGGTAGAGATTTAAGTTCTTAAGCATGTCATATATTCTCTTTGTCTTAGGAAGAATGGGAGTTTTTTTATGCAATTTAAGGGTGTTGTACGGTATCATCACTTTTTGTTTTTATTTTTGTACACCGTTATTCGTTGCATATGCTCAACCATTTATGGTTAGCCTACCTTGGGCAGAAGCGGGAAAAGTATGAGGCCAATGCATGTTTTGGTGCCTGATATATCAATTTTTTTTTTTTTTTTTGAAACCGAGATACAAAGTACTTTGTGCATTGATGCTCACTCATGTACCATTTTTGGAGTTGTCTTTTCAATAATTTGATGAATTTTTGGCTTCTACTTTGGCTAAAGGTTTAAGCGTCATGAAACTGTTCTGCTGTGCATTCTTCTAAATTGTTCAGTGCGAGAGAATAATGTCCTTGAAGTTTATGTTGAAGGTCTGGGGTAGCCTCGTTCAAACTGACATTTGGTTTTAATAGCAAGGCCTTATAAGGAGATCTACCCAACATATTAAGTAGAGTATGGCGGTGTAGAGGTCAGGTGGTACCTCCTTTGTTTTTCTGTTCAATCATTTGGACCACAAAGGTGGAGAAAATATTGAGTGTAACATAACTGCATAAAAAACTTGACCAATGGCAGAAGTTAACATAGGCCAAACAAAAAGCAATTGAATGTCTTAAGATGTAACAGTCTTTATGCGAAAACCCAAATGTTTGTAAATTCCATAATACTTGATGGTTTTCTCTCTCTGAAGGTTTCTATGCTTTCCGTAATGAACCCGTGATTTGATTTTACTTAGTTCTTTTGTGCTTATAACACTTCCGGCTGCTCCAGAATTCAGTGAAATATGAACCTAAAGAATGATTTCGTAAACAAATTAGCAAGTGTTTGAGCCTTAATTTGCTCAATGTTTGACCTGCTATATGTTTGCTCAATGTGCCTAGCTAATTATCTCTTTTGAATTACTAACTTGTCCTTTGCTCAATGTGCCTAAATATGTTTTGGGAGCATGGTATTCTGCCCTCTGTTACAGCTGCTTTTCTTTTGACCTCGTGCTTGATATAAATGAATGCCCCATATGACCTTCTTCTGGATTGAATTAAATTTGTGGACTTTTAGCTTTAAGCCAAAGTTGTTCAGTTTTTTGTTCAAGTTTAAGAAGCTATCCGGTACATAATTACTAATATGTTGGCTTGTTTTTTCTCCTCATGAGGTCTCTTGATGATGCCATGAAGAGAACAGGTACCATATACTAAAGATAAATGATTTCTTGTTAGTTTACTCTTGCTAGCTGATACTTTCAAATAAAATTTCTACTTTTTATGCATTTTTTTTTTATTTTTGATATATCTACTTTTTATGCAATAAGATCAATGCTTTTCTAAATTAGTGTTTGTGATTTTCTTTTGCTGAGTTTGAAGGAATTATTTTGGTCCTCACTACCCTATTTTATCATTAAATATTTAAGAAGAACATCCATGGGTTACTATGTAGTGTGTGAAAAAAGTATATATTCTGAATGATTCAGTTTATATCTTGCAGTTGCAGAAGTTCCAGAAAATATGGTCGGTCCTCACCATATATTATCATTAAGTATCTAAGTTCATTCATTCATGGGGTACCATGTAGTGTGTAAAGGAAGTTCCAGAAAAATATGATCCCATTGGAAGAGTATCCTTACAATTGATTGTTTCCTCACTGTTTTGTGGTAATTTTCTTTCAGTTGCCTCCTAAGTCTTTACATTATTGATTTCTTGGTTTCAAAATGTGGTCTGAGGAAAAGTTTGTGTAATGCCAAACCGTTAGGGTGTGTTTAGTTTCAGAAAATTTTCTGAAACTTAGAAAATGAAAAGAAAACATGTTTAGTTTAAAATTTTTCTTTTTTCATTTTTTTGGAAAACAATTTTCTATGCTGGTAAGGGTTAGAAAACCTAGATTTAGTTGTTTTCCAGTGTTCTGAAAATAGAAAAATCTGTCGGCCTCCCTCTCTCGTGACCACCTCCTCCCTCACCTTCGACCTTCTCCATCTCTGCACCCAGGCACCGGCGACGATCCAGGTACGATCTCTCTCTCTCTCCCTCTCCCTCGTCCTCCTCTTGATCTCATTCTCTTGATTGTGATCTCTCTTCCTTCTTCGATCTTGTGCTTTATTATACGACAATACATACACTACATCTACTGCCAGGTGACTACTTTTGTCGAGTTTTCTTCTAGTTTTTTCAATTCCTTTTTCTGGAAGGACAGTAATGGATAGAACAGGTTTGTTTGTTGGTAGTGATGATGTTGTGAAGCAAGCTAGCCAGCTGCTTTCTTCAAGTTAATAGTAGTGTAGCACTAACGAATCAATGTTATGCTAGTTTTCTGCTTAATTAAGTTATGATGATTTGGGTATTTTATTAATTGAACCCTCTAATCGAAATAATTCTCCTTGAATTCAATTTATTTTTCATTATACCTTTCCCACAGACCCATATGATCTTAGCTTTCTGTCAATTCATGTGGATCTATTAGTTTCCAAATTTCATTTGTTTTCTTGATGATATGTATGGTCTCAAAGAAAAAAATAACTAGCTAATTAAATACAGGGTTGTGGTCTCAGAGAAAGAAAACAATAATTATTAATTTGTATTGGGTCGTATGTCGATTAATTGATCCCATAAAAATTGGTCCCTTTGTCTTTGAAAAATTTTTCTGGTTTAATTGCTTAACAGACACTGATCAAAGCCAAACTTTTCTGTCTTTGATTCCAGGACAAGTAAATGAGTTCATGGGTTTTTGCTAATGATTGGGTTTGCTTCGGTTTCATGCATTTTGCCTTTGTATGTGTTTAGATGAGAAATTTTGCATTTTTTTAGCCTTTTTATGTGTTCTTTTTATGCATTTTACATTTCTCTGTCCATGTATTCTTTATGCCCTGGAAGGTTCACTTGTCTCTGAGAACTAAATTCACTAATGGAGGGCAGTATATTCTTTTGTCTGTCAGGACTCCAATTGTAACATTGCTATAATGACAGGGTCTCATGGAGCTATTAGATATCAAACATTGCATATGTTGGGTTCATTGATGACCATTAGTTGCAGATACTTATATGTTTAGGCAAATCTAGGTGTTTGAAAGTCTTTTGGTTTTAACTTCTCGTAGGAATAATTGTTTGAACATCTTAATGATCCTTTTCCTTTTTAGATGCTAGTATGGAGTAGGATTCTCTTGTTAGATGCTATATTTGAGGTGCCTTTGGTGATTGGATAAAATCCTTCAACTTGATTTTTTAGTTTCAACTAAGAAACTTTTATTTTTTGCTAATACATCATATTTGTTTTTAAATGATATTCAAGGAGTGAGTTAAATATTCTTGCTTGTCTTTTATTCTTCTGATCTTTAAAATAAGAAAAAGAAGAAGAAGAAGAAAGGAAACATGATCCAAGTGTTGATAACATTTCTCCTATATACTATCCAGTAGACTTAATAAATTAGAGAGCTTCTTTTCTAGCATTTGGATATTAGAAAATCAGTCCCTCCTTGTGAATATTTTGGGTAAACTTCCTTTTGAAAGCAGAAAATAGCATATGCAAATGCTGCCTTTATTTGTCTATATAGCTAATGGTGTGTATACGTTTGCTACTGGTGCTTATATGTGGATGAAAAAAACCATTCAATTTGGAAGCTCCATTACCTAGACAGATTGGAGACCAAATATCTGTAACTTAGAATTTTCCATGCTCATGTGAAAAGTCACTTGTAGGTGGAGTCACTATGTAATCTTCATTTTCTTTTGTTTCAATTAATAATAGGTTTGGTCTAACTTACAGTTTGCTTATTTGTTCTACTCGTTAAACCTAACAGCTGCTCGTGTGTTCTGTTGATTTTGTTGGTAGAATTTGCCGGGTTAGTTTGATGCATGTTTATATAGCATATATGCATCCTTATGATTTATAGTTTTCTGTTTTTAATACTAGGATAATGGATGAGATTGTATTCACATATGAGAACTCTATTGTGCAATGACACTCCATATTGAGTACTGCTTGAGAAACACAAAGATGTAAGTAAGAGAGATTGTGTTATTTTTGTTATCAATGAGAGATTCTGTTATTTTTGTTATCAATGATTTGTATGATAATATGAATAATTTGTTTTGTAGAGGATGACTGCATCGCACAGGCCCTTGTTACCACCATGGAGGCGAAGTATAGACTTGCTTGGGATAGGAGCTTTGGTCGACAGTTCACTTATACCTTTTCCATCCAAGATGTGGTGGACTTGGCAACGGAGCGCCATTGTTATGGTAATGTGACAGAGACGTTAGATGCTGTTTCTTGCTTTGGAATCACAGCTGATTGCTTTTACCCTTTCAAGCGGGACGCAATCATTCCTCCTGCTCAGGTAGGTTTTCCTTTTTATTCTTAATAAAATTATTATTTCTGTCAATTTATTTTGATTTGTTTTTATTGATTTTGTAGGGACGGCCCATCTTCCGCATTAGGGACGCATGCTCTGTTGAGCCCTACTACTATCAGATCTGTCACAAGATCGAGACAAGCGGACCTGTGATTGGTGGTCTGGCTGGTCATGAATCATTAGGAGAGGCTTGGAATGGTCACACTTGTTATTATGCTCGAGGGCGAGGATTCCAAGCCTCTCCTAATCCAATTGTCGCCCTCGAGCATAATAACAAGTGTGACCATTCCAAGCCTCTCCTAATGATTCATGACCAGCCAGACCACCAATCACAGGTCCGCTTGTCTCGATCATGTGACAGATCTGATAGTAGTAGGGCTCAACAGAGCATGCGTCCCTAATGCGGAAGATGGGCCGTGCCTACAAAATCAATAAAAACAAATCAAAATAAATTGACAGAAATAATAATTTTACTAAGAATAAAAAGGAAAACCTACCTGAGCAGGAGGAATCCCATACCGTGTCGCTTGTGGGGGTATGGATTGAAGGACGGTGGCATGGCTTACCGGTTTCTGGACTGCAGAGGGCCTCACTGGGGCGAGAGAGGAGTTGGGTGGGTTAATGCTTATACAGTAACTGACGTGTGGGACTTCAACGTTGGAGTGGACACAGTTGATAACTTTGTGGTTGTTTAGAGCACTCATTGAACAACTTTGTTGTTGTTTAGCTTTGGACACTTATTTATGTATGAAAACTGTCTTGAATGTGTTTAAGCTACTTTGAACTCATCACTGGAAGTATTTATGAATTTCTGGCGGTGAACCCTAAAGACAGCTCAGGGTGCACCTTATGGTGGCTTGAGGGTGCCCTTTCCCACAAGTTTTGATTTAGCCCGTGCCCCTGCCTGTTTTGATTCCACTTTCTTAGTGACCTTAAGACTTGTTAGGACTTTGGACAGAATCTGCATTAAATACTGTGTTTTAGACTAGAGATACATATCAGGTTCCACCCTGCAAAGAGTTTGCTAAATCTTCCCACAAACTCTAAATCCCTCGACCAAAATTACTTACATTCAGTAAAATAAATATTTTGCAGATTTTGGCTCAAAAGTCAAGGCTAGGTTCTACCTCTGATCTTGAGAACTGAATTTTGCCTGCTGCGTGTCTATGCCTGCAACTTGTCTAGGTTCCTGCTCAATCTCAGATTTTTCAGACAAGAATTCTGGTTCTTAAACTTCATTTTACCGCAGGCTCAACGTTGCAGATGGGTATAATGCTCTTTATCTTCCTTGAAGAATAATTTAATATGCTTTCAAATACAAATGAATCACAAGCCAAGAGTTCCCCGTTGGCAAATAAAAACAGATGAATAGGAGCTACGATGGTTGAATCTGTTCTCATTGAAGTGCTTGATGAAGTTGTATCATTTGTTGGCATTGTTGCCGCTACAAGGAATTTAGCTATTCTGGTGTCAGATTCAACACTTGCTGTAGTAAGGCAGATACCACTTCGGGTGGAAGCTGCTGCTGAGAAAGAGAAACAAAATGGTTAACGAGATGGCCAACAATTAGTAGTCCACATAGCAACATCACCATCTAATCAACAACCTAAGCATCTGAAAGTTTGCAAAAGCTGTGGACGCTATTTACATCAATCAGCTCCATCAAGCACGACAGAGCATTCAAAGGTGCAGAGAAGAGTCAGTAAGATGCTACCGATGCACAAATATTCTATTCTTGAAAAACAACACCAAGAAGGAGGCGGCAAGTTTGAAGTTCATGGACATAGGATGAATTTAGATATAAGGCACCTGTCTTCATCTTGACTTTACAACTCAAATCACCAGTTCCTTTTAACTGTAACTCCTTATCAAAACAATGGCTTTGTATCATACAAATCTGTTCCTCAAGGCACTTGGATAAGAAAATATAATCATGAGCCAACCTATCATGTTAAAAGGGGAACCAGAAAATAAAACAGGAAATGATGTGACTCCCTCCAAACCAGTCCCGGTCCACAAAGAAGATGGCAAAGTAGAAGAAAACCAATTCTTTTCGGTAACTAATGAAAGGCATACATGCAAAAAGATATATATGTTGCCTGGGAAACAAAAACATTAGCCAAATGTCTAGGAGCTAGTTTACAATTTTGTAAGAGTTTATGTCTTTTTCCTAAGGACATATTTTGGTATCCTGGAAGAAATAAAACTAAGCAGTTGAAACTTATCTACTATTTCTTTTTTATTGTTATGCTTTATTAAATAAATCCGTGATTTGTAAGGATGAGATCAAGCTTTAAATGTTCCTTTGCTTAGTTAGCCACGTTGTAGGCTATACAAAAGTTTGGATATTTTTCTGATATTATTTCTGTTTTGTAAAGGCTATAAATAGCTGAAGTTATTTGTTGAATAACTATAGTTGGCAAGCTAAAAATTTTCTGAGAACTTTGCATTGAAAGTTTTTTTTTTTTTTTTGCTTCCAACAATTTCCAATGTGCATTCGCTAATTAATCTGACAAACATTTTTCTGCTCAAAATTGCGCACAGAAATGATTTATTTAATTGATTGTGTGTGTGATATTTTGTTGTTTGAGAACTTGTGGCAATGTAATGCTCCTACATTTCTAAGTTCAGTCTCTTAATTTGTAACTTTCATGGTATCTCTAAAAGGCTTTGCATTTCTCATCAAGATGCTTTCTGTCTGTTTATTTACCTTGAATCTAAAAATTGCTAAGCTTAGGATGAGACCATGTCAAGTGAATGAACTACGCCTGTTTGGATTTGTTTTCGCTGAATGGCGCAAGAGTTAAGTCTTTCAAAAAAATTATAAAAAAGGTTTGTTCTCATCACCTTTTCCACCTAAAAAAATGAAGCTACAGAAGATTCTAATTTTAGGCTAAACTGGTGATTTAGCTGTACAGGATGGACTAGTTGAACATCATGTTTAAATAAATGGTTTTTATGTAGAGAGAGGTTAGGAATGATTGATTTGGAACTGCTAAAGATAGACTTATTAAGGCTGAGGTTTAGTTTTTGTCTGAAACTAGTTTTTTGTGTCAGAAACTTCTGCAAAGATAAGTCTGAGGTCGATAGTTTGAGCTCAGTTGCATCATTTTCTCCTGTTTTTCAGTCACTTATAATGCTTGGGTAAGAGGAGAGAACCTTAATCTAGTATTAATGATTGAACAAAGATAAGTATGCAAAAAATTAGTAGCACTATTGAAGTTTTTTCATTTTATTGGTTCATGTAGTTCTATTTCAGTTCTTGTCTTATATGGTGATAGGAAGTTTTGGAGGGGGATGTCTAACTCAATCTTTGAGTAAGAATTCATATTGCACAAGTAATATTAAATGGTTTTTTTTTCCTTTTTAGGTAAGTGAATTTGAAGTGGCATCAACAAGTAATTCAAGTGTGAAAGTGACTTAGCAACAAATTTCTATTTCTAGTGCTAGGTTTTGTACCTTGCAGACTTGCCTTGGGGCAAGGAGTGAGTTGTGTAGCAATCTTTTGTGGACATTGAAGGATATCGCTTATTGCATTGATGATTATTGTTTGAGAATTCAATTTTCCAATGGTGAACTTTTAATGAAACGTGTTAAATATCTATGTTATTTTCATGTCTTGTAACTGGAGAATATTTATTGAAATCAAGTTATAATAGCAACTTCATAATTGTTACAATATAGTATTCGTGACCAAGGGAAAATAATAACAAAATTGGTTTTGTAATAACATAAAAATTACTTTAAAAAGTTTTAGGTAACAACACTAAATACTGATACAAAAATGGTATTGCAATGACTCAATAAAGAGGTTGCGTAAATGTCAAGTAATGACATTATATTATTACAAAGCTAATAAAGTGGCATCATGAAATACTGTTTCAAAAAAAGTGCATCTTTTGTAATGAAGTTATTAAAGTCTTACCAGACACTTACCTCATGAGTCATGGTTTCATTAGTAATGACTCCGCAATGACAAATTCTCTCTGTGATATATATTTCACAATGAAAAATAATCTTTTAGCAGTGACTTTTTGCGGCTGCATAAAATGAGTTTTCTTGTAGTGAAACTGAACTTCAAATGTTTTAGTGATAGTTTGACAAACCTTTTAATAAGACAAGATCTTAAATTTGACTCTAAACGTGAACGGCTCAAGACTAGAGCCTCAAGTTAAATAAAATCTGATCAAATAATATTTTCACTTCCAAGCCCTTTACAAAACGTCACCCACGTCACTACCCATCACTATCTCGGGTGAGTATAATCTAGGGATAATAATTGAGTGGGTTGGGTCATGTTTGGATTAGGCCATTTAAATTCATGTTTAATTGGGTTAGCATGAATTTGGGTCTAAGTTGGGTCATTAGGGTTCGTACTGATTTCGGGTTGGGTTGGGTTGAGTCGGAGTTTATTTGGGTTTAGGTTCAATTTGGGATAATTTCAGGTTGGGTTTCAGTCCAAACTCGGGTTGACCAATCGGGTTTCTTTGGGTTACTGGAATATATGCTGAAATTACTTAATCAATTCAATTTTTTTGTTCAATTTTTGTCAAAATTTGAATTGAATGATTCAATTTTTGGTGTAATTAATTTACGTTAATTTTTCTTTTCTTAGTATGTTAAATTAATAAAATTCATAAAATTTTTCTTAATTATGTTATGACAAATTTGCTATGATATCTAACTTTTGTTATGAAGTTGCTGTGAAATATAACTCTATTCACTATTACTCTATTGGTGACTAGACCACAAAATTTCAAAAAATTTGGGTGAAGATGTAAAGATTTGAAAAATCTAGGAACATATGTTGTAATTATTATGATGACTAAAATGAAAATTTTTTAAAATTTAAGAATTTATTGCACTATACATAAAAGTTTAGGGGCTATGTTATAATTTGATAATTGCATACCAAGATCATCAAACTTACTAAATATGAAAGTTTCTTATCTTAGAAAAACTCAAATATATTTATAAAAAAAAAGAAGAAGAACAAGAAGAACCCAAATATGAAACTTATTAAATATGAAAGTTTGAATATGAGAGTTACTTAATATAAATATTCCTAAAAAAGGTTATTAAATATGAAAGCCCCCAAATATAAACCTTATTAAATATGGAAGATAATAAAAGATGAAAGTTATGGTGTAGGGTAAAGGTTAAAATTAATTGTTAAGGTTTAGGATAAGGGTTAGGAATAAGATTAAGTGTTAATGTTTAGGGTTTATGATTAGGATTGAAGGCTTATGGTTAAGGTCAAAGTTAAGGTTTATGGCAAAGGTTAAGGTTGGTATAATTTAGGATTTAGGGTTTAGGGTTTAGGTTTAGATATAGTGTTTAGGGTTTTGGGTTTAGGTTTAGGGTTTATGGTCAATTAAATTCAAAATCAAACATAAATAATTAAAAACTAATCTTGTATTTACCATTCCTACTAATACAAGACAGGAAAATTAGTAATACAGGGTAGGGCGAGAATGTTTATACGTGTGGAAGAAAAAACTATTAAAAACATTTAATTGTTAATACTTGTGGAAGAAAAAACTATTAAAAAATTTAATTTGACTAGAGATAAAAATACCATAATTCAAAACATTTGAAATTAATTGAATTAAATTTCAAACAAAGAAGAAAATCATATTAATTACATCAAATTTCAAATACCCTGATTTAAAACAATTAGCTATATTAAATTAATATTGTATTTACCAATTGAATTATGCAGCAAACTTGAAATTCAAAACCCAAATGACCAATCTAAGTATCCAACAATTTAACAAATTTCTGAGGGATTACCGAGAAAAAAATAAAAAGAAAATTTGTATGCAACAAATGAAAATTTCCTTACATAGATCTAATGATGCCCATATGGATTAGTTGACATTTAGTTTAACTATTAGATAAGACCAAGTCTGTCGGTTACATGTTTCAAAATAACGTATAAGCAAATAACTAAATTATTAAATTCCAAAAGATCCATATATAAAACATATTTTTTTGTTAATTTATTCTTCAAATACCCCTAAATAAAAAATTATAGCATTTTAAAATTTCTTAAATTATATGGTCATAATTTATGTGTAATTTAGATAACTAAGCAATATATAAAAAATCAAAATTTTTTAAATATTTGCCGACCATATATTGATATTGATTTGGGTTAAAATCGGGTTATATCAGATCTAGTCATCAGATCATTTTGGGTTCAAGTTAGATCAGTCTTAGGTTTGGATTTTAAGTTCAGGTCATTTCAGATTTGAGTATTTTGGGTTTGGGTTATTTGGGTTCAGGTTTTACTTCAATCAAATTTGGGTTCAGGTTGAGTTGGGCATAACCAAGTTCGAGTCATTAACTTTTCTGGTCAAATCGGGTCAGGTTATCGGGTTAGGTTAGATTTTGCCATCCTTGGTACAATCCAACTTGTTTATTAATAATGTATTTGAGGGATAATGTGATTAGTGACGGCTTTCCCATCTGTTTTAGTTCCTAATAGATGCCCTGTTGATAATGTGATTATAATTTTTTTTATTTACATAAAGTGACTATTCGTTTAGCTTGAACATCAATTAAAATTTTATTTTTTCTTACCTAAATATTGAATTGGTTATTCAGGTGCAAAGTGAAGGACAGAGGCCTTACTCAATCACAATTGTAACGATTCAGCCATTGGTTATGTCATAAGAGCTGGCTTTGAATCCCTTGTGGACGTTTCCACTACACCAGCTGGCATGTATTCAAAATGTGGGTTCATTGGATTATTTTTTATAGAATGAAGAGGTGGTTTCTCGACAGATGTTGGATGAAAAGGTGACCTTGATCATAAGCTATGGGATCAGCTTAATCTGTCTTCCAATGTTTCAATGATTAATTCTTTAATCTCTATGTATTGCAAAGGTAAGAGAGTTGACATCGAAGTATCTATATTTGAGAACCTGCATGGGAAAACACTTGACTTCTAAATGAAGAAAATATAGTTTAACAAAAAGTAAATGAGGAAAATGATCCTACTTGATTGAGTTGACTGTTTGTAGAACCTATCACACAAAATTGAACAATCAATTAAAATATTTTATTTGAAACACACACAATCTCTCTCTCTATTCGATACTCAAAAAGGAAAGAAACAAACTACAAGGCAAAAAAGGAAACTAAACAACGAGTGGTTAGATTATGGGCAGCATCAATAGTTTACCGCTGGACCTTTATTAAGGAACTCACCGAAAGATGCTTACAAGATCCTAAATACTCGTAAAGGTGAACTCTAATCATATTGTTTTTCTTATTTCACTTCTAAAATCGTATAATTCTAATATTCGAATTGAGATTTTAACAACATTGGTTTGGAGCGGTTCTAATGGGTAATTATTTTGGTTGGTTTCCATTGGCGAGTACCATTGATGAGTCAGGGGATTGATTACAATAAGGACTGAGGAAAACATTTAAACTCACTCTTAATCGTTCTTTCTCAATGGAACATGTGCTTGTGGTTCAAGGCATTTGGAACTTGGAACTGTTATAATTTCCTCAAAGTTGCGGCGAATGTTTATACTTCCTGTGGTAGGGATGAGAGGTCGTTATTTCTCATCATCTGCCAATAGCGTTTGCTGTAATTCATTAATATGTAGAGAGGAATTTAATGAGTTTATCTTGTACGTTAACCAAGATCACACAATGAATATATTGATTTGTTTCATGAGTTTTGAAATCGATTTTCTAGTAAATGCGCATAGTCATATGTTTAGTGGTGGAAAATTGTCTTATTTTTCTTTTCTAAATTTTTGTTGATAAAAATTTAAGTGCATGACATGTTATAAGATGTAGAAGATATTGTTTTTTTAAACTTAGTGAAACTCATGTGTTAAAATGAAAAACATCTAAAACAATGTCTTTATATTATAACATGAGTTTTTTAAAGTTTAAATATATAAACAAAAAAATTGGTTTTTGTTCTCCTTAAGGAAAAATTACCTAGACCTCATGAGGTATACCCAAACCCACATTTGTGTTCTCCATGTTTCAAATATTTTTACACTTATTTTCTTGGAAATTAACTTCGTCATTCACCATTAACACAAAAGAGAAAAATAGCTGACTTAGCCTTTATAGCCTTCATCCACAGAAACTTTATCCTCAAACTTTTGCATCTAATAAAAAACAAAACGCATAAACAAAACAAAATCCTTCAAAAATTGAACTAGAACTAGAATTTAAACCCAAATCTCAAACCGAAATCCTGCAAAAATCAATGAAACGAAATCTTAAAACAAAACTAGAACTCAAACGAAATCACATATTCAAAGCTACGTCTATAAGTTTGCCCAACTAAATCGAAGCTACATTTACATCTACTAGTTTATTGTTTCTCCATCCAGTGGCGGAGCCAATAGGGGGGCTGGGGGGTGCCCGGCCCCCTAACTTTTTTGCAAAATATATATATGTGCGCGCGCGCGCGCGTGTGTGTGTAAAAATAATGATAAAAAATTATAAAATATAACAATAATTTTTAAGAAGTATATATATAAAATGGTAATAATTTTCTCCATCTCACTAAAATTATACATAAATGCAAGTGGTTGCTTTGTGTGAGAAATGTAGGAAAAGTCCAACATTAAACAGTTAATTTTACTCTCTTAATAAAAAATAATTAGTTATATTCTAAAAGGTTAGAAATGTAAAAGTACAACTTTTTCACTTCTTTTGCAAATTTTTGCATTAACTAAGATATATTTTATGAGAAACAAAGGAAGTACTTTAGCAAACAGATGAAGAGCTTCTTCTTTTTTGTGTTGTTTTGGATCCCAGAAATTCTTATAAGTTCTTTAATATTGAAAACATATGTAGATTGGCCAACAATTTTTATCCTTCAGATTTCACTGAATAAGAAAAGATTCATTTGAAATATTAGCTGCAACATTATGAGTTTGATGTGCATCACCATCCACAATTGAAAAAATATATCTATAATTACTGATTGTATAGAGGACTAAATGAAATAAGAAAGTAAGAAATTTATCCTTGGGTGGATAGATTGATTCGTCTTATATTGACTCTTCCTATTTTGACTACAACAACAAAATGAGCATTTTCAGTAATGAAAATTGTGAAAATAAAACTTCATAATAACATGAGTGATATTTTTCTCAAGAATCACTTGATTGTTTATATTGAAAGAGAGATTTTTGGGATCTTTTTAATAAACAAGAAAATAGATGATTTTTATGCATTTAAAGAAAGGCGTGCCCACTTCAAGATGCACAAGGTATTATGTTTTTATTTGCTATGTGATATTAATTGAACATGTGTACATGTATAATAACATAACTAATTTTTCATTGAGAGGAAAACGCGTGATTTGATATGGATTTGAAGCTTATAATCACCTATTCATTATATGGATGAAAACTGAGATTTAGTAAATTTTACTTGCTATTTTGAAAGTGTATAACCTATAAATATAGCATTTTAATAGATTTTAAGTTATTTTTGTTATTTTCTTTTTACATTGTAGAAATACATCTAATTCTTAATTCTCTAACATTTTCAAAATAAAATCCGGCCCCCTCCAATTTAAAATCCTGGCTCTGCCCCTGCCTCTATCCAAATTGTCTTGATCCCAAAATGTCCATCGAATGCATACCATAATCATCTCAAGAAGAGGAACATGAGGTGTTCCGGCCACTTGGAAACCATGGCATCTGATGCTTACTTATTAACCCCATTTCTTTTTCCTCCACCGATTCTCCTCCTCCATCGCTTCCCCACAAAACCCAACAGTAGTTCGGCTAGGTTCCATCAAATCCGCCACCCAGACCCACTTTCTCCTCCTTCGCCCATGCAAATCCATTCTCAGCTATCCCTACATAGACACAAGTTACCACCTCAATAGAGAGCTTAAGAGGGACTTGTTTGGAATAACTTATCTTTGCACTAAGAGATCCACCAGAATAAAATAATCATGCAAGTCAATTCACTGTTCAAACTGGTGAATGACAAACATAGAATTAAATACTACGATATATTGAAGTAGTATGTAATATCCAGGAAATTTATTACTTAGGCAATTTATTAACACTTATTTAATTCTTAACCAACTCTTTTCCTTTCTCCCTCTCACTTCTCATTTCTCAAACATGTCTTCATGCAATCGTCCAACCAAGTGGCCGACTCCCCCTTTCATATTTCTTCAAGAAAGAGAATTGCCATGACCTCAAAAGAAATGAATTTGCATCTCAATTCTATTAGATGCAAACAAAAATTCGATCTAAGTGTTTGATTCATCATCTCTGGCTCCACAATGCTGGAAGTGCCTTTCTAGACCTCCATCAAGCTCGTCTCCGTTAGGCTTTACCATCTCGTTTCTGAGTTCTAGTCACTGACGAAGCCAATAGACCGCATGACATGCCTTCTAAACTATGCCTTGATTCTCAAGTTGGCTTGGGTGTCGAGGAACCACCTGAAATCTCATCCTTTGATTCCTATCCACCTTTGCTTCCAGCCACACCTTGGTGGTGCCCACAGTGACGCTAAACCTAAATTTGAAAAATCATCACTATATCTAATCAGACATATGTGCATGATATCTATGGACTTTTATTATGTTTATATATATATATAATACCCTAATATTAGTTCAAATGACATCCGCATTTTGAAAAGGTAGACATTCTCTTATATATGAGTACTTTTTAACTCTTATACATTGTATAGATATTTCTGATTACCAAATTAACAAAAGAAATGCCAATAAGAGATTCAGAGCAAATACTAAAACAAGGAGAAAAAAACCTCCAGCAAGTTGATTTAGCGCATGGTGATGCATATTTCGGTGTGATATCTTCTAGCAAGTGATGCTTCCCATGCATGGGTTGATTTTTTTTCGATTGGCAAAGCAAAAAAATAATGCTGATGAAACGTTGGGGCTAAGTATAAAAGTATGTACGAACATAGACAAGAAGAACAATAAATGCAGAAAAGAAAAGGTTAATTCAGAAGGGCTTAAGACAAATTTCATAACAAGTCACAAAAAGGAACTTCAACTTGATAATTTCAGACGCAACACAACTTGAACCGCCAAATCCAAGACGACAACAGACTACCAAGATGAGTTTTCATCACTCCTATTTAAGTCTTACAAGCAGCCAAGAACCACTACTTATCCGATGAAAAAATCACCGTCGCAAGCATCCATCCAGGGAAGGTGCCCTGACAAATAATGGGCCAGCTCTGGGTCGACATCAAGAACACTACCCGTCTTCCCCGGCACAAGATCCATGGTGGTAGTATCAAGATGAACAACTTGATGGCGCCTACAGTATCGACAGTGTCTCCAAACTGCAACAAGGATGGATGTCTCAAATCGCATCAGCCAAAACCCAGCCCAGAAGATATCAGAAATTGGAACCAAATCCTGGTTGTCAACTGACTAAAACATGGAAGCATACAGAACAAAGATCAGCTTGCCTGGTACATTACCTTTGTCTTTAGGGTCTAACATGCAACAAAACGTGACACGTTCATCTCCTCCTTGATTCATCACTTCAGCGAAACACAATCTTGTGGAGTGGTCAGAAAGCTCAGGGCTTTGAGGCTTGGCCTCAAAGTTGAGATGATAACACTTGAGTCTTGCATATCGAAACGACCCGAACAAGCTCCAGATCCATGTTCTGAAATTTTCAACAGCAAAAAACATACTCATATTGCATCAATCAAGTGTTGTGCTCACACACAGTTGTGGGGTCAACAAATTACTTTGATAACGATGTAAATAAGAAAAAGGAAAAACCTTCCCCTTCTTTAAGTGCTCTAAAGCAGTTCTGGAAGTTCCCACAGACGATTCTTCTTGAGATCTCTGTACTCCTCAAGCAATAACTCCCTACTCAACCATGGTTCCTCCTCAGCAGACTGGCAACCTATGACCAAAGTGCTACAGATTAGGTGCAGTAGCTGACAGAAATGGAAGTTGGGATCCTACATTTATGGGCTACCCGTATCACATCCCCCTGATACGAGCAAAATAAATTAATTAAGTGATGAGACCCATCTAGAAAATAGCAATGAAACAGCACAAACTCAATTGGGCCTTAATAACGTAAAGGTTTAAACATAGGCACATCAAGCTGATTCTGGATCTTTAATGCAATAGAAATAAGACAAAACTCACCATGAGGTCCACGACCACAAATGTCGGATGCTTGGATCGCTGGCAAAGTATTTAGTTGCCAGGGCGGCACCCCCGGCAAACACCTAGCCACGTCTGGATACATACAAGGTAAGCTAAATTTTGAACTACCAGGTAAGAAACTCATTGTACCAATTTCGATCACATTGTTAATAGGATGAACAATACCACGGCACCCACAGAATATACAATTTTCCGAAACTGCAGACGATCAGATAAAGGAAACATATAAGCATAAAAGTACAGAATAGGGATAAAGATCAGAATCAGGTGAATTGCCCTGTACAAAACCTTTGTCCGCGGGCTCTAACACACGACAACAAGTGACAAGAAAACCTCTGCGAGATATTACTTCCGCAAAAAAAAGCTTTGTTGATGGCTCAGCATCCCCAGAGCTGTGAGGCCTGGCCTCAAAGTTGAGGTGATCGATAAAAGAAATTGTTTGCATAACGAAATTCATGGCAGTCCAAGCATTGAAGGAGCTCAAAGTCCGTATTCTGAAATATTAGACATGAATAAGACATAGACAACGTGCATCAATGAAGTGCTTGGTTCAAAACCACTTGGGGAAACAAAAAGAGATACTTTGATAATAAAAATGGCGAAACCTTTGTTGCGTTAAAGTGCTGCAAAGCAGATTGTGACAAACTCCAGTACAGATTCATCCTTTGACCAATAGCATATTCATGCCGCAACAACCTCCTAGGCAGTCCCTTCTTCGTCAACAGTTTAGAAGAACCAGCCCAGGTGCCAGGCAAAATGGAGTGGGCAGTGTACGCATAAGCTCACCAGGACCCTCTGGTTGGGGAAGGGGCAGATCTCCCTCAGAATGTTGGATAACAGTTCCTGAAGATTCCCCGAGTGAAAGCCTCCTCTTCTTGACTTGCTCCTCCCTTGGTTTGTTAAGGATCAAATGTTTCCTTTCTAAGTATTTAAATTTAATTTCTTTTTTTTTTTTCAAGTAATCTTTCGGTGGTGGTTTTTTTTTTATTTTTTTATCAAAAGTATTTATATAGAGTATAAGAGTTATTAGTACTTATATGCAAGGAAAACGAAGACTGCCCACCTAGAAGGCATCCAAACAAGTGTAAAAGTTATTATACGGAAGAATTGGGAGATTAAGGTTTGAACTCCTAATATCTCTCATATCCTTCTGATCTCTTAGCCACTAGGTAAAAGAGATAGAGATTTTGATTTGTACCTAATTACATGTATTAGTTACAAGTTTTAAATACTAAATTAAGCCTAAGTTGGTAAACTCATAAGTCATAACAAACAATTCATTAGAATTGAAATTTTACTTCCCAATCGTGTAATCAATAGTAAGCAACAAATGTAGAGAAAACAAATCCAATCAAGGCATAAAACCAACCACTCAACCATTTCCACAGGGAAGTAGAAACGACTAATTTGTGGCAAATAAGGGTCTTCCAATTAATTTGTCCATTTCCCAAGTCTCTTTTCAGAACTGTCTAAAGATAAAAACCTACCTATACATTAATTCTATTTTGTGATTAGTGACTGATAATTACATGCTTAATTAAGTGACGGTCTGAACTAGACTTGGTCCATTTTTCCAGCAAAATGTCAATTATTTGTCGACAATGACATTTTGTGCGAAAGAGACGCTTAACTAATCCTACTTATAATTAAAATCCAAATAGAATATTTAAAGGATGTGCAGAGAACCATATTTTTAACGGGAAATCCACTGCATTTTCTAAAGAATTAGAAAAGAATGAAAAGCCCGTGTATATATATATATATATATACGGGAAAGAGAAAAGCAGAAAATCATGGAGGTTTGTACGTCTAAACTTCTGCGCAATAGGTTACTGAACTCTTCTTTTCTTAACCATCCGGCCAGTAAATGTGCCTTAGTAACTAGTAAGCCCTAGGAGGACTATGGATGACAGACAGGTAGGCAACATCCACTACACGCAGATATCTGCTTGTAATGGACAGATAAATAAGTAAAAATACCCACAACAAGGCAGGCATGTGCAGCAAAATATATCTGTCTGCCATCTGATGAGTAACGGGTGTTGACAGATATTTAGTATTGATGATAGATTTACGCATCATACCTGCAAAGTTAAAATTCATAATATACCATAGGTCAAAGTTTCTCTTATGCTTGATAAGCTGATGGTATATCTTAAGAGTACATGAAAATCTTGCCGAACAATATGCCTATAAGATAAGGAAGGCATAAATAATGTCTCAGTGCATTATAATTAGGCTTGGAAAATAGGGAAACCAGTCAAGAGGTATGCGAAATCACGGTACATTAATCAATTGCATACTTTCAAATAATTGATATTATAAACAGTAGCAGATTGTTACAAGCATATGATTAATGGTTTATCAAAACTGCTCAGCTGCTTGATTTTGAGATTTTCTTTTCTTAAAACAAAACTTCAGGCAGATACAGTATTGATTACCTACGGGTGATGGACACGGGTAAAAAATTTCACCAATTGATGGATGCCCATAGGATGGTGGGTATAAACAAATTCGTAGGCACGGATGGCGGGTAAAAGCTACCCGCACTCGATCTATCCCGTTACCATCCTAAGGAGGGCTAATTGAATAATTTACCAAAGTTCAACGGAACTTTTACAAAAAGAAATTCCTTCACAAACAACAGAGAAATTGGGAAGTTGGGGTTACAGGATGACACGAAGTTAACTTACTAAAATTTGGTTTAATAAATTTTTATAGGTTGCCGAACACTAATTCTATTTAAAAAAAAAAAACAAACGCAATTAACTTTAAAATTTTCATATGGAGTATGACATGCTCTTACAAAGGAAAATGCCTCTGTGACTCTGTGACTGTCACAAATGCGCATGGTCTGTGTCAAATTATTGACTGGAGAGCTCAATAGGAAGTATTTATGCCAAATGAATAGCCTTCTAGAACTGTAAGAGGTTAGAACGAATAATCACATATTCAGCTTCTTGATACACAACATGAATTCAACCATATTGTCAATCAATCTTATCCAATTCCAAAGGCATTCTTGAAAAGGCAAAAGAAGAAAACTTCGGGAGGTAGAGAAAAAAAAAATATAATTGTAATTCTAGAAATCTTTACCTCAAAACATGAGATCAAAGCTCTAACCACCAGCTACCATTCAGTGAACAAATATTTCTCTGGGTTCAAGGCATCCTCTCAATGTGTCATGTCCGAGTTGAGCTCGTTCATTGTCCCCAAAACCGAAAATCCTCCCTTGGTTACTCACAACAACAGTGTGGTACAACCCAGTGCTGATCTGAGAGATGCGATGGCCTCTTAAGCTATCCAGGACTCGAGGCTTCATAACTTTATCAGAAACTGCTCGATCTGGAAAACCGAGGCTTCCAAATCCCATCCACCCAAAACCGTAGACATAGCCACCATCAACTAAAACAAATGTTTTCCTCTTTCTTGCACAGACCTGCAACAAGAGATAGCCGGCCCATCAGATATAACAAATTCACCATGAAACAACATAGAATCACATGATCATGTTTTCAAACCGCACCCACACATAAAGTGAACCAAAAAAAGGACCTGCAAATCTACCAAATCTACAGAAGTCGTGTCCTTTTTTAGTACTATCAGTATTAGTTCAAAGTGAGGTTAGGGAAGGAGGCCATGAGCCATTGGGGTACTAGAACCCGGTTGAATCAACTAGGGGGTGTGGACTTCCAGCAGCTAGAAGTTAATAATGTGAATCCTGATCTTGACAGAACAGATTAAAAAGGGCACACGCAGAAAGCAGGGTACAATCAGCTATCAGTTCACAACAAAAAAACTGATGGTATAAACCTAACTCCTCAGCAGTATCATGCCATTTTTTTGGGGTACATACCAAAAAAGGAGTAGAGATTTGAATTTTGGACCTCCTGTAAAAACCATAAGCCTTAACTGTTAGGCTAAGCCTCTGTTGTTTACAGATAGAACAGAGCATTTAGTATCTAAAGCAAGTTGCACCCAGTGATCCACATAAACAATGTTATTTCCATTGAAAAGCTGCAAAAGCAAGTTCTTTGTTCTAATAAAATTCTAATTGAAACAGATACATCAGGGTGAAACTTAAGCCTGTACTCCTAAGATATCACAAAAATTGAAGAAGATAGCATAAGTATGCAAGCAGGAATGCATGACGAAATACCAACAACTTAAAGAGTTTCTATGACAGCATAAATGCAAAAAAAAGCAAGGGTTTAAACCTCCTAGATATCTGCTAACAAAGACCCCCACTGTTAAAATAGAAGCAAACAGCAGGATAGGAGAAACTTGCTTACTTTTATCTGCATGTGATGGTTTTGTTTCTGCCTAGAACTCAATTTCAAGATTTTCGCAGAATGCAAATACAGGGGAAGGAAATGTTATTTGTTTCATAATGTAACAGCTGGCACAAACAGAGCTACCAGCACAGGCAAAAGTAAAATAACAGCCAAGTTTTTGCTTGTCCAGGCTGTGCTATGGGAGATATACCAGTATGGGTGATGTAAAAGTATGATTTGTATTACTCGTTTTGGATCATCCACCAAAAATTCACAGGCATGGGCTGTGCCTGAGAGTCAAACTCCCAAGATGGATCATCTATATTAGATTGGAAGTCGTATGGGTTTTTGTGTACATTGCCTGCGGAGGTCTCCACCATATTGGATGACTGTTCCACAGACTGCAGGAACCTAAGAAATTCTATATGGTATTGACAATTTGGGACCTCAAGCTGTGAATATAGTGCCAAGAGTATAATATGCAACAGCATATTGAGAAAGCATATTTTGGGTTGAGATAAACATACGTCTCAAGTTAGATGGATAATACCAACCTGCACAGCTAGGTAATTCTTAAGACCATTCAAGAGTTCAGGAAGAGTCTTATCGATCTCTTCTCCATGGCCTAACGCACCACAGTAACCTTTTCCCCAGGTATATACCTACAAATAAAAATAGAAGGTATAAGAAAAAAGTTAAGATAGAGATGAGACGATGCCAGCTTAGGTGCAAAAACTAACATATCCACTTGAATCAAGTGCCACTGCATGCTCATCACCAGCTGAGACACAGACCACGTGAATGCACTTTCTCCTAAAAGTTTGAATCGCACGTGGTAGCATCTCATTATGCTGCTCGCCATGGCCAAGACAAAAATTTGAACCAGAACCGAAAGAGTAAACAGATCCATCATCAGTTACAGCGAGGACATAGCTTGGCCCAGCAGCTATCTGAACTACACAGCCAACTCTCTCAAGTTGTTCCACGATTTTGGGTATTGGCTGGTCTCTATTGTCTCCATGACCCAGTTGGCCATGTGTATTGGTTCCACATGTGTAAACATGGCCTTTTCTTGTGAGGAACACGGTAAAATTAAGCCCTGCAGCTACCTGGAAACACATATATGAAGGAACCATAGTTAACTTAATGGACAGCTTTCAGCCTAAAAACCTTACCAATGTACGAAGAATATGCAACAACCACAATTAGAAATCAAGAAATCAATT
>SMDT01003352.1:0-232118 GCA_005392925.1 Aquilaria sinensis | reverse complement strand
GGATCAATGGTGGATTCTAGATGAGAGTAAGGCTAACTTGGTTTCATCTATGGTAGATGAACCAAGCAATGTGCAAAAGGCTCTTGAGGGTATAGATAAGAATAAGTGGATGGCTGCCATGCAAGAGGAGATGGACTCCATGCATAAAAATAAGGTCTGGAACTTGACTAACCTTCCTCCTGGCTATCAAGCAATTGGGAACAAGTGGGTTCTCAAAATTAAGACCAATTTTGATGGTTCAATTGAGAGGTATAAGGCCCGTTTGGTGGCCAAAGTCTTCACATAGAAGGAAGGTGTTGATTATAAAGACACTTTATCTCATGTTGTGAAATTCAATTCAATAAGATTGTTACTAGCTATTGTTGCACATTTGGACTTAGAGTTACATCAAAATTGATGTAAAGATCGCCTTTCTTAATGAAGAGTTGGGAGAGGAGATTTACATGAAACAACCACAATGTTTCATTGTAAAGGGTCAAGAGCACAAAGTTTGTAGGTTAAAAAAGTCTATTTATGGTCTTAAGCAAACTTTAAGACAGTGGTATTTGAAATTCCATCATGCCATTGCAAACTTTGGTTTTATGATGTTGCATGAAGACCATTGTGTTTATGTGCTCATTAAAAGGTTAGAATTTGCAATATTGATGTTATATGTTGATGACATCCTGATAGCTAGTAGTGGCTTAAGTTTGTTAAAGACCATTAAGGAATGGTTATCTTTCATGTTTGATATGAAAGACATGGGAAAAACTACTTATATCCTTGGAGTTAAGATCCTAAGAGATAGAAGGGCTAAGTTGCTAGTGTTGTCACAAGAGCCTTATATAGATAAGGTCCTTGCATGCTTCAACATGACAAACTCAAAGCCCATGAACTCCCCTTTGGCTGTGGGTTATAAGGTCAATGAGGCTATGTGCCCAACTACTCCTCAAGAGAAAGAGAAAATAGAAAAGGTTCTATACCTTAGTGCCATAGGTAGCCTAATGTATGTCATGCTTTGCACAAGGCCTGACATATGTCAAGTAGTAGGTCTAATGGCAAGATATTCTTCAAACCTTGGCCCTGGGGATTGGAAGTGTCTCAAGAGAATCCTTAAATACCTTAAGGGTACAAAGGATTATTGGCTATGTTATCAAGGAAGAAAACTTAGCCTACTTGGAAACTCTGATGTCGATTGGGGTAGAGACAAAGAGAGTAGCAAGTCTACTTCAGGTTATGTCTTTATGCTTGGAAATGGAGCCATCTCATGGAGTAGCAAAAAACAAACTTGCACAACATTGTCAACAATAGAGGCTGAGTTTGTTGTAAGTGCAACTGCTGTGCAAGAGGCTCTATAGATAGTTTTTTTCCTGGAACATTTAGGGTACATAGTCTCCATTCAGAAGCCATTCACCATATATTGTGATAATATGGTTGCTTTGGCTTATATCAAGGACCCTTAGTACCATGGAAAGACTAAACATATAAGCATGAAGTATACCTTTTTTAGAGATGCAATAAAAGAGAGAGAAGTCAAGATGGAATATCTATCTACGGATTTGATGGTGGTTGATCCTCTCACAAAGGCTTTACCACCAATTCCTTTTGCTAGACACGTCAAGGCAATGGGACTCCGTAGATTATGATAGATGTTGGTGTGATTGTTCTCCTTCTTGTGTCCACTAAATATGGACTTGGATTGTATGATATTTATTTATTAGTAAAATACACATATGACGATTCTAAGTCAAGTGCACTTCATCTAGATACCACAATGAAAATAAATTCATGAAAGACATGTCAAATCATAGGCTGAGGCTGATCTTCTCACACGGGTCATCCGCCATTGCATCTTTGTGTAAGCGCAAGGATGCGACCGCCGCAGTCTTAAATGTGTGTTATCTCTAAAATGTAGAGATATGTAACCTACAAGGGTTATACATTTAAGTGGGAGTCATTTCCACCAACATATGACAACTTCAGCATAATGGTCATCTTGATTTACATAAATAATCAAGGTAAGATGATATTGGTCATCGAGTTTGCATGTCCACTCATGCATCCTATCCTATCGTTGAGAATTGCTTTCTTATATGTAATAAAGTATGATACTTAATGGTTTAATTTTTGACATGTGCTTCCGTTATAAAGAATAATGGGAGAAATACATCTGCTTGTTTTAAAAGGGAGAAGTGACACACCTCCCACAAAGTGGTGTTGTAAAACATTTAGAGATGTGTAACTAGAAAGACAATATATGATATGTCATGATTGTCTTATCATAAAGTTTGACCAAAGAAAAGTATGAGAAAGTTGTCTCTTGTCTTACTCATGTGTGAGATTCTTCAATTAAAACCCTTAGTGACTATAGTCATATATTAAGGGCTTTAGGTCATTATGGTTACTTTGATTAGTCGCCTAGGGCTTAAGTTGAACAAGCCTAATGTGTCATATTTTTTAATAACCATGTGATTTTTTTAAAGACTTAATATATTGGACTAAAGGAAAGATAAGGATGTAGTTGCATGAGTTGCACACTACATAAATAATTGCATAAGTTGCATATTACATAAGAGATACACTATAACATTGCTCAATCATGGACCCATAGAAAATGATTTGAGTAATGATAATGATATTCAAATATTAAAAAGTGCGCTTGAGGTTTAGCACAATTCAAGAGTTTCTAATGCATGAAACTCATAAAAGAGACTGAATGTGACTAAACAAGTGTATCATCTTATCTTGGGGTTTTATAAGGCATGACTTAAGTACTTCAAGAGGAAAGAGTTACATAGTTCTCCATTGTGAGTCTAACAACCACAATGTGATAAGTTCTTGGTAGCATGCCGAGGGTCACATGCTTGACACACTAATACTACGTTTGTTGATAATGGAATTAAAGTAATATGTGTTAAGATAAATATTAAGTATATCAGTGCAAGTGGGAGCTTATTAAAATTATTTAACTTGAATGGTTAAATACATTCTTTAAAACGCACTTAGATATACATTAATATATGTAGTTTGTGCTATTAGCCAATGGATGTGTGCCATGTGGTAAAAGAGCACAGAGGACTTACCACATAGGATAATTTGGAGAAGTGATATGTCTCTTGGAAGAGACATATTGTTTCGGCAATAAGAGATGAGAAGAGGTAGTTATTGAGTTAAAAAAGGGTATATATACATAACTACTCCCTTTTCTCTTTATGACTCTCTCTTTTTGACATATACTTTGATTCTCCTCTATTCTCATCATCACAAAATAAGGAAACAAGTATTGTGTGTTCAAGTGTGAACAATATAGGAGCTCTTTACTTCTATCTGGCATCGGTTTGCTTCAAGGTTTCAAGAAGATCAACTTTTGTTTCTTCATTACTCATTCTGAAACTTAAGGTATGTCCTTAATTTTCTTAATATTCATATGATTTGAAACTTTCACTTAGGCTTAAAATAATGTATTGCAGGACGGATTGGAATGATTTCCATGTTGGGTTTCGGGAGCCAAACAGCGCAGCGGAATTTAACCGAAACCCTCCAGGATCCAAGTGAAACGGGGTGGGGTAAACCGGGTGTTCAAAAATTTTCATACCTAATTTTCGGTTGAGATCTCTCACTCAACTGTAGAGTCGAATCACAAAACCTGAACAGTTGACGTGTTCAAGCTCTCTATGGTATCCACACGAGCCTCTCGGGATCACCACGCTTCCACCACGTCCCGGCAGATGCGTTTCTCTTGCGCTCGCAGTGCTAGCTTGCGTCCTCCAAGGAATTGCAAGAGAAGAGTGCGACTGTCCTTTTGGGAGGCTAGGGCAAGGAGACCTGCGAATTTCTCACTTAAAAGTTGTATTTATAGTGAGACTCAACTTCCAGGCCTAATGGGTTTCAAAGCCCTAATCCAATTAGGATTTAATTTCGGGCTTAATAATGGCTCAACTCTTGGGCCCATTATTAATACGAAATTAAAGTGAAACCATAACCCAAATAATTAGCCCATGCACTCTAATGATCCAAATTGCTCTATGTGTGCGACCCAATAGGCTCTTATCACGTTGGCAATGATCATAAATCACATTTATGATCATAAGCAATGAGCGGTGTCTAGCAACACATCATTGCTACCCAAGTGACAAGATTGTCGATGATTCGACTAAACCTTTATGATCATCACCGATATATGCCATTGTCCCTTTGTCCAAGATATCAAGACTAAGCACGAGACATGGAATGTGTCACTCTCGTATAGCCCAATCTTTGGTTTCTTGATTACCGAGTAGACTAACTTAAACTGATGACATTGATATCGCATATCAACTCATCCGAGCATGGCCATGCATTTTCTAAGTCTCACTCTATCAAGGGGCCCGAAGATATCGCTCCCGTTACATAGGAGGGACAAATCCCATCTTGATCATACAAATCCCTCCGCATGATATGTGACATACCCAATGACCTCCTTCAAGTTCACTCAGTTATGAGCAACAAAGGAAAATATCAAAGTATGTGACTCACATGTAGGGAACCTTGATGATCTTAGGTCGAATGACTACATATACCATGATCACTATGAGAATCACTTATGACACTCATATAACGATCCATGTAGTGTTCTCATGGTGGGTCGGTCCAGTACACAAGTTCTCCAACTTGTACCCATATGTAGACTACATATCTCATATTAGTCTCCACATATGCTAGTCGTTATGTATTATTGCAACCCGCTCCACAATAATACTAGACCAGGGACTTTTAAGAATATCATTATTCTAGGGTTACAATTATGTTTGTTAAGTTACGCAGGAACAAAACAACAAACATAATTGCTGGATTAATGCCTTAATAAAATATCATGACTCAATGTGCAAAAATACAATCATCTCATGATTGGCTTTTGGGCACAACACTAACATTCCATATATAAAACTTCAAACCCTTTTTGTACACATAAGTTTAAAATGTGACACAAACATGTAACATGGAAAAAAGAACACCATTCTGAGGGGGTTTCTTCACAATATTTACACTAAACGTTGTAGAGAATTTTAAACCCATGACTTCAATGTGTATATTTACACTTTTTATGTTATTCTATTTAGAAATAAATAAATAAACTTTCTAATCCAATAGTATATTTGCACTAAAGGTTGTAAAGAATTTTAAACCCATGACTTCAATGTGTCCTAATTAAAATCTTACATTGTCAATTGAGTATATAACCATGGGCATAACCTATCTTATATCAAAAGCATGAGGATTCATAAATGCTCTAACATGAAAATTGAGGGGATTTAAATAGTCCATTTGAAAAATGATAATGGGTTTTTTAATGAATATGTAGGAGAGTGAGAATTTTACTCCCCCCAACAATTGTGTTGCAAAGATTTGAATGCTGGCAATAAGGCCCATGACTCTAGTAATGCTATGATATCTTTATTTACCTATATTTTACCTATAAGTTATAAGGTATATTTTAACTCAATTTTAACAATGTTTATTCAGTTAGAGTATACCAACAAAAATAGAAAAAAAAAACATGTGCATTTAGCCTAATTTTGCACTTTAATAATCTTTCATTTTGAAACATTGCCTTATAATTGCCACTATAATTAAATTTGGGTAGACTCCACCAATTGTCCCTAAACTATATCCCATATTATTTAATCGTCTCGAGACTATCAAGTGTTATATCAGTTGTCCTTAAACTATTTAATTATTACTATCTTCTTTTGTCATCCATAACAACCATTAAGAATGGCGTGATGGATGGTAGGAAGAGACAATAGAAATTAAATAGTTTAAGGATGATTGATGCAACATTTGATAATTTCAAGATAATTAAGCAATATGAAATATGGTTTAGTAATGACAGATGGAGTTTACCCATTAAACTTATACAATAAAAAGGTCTTGAGTTTTTCATACTATTAATCAAGTACTTCATCACAATATTTTATCAATTCGGTGACCTTTTAACTTGAATATAATAACTTATCAAATAATTTCATTCACAATTAAACCCTTATATATACTTTTATGAAAAAAAATCCTAAGTTGTCTAATTAATAAGTTATTTAATATTTGGAAAAAATCACAAAAAAGAAAATTATAATGTTTGTGACTTAGTCCAAATAATTCCTATTTTTTTAAAAAAATGGCTAAATAGCACCCGTCCTCCCTGAACTAAGACTCATGTTTCAAATTCATCCCAAAACTGTAAAAATGTTACACTATTTATCATTTAACTATGAAAATGTTACATCATTCATCCTACTGTCACTGCAACAGTTAAAATGAATGGGAAAAAAAAAACATGAAGAACTAGTTTAATCTCTAAAAACTTTCATTTTGTCATATAAACCTAAAAAATTTTACACCTTACAATAAAACCACATTCTCCTAACTACCCTCCCTCCTCCATGATCGCTACCATCCTTTGCTTCGCCCATTCGGTTCTCGCATTCTCTGTTGTTAATTCCAAGCCCTTGGGTCAAGGCTCACCCTTTTGTTTCACAAAATTTCAAGTCTACCCTATAGTTGATTGTCTAAAACTGCCTAAACTTTACTCCATGTTGTTGTGGTTCCCTAACCCACCTCGGAAACCAGCTAGCTCTGGGTCGTTCGTCAAACACATGACGGCGACATCAATATCTATATTTGTACCCTTGACTTCCCCTTCGTTGCCATTACCCTTTGCAACGGCTTCAACAACCTTGACAAGATCACTTCCATCAAAGAACCCAGCCCTGAGGACTTATATAAATTCTTCCATGGGCCACCAACATTGTTGATAAATTCGGAATCTCAAGGCTTCAAAAGCATGTCTAAATTTATAAACACCTAATTGAAGGAAATCACACTTGGGCTTGGAGCTGTATGGCAAAATTTCATCTGGGTCATCAAGTGAAAGAAGGAAGAAATTGAGGGACGGTTGCCAGAATGATTTGAGCATAGAACTGAAGGAAAATGGTTGATTATTAGAGGATGGGCACGCAAGTTATGATCCTAGATCATCCTGAGGTGGGTGGGCTCTTGACTCATTGCAAGTGGAATTTCAGACTTCACTTCTGGGGTTTACTGTCCCCATTAGTGTGAAATGGCAAGTGAGAAGAATGAAAGATTTTGTGAGCCAAGAACAGGTGGAGAAGGTGGTGACAAGGATAATGAGAAGCAAAGAAAAAGAATTGGCAGAAATGACAAAAAGGGGCGGTTGAGGATGGTGGCTCCTCACTCCAAGTCTAATTTGAACAGTCTACTCCAGGAGAAGATGATTTTATTGTACGATGTAAAAGTTTTAAGATTTCTATGGCAAATAAAAAGTTTTTAGAGGTTAAAACTAGTTTTTTTCACATTTTTTTTGTCCATTTTAATAGTTGTAATTAACGGTAAGATGAATGGTGTAATATTTTCATAGTTAAAATATAAATAGTGTAACGTTTTATAGTTTTAGGATGGATCTAAAGCATGGGTCTTAGTTCAGGGACGACGAAGTGCTATTTACCCTTAAAAAAACTATCTCTTCTCCGACTACTCTCTTTTGATTACCCTCCCATATTTACTCATCCCCCTTATCATCATCAGGAATTTCTAATACTGAAGACAGAAACAACCACATCTCCCAACTCTCTTCATGAATGTTTCGCTACTCCATGTAATAAACAAAAACAACCTATGTCCAACATACTTCCATGTAACGTACAATTTCTTTATACAAAATATGCATTTCACTTAGTCCCTTAATTCTTCACTAAACCACCAAAACAAAAAACAACACCGCAGCATAGCGTGGACAAATCTTGTAGCACAATGTATGACAGGATTTGAACTATCAATTGTCAACCAACCAACTCCAATACTTATTTATGGATCATTTTATATATATCTGTATCACGTTTGAGTCAAGCCCATATGCATACCATGGCCCGAACTTAGGCAAGCCGGACACCTAGTAAAAAATTGCATGTTGAATACAAACTTCCAAAAGCAGATATGTAATAGGGATTTTGTTTTCTTTTGTGCCATTTTTATCATCAACATAAAGCTGTTCTTTTTCCAGTCTCTGAAAGTTTAATCATCGGTCGAGTCAAACTAACCCGTCTTCCACGCATTTTCACTCACCACAGAGGACGCAAATCGGCCGAACTCTAATTGTCGGCAGCCACCGGCCCCATAGGGCTTTGAAAGCCCAAAGTCTGCCAACCTCAATAGTCCTGGCTGTCGCTTTTTTTAGCGATCAGGAGGTGCCAATCAAGTGCACAATAAGACGAAGGCCGAATGTAATAGTCTAGAGCTGATAAATCCCAAGTTAAATTCACACCACCAAAGGGGCAACGGTGTTCGCTGATTGTTGGGCTTCATAGAGTTGACATTGGCAGACACAAGCCAGTGATTTGTCTTCAGATAGCCAAATCTTAAAACCAAGCCAAGCTTTGGTTACTTCAAACTCATTTTGTAACCCTTAAAACTGAATGCGTAAGAGAGTAATTTTCGAGTTATTCACGAGTTGTTGCCCAAACGCATTAGCTTCACTTGTAGAGCTCAGGATCTCTGTAAAATATTCTTCATAAGAACTTGAAACCGGAAAACAAAGAAGTTTGCTTTAGTATTTGAAAGAGACACTTGTCACCCTAAAGAATTGTTGTCGAACTCTATGGTGGAAGTTTTAGTACGACTAACATTCTTGTGAACTCGGCGTCTATCTGCATTCAGGGAATAGACATCCACCGGTGCTACTGTGGAACCAAGAGCATGGCGCTTAAATCCACTGCTGCTATTGCCTCGCCATTGATCAAGAAATATCACTATCACTGTTATATCATCGTGGAAGAAACGCCTTACTCCCTTCTCAATCGTCTTAATGTCTTCATATTGCATCTCCCTCTTCTTCGCAGCCTCCTCGAGTGCTGCTCTGACTAGTCTCCTTGCAATGCCCTGCAGTGCAAGAAGAAAAAATTACACACACACTTCAGTGCAAGAATACAAATTAACCTTGTCTACCCTCTGGTGCTATTTATGTTTCCTATTTTCTATTTTGTTATCTATATAAGCTGTGTTCGGCATAACAACTATTTTAAATTAATTCATTCTAAAGCTCATTAATCAACAAAAGTGTGATAAACCTTTTTCATTTTTTGTTTCCGGAAACAAGTTAAATTTGGAGAAGGGTTAGAAGTGCGAAAGTATTGCATTTGTCATTTTGTAACTAACCGAATGTATCAACATGGACCTATTTGATAACATAGAAAACGATAAATTGCCTCTAAAGTCGGCCAATAGGAATCACGGGGTAAAACGACTACTCACAGCTCTGGGGTTTTTAATGACCATGTCTACAGCAGCTTTGTCACTCAGATGCTCCCATAGACCATCTGACGCAAAAATCAAGAATAAGTCATCTGGTTTCAGTTTTCTAACAAGGACTGAAGGTTCTGCAGTAATTAGAGGCCTCTTGAGAGGAGTAGGATTTCCAAGGTTTTGAGATTTTGGATCTATATAGTATTCAGGTTTCTTCAGGTAAAAATCACCAATCGATCTTGACACCTGGAATGAGACAAAAACACGCATCAGATTAGACCAGCTTCATCCATCACAAGCTTGAAGAAAGCAATGGCTATACAAACGTCACAACCTGCATCAGACAATACACATCTCCAGCTGCCTGCTTAAGAAGATAACACCAAAAAGGGTTGAAGCAACTAAGGAACAAGCAAACAAAAGGAATAGACTCCCTGTAGTTACACAAGACTAGCTTCATGCTTCAGGGATTCAGGATTCCTCAAATGTACATCTCATGCACGATCAACACTACTCACTTCCAGCATAGCTGCATGAGATGGTATCAGGAGCCCGAAGAAAGAATCCCTGGAACTGTATGGAAGATACAACCTTTCTAGAACAACTTCACTGAGACAGAATAAATGTATCAGGTGAGTTCATTTTTTCTCCATAAAGCAAAATAAAACCTATTAAGATAGAATAACAGGCTGCATTCATTGCAAAGCAGTGTCTGGCTTCTATGCTCTAAGCATGTAAAAAACACGCGCATACTAAAGAATCAAGAGGTTGGAAAGGGAATGCACCTGGATTATGCCTTTGATCCTCCAAGCTCCTCGTGCCTGCAAAACAATATCAGAATCATCTGGATGAAGAGCCTGGACCTCCCTCCTCACCTCCTCAATAGCAACATTATGATCAATTGACAACCTTTCGGGCACCAGAACATCTTTCTTAACCCCAGAAACTCTCCGACCAAGGACTGCTCTTGAATCACCTAGATTTGCAACATATAGTAAATCTTCTGAAATAGCACCTAGGAGACAACATGATCCAACAGAAGCAATCTGAGGCCTCGTTGGAAATTCCCCCTTGACCAGACGCAAAAACTCCTCTTCGGTTGTACTGAATGCCTTCTTTATCACTTCCACAGACAACCCTCCATGTTCTGCGGCGAATTCTACAATTCGAAACAGAAACAGAATTTCAAACACACTTCCCTATTTATTTATATAGTTGCAAGCCTAAGCTACAGAGTTAAAAGTTCGCTACCAATACTCCGAGAAATTTAACCAACAAAACCGGCTTATCTAATTTCCATTGAAGGATCACAGCCATTGTCATGAAAACACTGTGATCACAAAAGTCGCGTGCAAGAACATGCGTGCGGCGTGCCCATTCGACCAATTCAGGGAACGCAAAACTTAACCAAGAAACAACAGACAGCCATGCAGAAAAAGAATTCGGCCTGGATGTGAGAGAAATTACTGTGGATAAAAGTTACAAGATGCTCCTTTACGAATCTGGATGCCTCCGGACCACCGTGGCCGTCGTAGACTCCGACGTAGGTGGCGGATGGAGAAGCTAACACCTGGCTCTGATCCTCCAGTCTAGCGTTGGCCTGAACCACTGCGATAGAGAAATCACCGGAAGCGTGGGGCTTCAAATCAGCGTGCCAGAGTAGCTGGTCTCCGCCGCCGCGCAAACCTAGGCACCTGTACAGCGATCGCAGCGCCGTCATCGTCCAGGTTTTCCACTTCAATAAATCGAATTCAGGGATTTCTCTTCCTCTGTTGTTGCGATCTTTTGGTTAGGGTTTTTAGTGGAGAAATTGTGTGGGCAAGCGGGAAAACTAGACCTTGAGACGGGGCAATGAGCTTGAGAACGGCTGACGCGTCGCTCGGCGCTCACGCACGCTGCTATTTATTGGCATAACTACAAAGCGTATATTTGCCTTAATGGACCTTACACATTTCTGATTTGTATAATTCGACCCTAGCCTACAATTTGAACCAAAGCACTCAGCTAGTTTGAAACTCACTGAGTTACACAAAACGTCCCATAAGTAGGAGCAAAGAGCAAGAGTGGGAGCGAATAAGTATCTCCTTTTAAAAATTTAAATGAGTAAAAATGTTGTAAAATGATAGCAGAAGTGCAAGGACAGGAGCTACTAGAGGTGTGCAACAAACCTAGTCAACCCATAAAACCGCATAAATTCATCCGCAAACCAAATGGTATGCGATTTTATGCAGCTCTAGTTATGATCTGGGTTTAGAAATTTTAAAATTAAATATTATATAGTGCGGTTGCGATTTTTTAATGTTATAACCGATAAAAAATCACACTAGTCAAATAGGAAAGATCCAATCCAATATAAATTATATACCTAATTTCTATCTCTCTTTTTTTCTATTTGTTATCATTACTACTAATTTTCTAAGACCAAAATTAAATTCCAAGGAGGCACCAGTAGTAAATACTGTTTTGTAAACGAATGTTCAGTCCAACACATAGCATATTGCTATGTTTGTTTGCTTTGTTGCCTTAGCCTTACTGTTAGTCATTATGCAAGACCATTAGACCAAAATAGAGAGTGAGAATGAGGGAGATGGAGAATGGAGAGAAAGAAACTCAAACTTTGTTCGGGTTCACCCGTTCAGGACACTGCTCACTGCTCTTTTATTCTTCTCTATAGACCACACGTGCCTTCTTCCTTCTCAATCTTGCCTTTGCTGGATAGGTATCCCTCTCTTTTTTTTCTTGCTCACTGCTATTTTATTCTTGCTCACTACACCATAAACACCCATATAAGCGATGACCCAAAATAGAATGATGATGTAACTTAGGAAACAAGCCCTCAGTCTAAGAAAATTTGACACAGTTATCATTGTAACTCTCTCGCTCACACTATGATGCCTCAAGAAACGGTGTAAGAACTTAATATGAGAAAATATTTTTTAGCTTTTCATATGTTTTCATCATTTTTTTTCTCTTACTTGGTTATTCCTCTTGGTTAGTTAATTGTTCTCCCAGACGATACCCTTAAACCTTATCCAATGACCCTCTATTGCATTGCACCATGTTGATGCCACTGTGAAATTAGAACAGATAGAATGTCCACAAAAATTATTCTCATGATTCCTCTTTTCAACCCAGATGCACCATAAGCATCCAGCAAAGACAGAATCTTCTCAAGATACATAATGATCTCTATTAAGTGAGTTCTTATACACAAAACTCTAAATGGGTTCCTCATGAATAGAACTTTGAAATGAATCCATAATCTCTTGCTTAAGTTGTTTGAGCATTTTCCACTTACACCAACTTGCTTTGGTTAATTGTTAAAGATAAAACATTGTAGTAGTTGAATGTTAGCTTGAAACCAGGACCAAGGTAGAGCCACCACTCAATGAAGCTCTTTTTAAGGTCATTTGAGCATTTGGCCTTACAGTGGTTCTGTTGCTGGATCACTTTGCTCTTTTTTCAAATACGCAGATACAACAATTAAGGCTACTGAATTGGAGGTCTAATATATATATATGGCAGGATACACTTAAGGAGTGAGGAGACTTTTCACTTAACATGGGCGATATAGAGGTAGCATGTGGCAGATTTTTTATTTTAGGTAACAATTTAGAAAATTTTAATACTTCAATTCCAAAAGTAGCCTTAATTGTATTGTCTCAATTTTGACCCTTTTAAGTTTGGAAATTTTGACTGATTTGAATTGATTATTCTCCTTTTATTATTTTCCATAATATAATTATCACGTAATTGTATAAAAAATCCTTGATTATGGTATTATACCTTCATTCTTGAGAAGGTCACCGATTTAGTTTTCCATAATAGAACATTGAAACACATATTCATACCTCTGCCATTTCTTTAGTTTTAAAATTTCCTAACCCCTCACTCTACCGTCTTCATTGTTTTCCTTCCTCTAGCTATATCCAAGCCCCCCAATTATGCTTAGTCGGCTATGTTGTAATCAATGATTGATGCGAAGAACATTTAATAGAAGAGTCTGCACAAATCATGTTGAGCTTCATGATGATGAACAAGATAGAGGGGACTTCTTCTTGCTCATCATCAATTTCTTCATCACCATTGGGTAAGTTTGATTGGGTAGGTGCTAGAAAAATATGCTTGATTTAAAGTCTAGAATGAATAAAAAAAAGTTAATGTTTAAATTTGTTTGTGCGTAGTGAAGATGGAGACGTGTATAAACACGGACAAATTTTGTTGACTCTGGTTTTGGATATATCATTATCATTAACAATTAGCAAAGGTATTGAATTTCATTTTCTTCTGTCCCTCATCTTTTTGTTAATTAATGTTTGAGACTTTGAGTGGAGATTGTCATGCATGTATGACAAATTGAGGCCATAGTTTCGGTTCCTATAGACTTGGCTATGTTTGTTGGATGAAGACGCATTTGTCTACCTTTATGTTAGGGCCAATGTGGTTTTTTCTTTGTATGATTTTTTTTTCTTTGGGTAAAGATCAACTTATTGGAATATGGATAGTTTAATATTTAGATTTATCCTCTCTTTATGTAATATATGAAAGTGACCTAGAACCAATTCCTCATTTAGGATTGAGAGTGAGAACTATGTAACTGATGATCATTCTTTTGATTATTGGTTCAAGTACAACATAAGATTCATTAGCAAAGAAGTTGGATTCATTTGTTCATGTCTTGTAGATAAGCAAATGGAAATCGAGAAAAATGAGATACGTGCTATAATAAGAAAGTATATGTTGTATCTTTGCTACATCTGAATTACTAGAAGATTAAAGAATAGAAAATTTTGTCTATATACAACAGTTTGTTTGAATCCCAGGGTGTAGATGTAACAAGAAAGAGAAAATAGTAGAAAGTTATTTGATAGCTTTTTATTACAATATTAATGCTCAATTGCAGCTTTATTTTCCTCATATTTTCCTTCTTCCTTTTGTTTAGATGGTAACAGTTGACTAGTTATTGGCTTTTACCAGCCTCTTCCTCTTTTTATCCAAGTATTTTTCAAATGGTAATGGTTGACTATATATGGACTTTATTTTGTCTTTTATGATGGGATGTTGGCTGGGTCATGGTTTATGTTTTCATATACTGGAGTTTTAAAGAAAGAAACCAGGAAATAAGACATTCAATTAATGAGATAGAGTTAAGTGGTGGATATGAGAGAGAAACAATTATTTCCAAGGCTTGGTTTGGAAGATGTTCCCATATGCTCAAGTTATCAAAATGATTTTGGAACATGACTTTAAAATTGTTTTTTTTTCAATTATATAATCTTCAATAGATGTAAGCATTTTTGTTGTGTCATCCATGCTACATGTATATGTTTTTTCCTCAATTGGTTACTGATATTATTAGTAAATGTGTTTGCTTTCATGTTACTATTTTTTTTTTCTTATTATTGTTTGTTGTATCCACCACTTGGAAGTCTTGGGGTGAGAACAAGAGTAAAAGTGACAATTAGGACCGAGAGCACGGAAGTGGTGAGCAAGGAAGAAGGATTGTGTTATTTAGACCAAATATCTATAAGTTATCCATTTTTTATTTATATATTTTAAATTGATTATTATATTCCATCTAGCTTTATTTTTATTGTTTAGAGTACATTATCGTACATCATATCTACTCCTTTGATGTATAATTTTTTTGAATTTTAAAATGTACTTAGGCATTTCTCACATTTCAGAATATTTTGAATATTTCCTTTATCTTGGTCTAGACATCTATTTATTTAACCTAAAAATTACAATTATATTGTACTTCCTCCATCCCATAATAGATGAAACATTTCTTTGGGCACGAAGATTAAGATGTATATAATTTTTATTATTTTTCCCAATTTTGCTTATGGAACTAAAATTATTATTATTATTATTTAGATTTTGTGTTATGAGAGTTTAAATAATGATTAAAAAAAATTCTTTTTTTTGGTTTTGTGTGATGAGAGATTTAGCGAAGATTAAAAAAAGATTCTTTATTAGGTTTTGTATAGTGAGAGTTTAAATGGGGGTAAAAGGATAAATTGATTGTTTAAAATTTTTCAAAAGAAGAAATGTTTCAACCTTTCTGGGACATCCAAAAAAGTAATACATTTCATCTAAACTAGTTTTATAACCCGTCAAACGCACGGGTCAATAGTTCATATTAAAACATATTTGCTAGTTGAAGTGTATAAAACAAAGTAAACGTTAAATGAGAAGAAAAAAAATGTAATATGTATGATAATGATAAAAAAAATCTAATATTACATATTGTATAGGAGGACAGATCATCAGTGTAATTCATTAATTAGAAATCTATTTACATGGGGAATTGAAAACCCTAACCTTTAACTATCTGAGCATTAACCTGAAACCATAAACTCTAACAAATAGGCCAAATAAAATGTATTTACTTGAATGAAGAATAAATTTGGCTGAAATGTGACCAAAAGTAAGATACAAAATATAGCTTAAATTACGAAGTTGAATGGGGGGAAAGAAAAAATAAAATAATTTGAAAAATATATAACTCTCGCCTAGATAGAAAATATTAAAACACAAATTCTTACACAAGTTGAATGGGCTGGAAACTGGAGAAAAAGTATGAAAAAGGCCAACAATTTTTTATGTCCAAGCTAAATACATAAAAGTAATTAAATGAGTGGGCCAGTAAATAAATGAAGGCTTATTTTGATGGTCCAGAAAACGTTAACGCTCACTGCAGCAAAGACAATTGGGGTAATCAACCAAAGTTTGTTAAAGTGAAACGGATTAGAAAGAGAAAAAAATTGATGAAACTTTAATGGGCTAAAAAAAATTTACAAAATCTAAGACTGGGATAAACTGGTAGGGTGACAATAGATCAAGGACTAAGGTCTAATTTTATTTTTCAGATGATCGATAAATACTATGCCTTGTCCCAGCCCTAGTTCACCTCCACTGTTACTCATTTTCTTGCTCTTTGCATAAGTCTCGAATGTCCCTCATTTTTTGTTGTCCGAGTAAACACGCTACCATTCGCCATGAGCTGCCAACTATCCTTGTGTCTGTGGCTGCACAACCCTCAGATGCGGCAACAGTAATAATAATTTTTCTCAAAATGGGTGAGTTTATACCTTCAATTCCCTTCTTTATTTATTTTCTAAACCGTCTTTTGTTTTGCCTTGCCACCTCATTTGCCTTACCACATATTTCTTCTAGTGATTTGCGCCGGGGCGCACCGTTAATGGCAGACATAAATATATATGTTTTCTCCAAACATTTCACTTCACTTTAAAGATTCTGATCTGAATGATTTTAATTCCTCTTCTATTCAGTCTGAATGACCAGGAATTTGTAGATCTGACTGAAGCCTCCCAGATCCTTTTTTTTGCAATTGTATTTAGTCTAAATGACTTCGATTCATCTTCCCCCTGTCTATCTAGCCAAATAAGTTTTAAAACATTTTACTGTTTTGTGTAGATATCCCATAAAAAGTTTCATTTACTAACTTTGTATATACTCTCCGAACCCATTTTACTACAGGCTGATGTCTTCCTCCTGTTGCCATATTTTTCTTCTACTCTAATGTTCAAAGCCAATATATTTTTAGAACCTCTACCTCATTGACGTCTGACTGGTAAAACTAATGGAAGAAAACCAATAAAAACTAAAGAGCTTATCTCAATCAGAAGAAAGCCTAAGGTATTCCTATTCTTTAAACGTTTGTGTTTCTTATTCATTTTCCTATTCATGTTGGTACTACACAAGACTAATTCAATTTTTTTTTTCCAACATGAAAACACTGACTATGAATAATGGATTGGATCGTTATCTGGACATTGGGAAAAATGTAAGTCATTCTTCTTCAGTCATTTATTTTGTTTATGTATTTCACTAGTAATAAGAAACTAATTTATATTTTTTCAACTTTATTAATCCGGAAATATTAAGCTTATGAACTGAAATCATAAAGTGGCTAAACATTTTAAATTTTTATGTTATTAAAAACTTACCGAAGGCTATTGATTGAGAGGTACTTTTTGTCATAAAAGGTTTTAAGAATTTAGGAAAAAAATGCTATGCTTTTTTTGTTGAAAACGGATTGAATAAAAAACATGGCTTTCATAAATAATCATAATGGGACAAGGTCTAAGATAGTGCATCCAGTAAGGTAAAAGGTGTAAATGAAAAGCACCATGCCTTGTAGAAATAAACAGTAAAAACCAAACCCATTAAAACCAAATATCCCAGTGTAAATAATAAGCAAGGCCTCTAGTCATAAAGATCATTGTCAGAAGCCTCCCAAGGATCGGTTTTCACAGCTTCCCCTTCATTTGTTCTACCTGCTCTTTCCTGCAGTCCATGAACTTGAAGTTGTGCCTTCAGCACAGCAACTTCTTCCTTCAAGTCACAAATTTTCTCAAGATAAATGTTTTTGATATGGGTTTGCCTATGTTGAACCAATTCTATCTGGGAATTCAGGCCATCATTTTCATATTTGGCTTGTGTGAATCGCTTCCTTATGGCCAAATTAGCATCAAAATTAATGTCATAAATATAAAAATTATGAAAAATTTTAAGCCTATGAATTCCCTTTTCAGCTACTGATTCCATTGCAAAAGCCATGTTTTTAGAAGGCAATCCTTTGACCTTCATAAAATTTTTCTCACCAGAATTTGTCTTCCCAAGCTGTATCTCAACTGTAAACCTATACTTTGCCCCTTCTAGTTCCCTTGTGTAAATGGAGGCTTTTTTTTAAGGTTGGAATAAAAATGATCAGGGACTTTGACAAAAAGGATTGGTAAGACCTCTATCATGTCCATTATAATTGCAAAATAAAGTAAAATTGTTGGTTAAAATTAAAACCAAAAACTTGTTTCTTTTTAAAACAACATTTCATGAGCAACAAAAAGTAGAGCACATTGCATTTTCCGTATACTAAAACTTTAAGTAATCATTAATAGTATCCTAATACATCCTAGGATTCACCACAAATGCATCTTATTTTTAATTTAGGCACACACATATATCTCGACTATCTTAATAAAATTGACAAAAAAAATGTATGTACAAAATGCAACGAAAAAATTAAGCCATTAACAGCAAACAGATTATTAAAACTTTAAAATTGAACCTGGTTTTGGGTGCTGATAATATAGGTCCCTTTCCTTTGATGCTTGAATTTATTGTGGGAAAATGAAGTAAAAAATAAGTTTTGAGAACATAAACAGAGTGCATGCGATCAAATTATTGGAAAAATAAAATCTAACCTACTATTTGTTTGTGGTAAAAATTGGTTGTTTCCTTTGCTGCTTCAATGGGCGCACTAAATTTTTTCTTGCCAAAATTTAAGTGAACACTAAATCTAAATTGTTGCTTGCCAAATCTGAATTTCTCTACAATAGTTGTGAATGATGCAAAAGTTGAATAAGTATAATATATATTCTGCTGTATAAAATACATCATACATCTAAACTGGAGAACATTACCTTTTTACTACAGGGGTAAGGATGGCAGAAAGCTGCAATTTTATCTCCGTGAACACAAGTTCCTGTGGAAAAGTTATCAAAGTGGAAAACTTTAGTGTACTCTATTGTATGCTGTACAAAATTTGTGATAGTTAGAAATTGAAAAAAATTATTGGTTGACTACAAGATTGGGGCCGAAAAGAAATTGCAGTAAAAGTAGACACCATCTGATGTAGTTCCAATTGACAGAGAGATGGCGTCGGAGACCGACTGAGAGATTTCTTTCTTCAGCCACCACCGCAGACAAAATTAAAGGTGGAAATATCTTTTTGCAAATTAAAAAGCTTGTTGGAAAGTGGAAACCAAAAGTGTAGTTTGGTCGCCTATTTATATTCTGTACTTGTAACTATAAATGGGTAATATTATTATGCTAATAGGGTGGGGAGATTAACACAGGGAACGAAGTAAGGAGATACTGGAAGTGTGGCGTTTAAAATAAACTGCAACAAAGATGGGTTAGTGGAAGTTAAAATTTGAAAAGTCAACAAACTAATAAAAGTGAGCCCACCGAAGCCTGAGTAATGGCTGAATATTAAAAAAGAATTGGGACAGGTGACAGTCTTTCACAACTACTGGTTCATTTGTAAATGCTGTCTAAATTTTATGAAGCCAAACAATCCACCAATCGTAGCCTGCAACGTGTTCTCTTGTAGGGGTATTTTAGGAAATCGCAATGTGTCTGGTTCATATTCTTCAAACACTACAAGTGTTGCGATGGTATTTTTTTGTGAAAGGATAGATTTGCCAATGATCTTGTTTACATATGTATTTATAGATTTATAGATTTATAGATTAGGACGGAAGAAGTATCATTTTTGTTGTGATAGTATCATAAATATGTTAAAATAATAAATATTATATTATTAAATGAGATTTGCTTATAATTATTATAAGTATATAAAAATTAATTTATTATTGGTATAATTTTTATTATAGGCTTCTTAGTATCTATGACAATGCCTGATATTTAAACTAATTTCTTAAAATGAGGACTTGAGTCCAATACTTTAAAAATCATGTTGACCATAATTGTAATTTTTAAAAATAATTATGGAATCAGGTCTCAAATTTGAAAATTACGTATTGATGTTGTTTTCTATTGGGGGAAAAAAAAAGAAGCAGTTTTCATGCTACATTTTATTCTTTGAATGGTTTACAAGAAATTAGATTTTAAATGATTAATTACTTCATAAAATTTTTTTAGTGCAACGGTTATTATTTATATACAGTATTAGCCTCTGTATAGTATTAATTCTGGAAAATAGATACTATCATAATTCAAAACAAAAAATTTTTTTATGAGTTCTTTTAATTGGAAAAGGATTTTTTTTTCTACTTACATCAGCTGATCAATTTAATTGATAAAAATGCACAATTATACTTGACTAAAGATGAATAAAAACTTAAACCTAATGGTCACTAACTTTTGTATAAGATAACATGTTCTAATATTTATTATATATTTTATTTTATTTTAAATGATTTTAATTTGGTTATTTTATGCCGGGATTAAATTTTTATTTTTCCGTACCTTGCCAATAGAAAGGAACATATATAAAAATACTTAGTTTTTTTTTTCAAGAAAATATATGGAAAATACTTTTTGGACTTTCTAATAATAAATTTTGGAATGATAAGCTGATTGAACGATTGTATATAAAAAACAATCAGCAATAAAACATTTTTTCAATTTTATTAACTTTTTTTCCTATATTTTTTACAAATTAATTGGTAAATCATTAGATTAAGATTAATGTATATCATGAGATATTGTCATTATACATATATTTAAAATAACAAATGAGTTACTACATTAATTTAGTACTAGTAGTATCTAAGTTGTGGGTCATTCGAGTCTACTTTGATTTGTAGGCCTATTCCGGCCTAAATTCAGAGCTATAATTTAATACTTCTCTTTCTTGGATAATTTAACATTTGAATTATTTCATTATTATGGATTAATCTCATAAATAACTTGAATGAATATTTACTTCATATAAAACATAGTACATAATAACTCATTTATGAAATTTTTAGTACTATAATTTAAAAATAATTAAATTAAAATTAATGCCTTGTCATGGGTTATTCTCATAGTAGTTAATTATTTAAATATTTTTCTAAAAAGGTTTTGGTAAAAAAAAAATGAGCAACAGCAACCAAGTCCAATACATTTTTTATTCGGGCCAACAGTTTTGAGGCATAAAATGCACAGTAATGATATCAATCCAACAATTTTGCCCAGATCAGAACAATGAGATCTATTGAAAATAAAAAACGCCTAATATATCAACTTTGACAGTTTGGTCCTTAGATATTCATTTCTAATAATTAAACTCCCAATTTTGAAAATTTAAAGAGTTATGAACACCGATATACTTTTTTACTAAAAATAATTCCTTCCTTGAAGTGACTAATTTTATTATTTTAATCTTAAACGTGAGTTTTTATTTGTTCTCCTTGCTTCTCCAGAACATCACAAGAATACATTTCTATGTCCGAATACTTATTGCAATGCACTAAATAAAGTCAGTTACCTCAAGTAATGCACTAAATCAATTTATTTATTTTTTTTGTTTAATTTGTGTTTTTGGTGATAATATTTTTCTTAATGATATTTGTTTAGCATTAAAATGTATATTGTTTTGCAGTACAAAACATAATTTGGAATCTTGTAACAACACCGGACATAGTTTACGGTAAACTAGTTAGTAATTAAAGTTATTATATCATAGTAATAGACAATAGGCTCTTCAGTTGGAGAACAATTTAGAGTCAAATAATAGTAGGTGACAAAAAAATGTTTGCATGGAAAAGAACTTCAACAAAAAAGAACAAAGAAACGTTCAGGGTTACAACGTACAAGACGCAGTTATACAAAGACCGTTAAATTAGAAAGTAAACCTGCTCCAATTGTCAGACTCAACTTCCACTGAAAGTACTACAAATGGGAACAGGGTGAAAAGTAAACGTTAAAAGGGAAAACCTTTGTTAATCCATGGACTGATAAGATGATACGACATCATATGAACGGTTTGGTACCTACAGTATACCTCTTCGACAGTATGGACAGGCTCCGCATGTTCTGACCCAAGGGTACAAGCAAGCAGAATGGAACCTATGTACACAAGGCAGGCGCACGAGTTTATCTCCATCCATGAAACTCTCCAGACATATGCTACAATCCCCGGATTCACCTGACAATTTCTTATCATCAATCTCATTTACTGTACTGCTGAAATCCTCCACTTGCAAGCTGTCCATAGCTTCCTGTGTAAGACCAGGGGGCTTCCTGTTTTTCCCTTGCAAGTATGAAAAATTTTCTGCTTGAGATATGAAGTCAGTGAAGGAGGAGTTGCTAGCCGATGTTGAGTTGTCCTCAGCATCAACAAGACCAAATTCATCGCCAAAGTTATGGTATTGGTCCCTATAACTTGAATATGTAGAAGTTCCGCCACTTTGCCTAAAGAAAGCCAACAAAGAACGAACTAGTCAGATGATATTAACTGGAGAAAAAGCGAGAATTGAAAAGTCTCCAAGTTCTAGCAAAAATAGAAAATGAATATGATTGCAAACTAACAGCACAAAGAATTGATTCGTGTGAACCTCTAATTTTTTAAAAAAATAAATGCCTGGTTAGCTGTGAGAAAATTTCTCATTTTCAATTTCCATTTGGCCTTTAACAAACGCATAACAAGAACATGCTATAGCATCAGATTTTGAAGATTGAATTCTCTTGTTTTCTAGTTTTTTGAAAAATTAGGAGGACAATAAAAAAATGTTCCTATATTACTAGAAGAGTTTTCCAAGTCCAAGAAAATAAGGTTTTCCACATCCATAAAAGAAATCATATGAGCATGCATTTATAAAAAGAAATTTGGAGAAGAAAATGGGAAGTTATTTTAACAATCAGATGGGCTCTGAGCATTCAGATAACAAGGAGACATGCTTCTTAAATAAGGCCTAGTATTCATAATGCAAAAGGCACTACTGGTACTCAATGTCATAGCAGCAGCAATTAGCAGGAAAAAAAGCAAAGGTTAGAAGCATTTCAGTTCACAAGAATGCAGCAGGCACATTTAATAATACACACATGGCGCAATTAGAGAACTCGAGAAGCAGCAGAAACATAAAAGGCCACAGCAATGAGGAGGACATCAACAGCTCAAGAATGTGGATCAATTTTGAGGAAAGCAACCTCATAAATATATCAATTGCAGAAACATAAGGGTACAATTGGAAATTTCAGAAAAAAGAAGAACATTCAATGGTATACAATGTCAGCAAGCAAGGCAACTTAAGAAAATGGATTAAATAAGTAAAACAAAACCTAAGGTTTTTTCTCATCTCATGCCCAATGTTTTTCTCTTCCCAATTTTTATACCAAGTCCAGATTTAATTTCTGCAAAAGTTGCCACATGAATGACATAATCCAGATGAATTCCTTCCAAATAAACCAAGATAAACAGCATTTACATTAATTTCGAACTTGCAACAAAAAAAGACAGATTGATTAAGAAGTCACTTCAAGAGTTGATAACGCTATCCCACCAATTTAACCAGCAATACTAACTCAAAACAGTTGAACTTCCAATACGAGGTCAGCTCACAGACTCTATTTTCCAGCAAATCCTTAAGGCTGTTCTTCGTATGGAGAATAAGAGGAAATTTACTATGGCTAATGGTCGCAGCTGAGCACATGACTTCATCTAATCTAAGCTGACGGTGAGATTGGGCATGTTTTCAACTTGATTCCTTCCTCATTTTAATTCTTCCTATCAAACAAAGTCATATAACGCATAATAATTTCAAGGATTTTAATGGCGTCCGAACAAGATTTTAAGCAAACAAACTAGAAACTAATTTCAAGTAAACAACAATTACCTCTGACAAACAAAGGATCATTAATCAATTATGTTAAGTTTGCTAGTAGCTAAATTCAACACAATAGATATCTAAAAAAATCACCATAAAAACGGAGTGAAAAAAAAAAAGACGGCTTGAAGCAAGAATTACCGGTTCTCGGGACCCCTCAGTCTCTCAAGAAGCCTTGCCCTTGCAAGGAGCACCGCTCCAGGAAGCCTGTCGCTTCGGCTCATCGCCGGCCTCCTCAAGCTCCTTAAACTTTCTCCATTCCCACCATTGGCGTCTATATCAAGTTGTTCGCGCCACTCCTGATCAGTCAACAGTACCGAAGGATAATTAGCCAAAACAAAGCAAGCTTGGTCCCGAAACAGAACTACATAAACTCAGGAATTACAGGGAGATATGAGGCTCGGGAAGAAACGTGGCGCAAAGGGAAAGCGCTGGTTTCGTCATGGCGGTGACTCTGGTGATGTCGGCGGACGGAATTGTGGTGGTTAATGTTCCGATGCGGAGAAGAGTGGAGCTCCGTGACCGGGTCGGATCGGCTGGGTCGTGATCTTCGGGGGTAGAACAGGTCTACAGAGCTCGGCATGCATAAAAACCCCGGAAAGAAGAAATTTTCGCAACCCTAGATTTTGCAATCAAAGTCGATTCTTTTTTTATTCTGATTAACACACACACACAACAACAACAAGTCGATTATTTTGCTCCCGCTGGAATGTGAGAAGGGAAAAGTAAAAAAAAACTCACCGTAGTTATAAGTTTAGATCAATTTGGTCACTATAGTTTTGATTGGTTCCAACTGCATCACTAAAATTATAGTTTAGACTTGAATTGATCATTAATGTTATAGTTTGGTACCGAATATGTTATCAGCCATTAAAAATCTAATAGAAAACGTGAGAAGTTATTAGTTTTGAAATCTTGGGATACTTATGTAACTTTTAACAAACTTCAAGAATTATATATAATTTATCATTTTTTTTTGTGCGACAGTCACCTCTATTCGACTATTCTTTACCAGATCTGCTACTGGTTCCTCAAAAAATGATATTTATATTAGTTATCATATTCTAATACTACTGATAACCCAAACCTCAATAAAATGAAACTCATTCATTCAATATTGATATATTTCTGATTATTTACTTCTCGGTATCGTAGTTGTTTTGTTTGCAAATAGTTATATCTAATACTATCTCCTCTAGCATCACCTCCGTCACTAGTGGCAAATTCAACGGTGATCGATAAAGTAGACATAACTATTTGCATATAAAATAAATGAAAATGGTAAATTACACAACGTAGATAAAGTAGTTATAATATAGTAGAGTAGATGCCATTTTAAATATATGTAATTATATAAATAAATATATGTAATTATAGCGTAGATAAAGTAGTTATAATATAGTAGATTTAGGAATGTAATTATTTATGTAGAAAAAGTCTTTAATTTTCAGATGAAAATGCTAGCATCATCGTAATTTGATGTATAATGTGTGTGGAATGAGTGTCATATATTGGCTAAATTGATACTTATAACTAGGGCTAGAAGTTTAACTTAAATCCTGAATTCCAACTTGAACTTGAACATGAACCCGACATTTTAGGTTTGGGTCAGTTTGAGGATAAAAATAAGTGCAATTCAGTCAACTCAACCTCAACTTTAATATATATGAAAATTTTGGTTTAGATTGGGTTAAATTTGACTTCTGACCAAATTCGAATTATAAATCCAAATATAATATAGCTACCCATAAGCCTGGCTTACACACCTATTCAATATCCTTTTCACTTGTCCATTTAGCCTATTAGTATTAGCAAATACAAAAGCCCAATACAAACCCAAACCCAAGCTAATAACTAAAAATCCAACTATTACAATATCCTACTGTCCCCTCCTTTCGCTCACAAAATCTAAGCAGCAAGCACTGCATCGTCATTTGTCCCTCCCTCCCTTTAACATTGAAATAAAGAAAACACGCAACAAGAGCTCATGTATTATGATAGGCCAATCTTAAGGTCAAATACCCATTCAGGACATAAATATAAGCTGGTGTCCGGATGAAATTTAACCAAAAGAATGCAACACTTTTAAACTAGTGGAAACAGATTGGCATGGTGCCGAGGTTGGGGAAACATGCTAAAGATACTGGCGGTGGCCCAAGTTTTACCCGGACCAAATATCCAACCCGTCCTCTATCTCTTCATCCTGGTTCTGTATCTACTCTCGAATCAAAAAACACCGTCCTTCGCTGAGAGAAATTACCGTTGGCTGACAAATTCCAACTACTGCTTAGTTTGCTCATACATTCTCGTTTGATTTGAACCGTGAATTGGAGCTTTTGGTTTTTGGGCATTTTCGGTTTCTGATTTGTAGTCATCATTTCCCCAAGTTCCAAATTTGCTTAATCCGTCCAACAGACGACTTTTCCAGCGGATTTCTGCCGCAGGTGTTGCCGTCTTTGTCTCAGCCGGCGATTCCCGACTCAATTCATCGTCCTTCTCCGTTCGCCTATTTCATCTCTACTTCTGCGGTGGGCGCGGCTGCAGTCTTAGCTTCTTCTTCCGCCATTCTATATCTGGGTCTGATCCGAGGTTGATGAACGAAGACCCAAAAAGGAGGGAGCTTCGCTTTTGGTAAGTATGTGGCCTTTCATTTGTTCATGCCAGCCGCAGACCCAGTTTCAGATGTTCCACCTCTACCAAGGTATTGCTTCGCTTCATTCTTTGCAGGTAAGCTGCCAGCTGTCACGCTTCTCAACTTCTCATCTTAATTTATCCGACGCTGTTGTTGATGTTATGATGTATTCATTCCCAGAAACGATAGTACTTGTCATAATCTTTTTGTCCAAAATGAAAATGTTTACCCATCGTATGTGAAGTTGTGAACTGCCGACACATCACTTATTTACAACTTATGTGTATGTGCAAGGAGGGGATCGGAAATCCATACTGAAAACGGTGATGTTCTATAAGAATTATACTAGTACTTCGTTTTTCTTTCCCGAAATTAGAGTTAATACTTTGCCATAGTGAGAGAAAATGACACATTTTTAAGGATAGAGGAAGGGTTTTTTTTTTTTTTTTAAAAAAAAAAAGTTCTATGCGCATCAAATTTTCATCCTTGGCTTGTTTCCTAGTTGCTGGTACTGAGAGAATGTACCTTTTTTTGGCATGGCATTTTGTGCAGCTTGGTAGCAGTAAGCTCATGTACCAATTTCAAATTCCTCAGACTCAGAGAAAGTTGCGCCGGTCAGCTGTATTTGTTGTCAAGAGTGATTATCCCCAAAATGCAGATTTTCCTAAACAATATTCCAGAAAGGAGAAAAAGCCCTTCCCAACCCCCATAATCGAGCTGAGGCGGGCTGCTAGGGAGAGGGTGAAGAAGAGTAAAGGCCAACCTAAAAGGCCAATTCCTCCACCAAAGAATGGGTTGCTCGTCAAAAGCTTTGTTCCAATCGCATATGATGTCTTTAATGCAAGGGTTATGTTGATTAACAACCTCAAGAAACTCTTGAAGGTGGTGAAGGTTCATGCTTGTGGGTAATTTTCTTCCTCTTGGCTGCCATTATCAATTCTGGATTGAGACTAGCATTCCCTTTTAGCATGCTCTCTGTTGTTGGCATTGTTTGCATTTGTGCTTTACTGAGGGACGATATGCTCTCTAGAAATGGACCACAATGTTGTTTCACATCCCTTGCTCCTCTGCTTATCAATGTTGATTTTATGATGCCTGAATTTAAAATCAACCATAAACAATGGTTGAACCTATTCTGCCATCATTCAGCAATAATGGAATCAGCAATTGGCCACTAACACGGCTAAAAAGTTTGATGATCAATGTTAGCCCTGGGATTTTATATCAAACTATATAACTTAAGATGTCTTTGGTTGCGATAAATTGTTAGTTTGTATTTGCGGGCTTCCAACATTTGGCATTGATGGTTTTCATCATTACTACCATATTATTTGCTTTATGAGCTTTCTCATATCTTATGATGGATTATATACAGAATTAAATTATACATAGATATTAGACAAGAGAGTCATTCTATGCATTTGTTTCTTTAATAGCATTGACAAATAAGAGCCTTTATTCATAATCCAGAAGTTGGTTGTTTGTGGTCTTGGATAGCATAGCATACAAGGTCAGACCAAATTCTGTTTCCAATAATAAATGTCTATGTGGATTGGCTACTTGGTGCAAATGTTAGGGGTTTATTGGTATTGCTTTCATTTATTTCTCTCTTTTTTTTTAATAAATATATATTTCTGTTTTTTGAAATTTTGTTTTCATGTTTCAAATTTAAGGAAGATGTTTCTTGTAGAATTTGAAGGGAAACTTCATTGAAAGCAATGTGTTTTCAAATTCTAAAAGTTGTTTCTGTTTTCCCTCCAAAAAATGTTGGAAGCATAAGTCATACTTCAATTCTTGTCCCCAAAGTTTCACTTATTGTTTAAAAACAGTTTGCTGACACTTTTCTACTGAGTTTTTAGAGAACTTGAAACGGAAAGGAAAAACAAAAAAACTGGAACAATGGAAGTAGAACCAAGCGCAGTTGTTTCACTGTTTCTGCTTTTAACTAGCTTAATCTGAGCGAGGAATGTGCTAAGTGACTCTGTATTCTGACTTATATGCGTCTTTTCAGATATTGCAATGAAATTCATGTCGGGCGTGTTGGACATCCTTTCAAGTCATGTAGGGGCCAAAATGCTTCTATGCGAAATGGCCGTCATAAATGGACAGATGCCAGAGTTGAGGATGTCTTCTTGCCAATTGACGCTTATCATCTGTATGATCGTCTGGGAAAGCGAATTCGACATGATGAGCGATTTTCGGTTCCCAGGATCCCTGCGGTAGTTGAGCTATGTATCCAAGCAGGTGTAGACATTCCTGAATTTCCAAGTAAGAGAAGAAGAAAACCAATCATTCGTATTGGAAAAAAAGAATTTATTGATGCCGATGAAAGTGAATTACCAGATCCTGTCTCAGAACCTCCCTTGAAGCCAATACTGTCTGAAATACCTAATTCTGAAGTGGTGGCTCCATCAAATGAGGAAGAAGTCCTCCAAATTGCTGAGGAAACACTTTGGGCATGGAAACAGATGAGGAGAGGAGCCAAGAAGCTAATGAGAATGTACCCAGTGAGGGTCTGTGGATATTGTCCAGAAGTGCACGTTGGTGCTTCTGGGCACAAAGCACAGAACTGTGGAGCCCATAAGCATCAACAACGAAATGGTCAACATGGTTGGCAGGCGGCAGTGCTCGATGATTTGATACCTCCAAGGTACGTATGGCATGTTCCTGATGTGAATGGGCCGCCTTTGCAGAGGGAACTAAGGAGCTTTTATGGACAAGCTCCTGCTGTGGTGGAAATATGCGTGCAGGCTGGAGCTGCTGTTCCAGATGAATATAAAGCCACCATGAGATTAGACATTGGAATCCCCAGCAGTCTCAAAGAGTCGGAAATGGTTGTCTAAGCCCCGCCACTGCATTCTCATGATGGAAGAGCAGCAACTTGTGCTTCCTCAGGTGGGTATTCATTCAACTTACAGGTGAGGTCAAGGTCATTCCACTTGGATTGCTGACTCGCATTGCTTGAGGTTGGTCGGTGATCGTCAAATGTGGCACTGAGAATAGGTTTTGCTGTTGTGTTCTGGTATCCCTGATTGAATCAAAGAGATTGGCCTGGACAACAAACAACAGCAACGTTATTGTTAGAATAGATGTTCACCGTTTCTCTCATATTCCAGTTGGAGAAAATCCGTGTACAAACTTTTATATGGAAATTGGTAATATAATGCTTCGTCACGTGTCAACCTTTTATTTACTTTTTATATAGTAAGTAGTAACATTTATACTTGATTTGTGAAATTTTGAGTAAACGAACCGTTAAGTTTAGGTTAACAAAGCCTCGATTTATGGTAGAGGTAGAGTCAGGTATGATGTAGTGGCAGTCGTGTCTGAATCAAAAGTGGATCTCACTAAACTAAATGAGAAATAAAAAAATGAGGACAAAAAGAGAAGGGAGCACGTCTCCCGCCATTAACACGTCTTTCTCTTACCACTTCTCCATTTCCATGCCTTAACAAACACAATCCAACAACTTCCCACGCCCTGTCCCTATCAAAATACATTTTCTCCTCAGACATAATAAATCGAATCAACCGGACCAGATCTCTGTTTTCCGAAGAGAAAAACCGCACCGACCAACCGTTCGAGACTCGACTCTTCGGAATCGCCAGACAGTTCACTTAGATGAAAGTCAAATCGAAGAGCTCCCGAAGAAAGCTAGGGTTCGCCTCCACCCTCATCTTCTGCTCCTTCTCCTTTCTCGCCGGTTTTTTCTTTTCCGCATTCCTCTCTCAGGTAGACAGCCTACAGATTTTAACTGCTATATGAATATTGATTTGATTTGTTGTTTGTTTGTATGCGTCTTGTCTTAACTTTGGTGCTTCATTGATTGGGATTTACCAGGATGTTCCTATAGTTAGGCCGCGGCTGAGGAGGCTCGAGGTGGTGCAGCCCCAGCCGCGGCCGGGGGTGGAGGCAGAGCACCGTGATCCCTTGCCCAACGGACAAACTGGAGAGAATTTTATTGATTCTATTCCCTCTCAGGTCATTCTTGTTCTGTCTCTGTTCTCGACTCAGCGGTCTTTAGTTTGTCCGGATGGGTTTTCCATCGTGAATGGTGGTTTGGCTTTATATGATCTCTTGATGTCTAATTGCGTTTTAGAAATTTTGTTTTATTTGTGAGATCGAGACCTATGGATATTCCTTCTTTAGTGTATGTTTCGTAGGGGGGCTACCCAATTTGCTGGACACTGTAATTTTTTATACTGATGGTAAAGTTGGCTGCTTACTTGGTTTTTTTTTCCTTGTCCTACATGCGTATGTATGATTGCGTGGTCCAGGATGATAGGAGGTTTTTATGACAGAATGCCTTTGTAAGATCAGATATTAGTGCCAGTACAGAAAGTATATGGAACATTTGTAATTGAGTGCTAAGTTGAAGGCCTCATATTCCTAGTGAACAGAACATTAGTAACTGAGTACTAAGTTGAAGGCCTCATATTCCTAAAAATAGAGATATCCATCCAACTGCAGCTACATTGATGAAATGGTCAAGGGAATCAGGAAATGTGTCCTTTTGTAGTCAGTGTGGCTCATTGTACCAATAATCTGGTTTGGGATATGGACTGACTTGCTGAATAGCACTTCCATTGCTTCCAGTTCTGTTAACTGTTACAGTTTGCAGGTTTTAAGTTGGAAACCACGAGCTCTGTACTTCCCCAACTTTGCAACTGCAGAACAATGCCAAACTATAGTTGATATGGCAAAGGCACACCTTAGGCCATCTACCTTGGCTTTGCGGAAAGGAGAAACTGCTGAAAGCACCGAAGGCACTCGAACAAGGTACATTAATCATATGCTTAAGAATCCCAGTTCTTCCTAGCCCTACATTGAAGATTTGTATTTTCTTGACTTAAGACCTTCATAATTTGTAACTTCTTGTTTTATGGATATAGCGTAGCAGAAACGTATCGACTTATTGATCTGATTCATTGAATGGTTTGGTCCTTGAGTTTTGATGTAAGATTCTATTTGCTACTGAATGTTCAGCTCAGGAACTTTTGTTAGCTCATCAGAAGATAGTTCTGGAGTTTTGGACTTCATAGAGGAGAAAATTGCAAAGGTCACAAACATCCAAAGAAACCATGGGGAGGTGTGTACGGTTTCACCATTAATTATCGTCTGCTTGCCTTTTCTGTGGGCTTATTATAGCAAGAACCAAGCCTTGTCATAGAAGTTCAGAAAGTTGATTCTTGATGCTTGTGAAGAGTTATTTGTCATTTTTCATTCTTGTTGACCCTTTTTGGTTAATATGCTTCTTGCTTCACCAATGTGATTTGCTAATTTGGAAATTCTTGGTGCAGGCAATATAGTGCTCCCTATGTGTTAACTTTGACTTAAGATTTAAGAATGTCTTGCAGTTTCATTCTATCTAATAATTTATACCTGTGTGTTTCTTGCATAATAGATTTATTTTCCAATTTTGTTGTTATCATCAGATAATTGCTGCTGAAGATCATTTTTTATTGATTGTTAAGTCTTATGGCTTCAATTTCTCTTTGATTATTAGTTGTCTACTGATAGGTGTCTGCATTCTATCTTGTTTAAAATTTGTAACGACAATCATCAGTCTTAAGTTATATCTGAAATTCTTTTACCATAGGTAAGATTATATTTGCAGGCTTTCAATGTGCTGCGATATGAAATTGGAGAGAAGTATGATTCTCATTATGATGCATTTAACCCATCAGAATATGGTCCACAGTCAAGCCAACGGGTATGCATAAGCCCTACTATTTTAACTGTCACAATCTAGTTTCAGTATGGACATTTTGCCAATTAATGATCGGCAAACAATCTGTCAGATGTTCAGCTATAGGTTTTAATCGTTGATGTGAAACCATTCAGTTCTAAGATATATGGGCAGGAGAGCTGATCTTGACTGGCTGTAAACTGATGGAAAGCCGATGAGAGTGATTCTCCCTTTTGTGTGTAGCGATCAACTGAATTAAGAACTTAATTTGTGTGCGCCCTTATTGTAAATTAGTTTTATTTTTTCTCTAAGAATGATGAATCCTCTTTCATCAAGTGTACCTTGTTGGGCCCTTGTTGGTTTTTATGTTCTTTCACATTTATGAACCAAATGCAGTATAGATATTGAGCGCAGCAGAAAATAAAAATTGCACTTCTCACTCATTGAGATTGTTAAACCGCAGGAATTAACATGTTCTCTTATCTCTATAAAACCAACTCATGCAGAATTTTTGTGGCTTCCTCTTATGTATTGTCATATTGTGTTCAGGGCATGGACTACAAAGTTGTTTTCAGATTCAGTGATTCAGTGCTGTTCATTATGCAGTATCAATGTTTAAGAATTTAATTTGTGCTTAATAGGTGATGAATATTGCGTGCAGGTTGCTTCTTTCCTGTTGTATTTATCTGATGTAGAAAAGGGTGGTGAAACCATGTTTCCTTTTGAGGTGGGTAGAGTCACTTTATTCCTCATTTTTGTTTGTTTTACATCTTTTGTGGTGACGATATTTATCTTTTCTTGCAGAATGGCTTGAGAGTTGATGGTTATGATTACAGGCAATGCATTGGCTTAAAAGTAAAGCCCCGAAGAGGAGATGGACTTCTGTTCTATTCCCTATTGCCTAATGGAACCATTGATTGGGTAAATTTTCTTCTTGCTAATCTATTTATGAATGTATTGTTTGCAAGTTGAGACTTTTAAGTCACATAAAAGAAAATTAATGGATCTGAATACCATGAACTCCTCTATTCTTTATTGTCCCTTCATTGCTTGTACTACATGTAGCACCAGGGTAGGGAATTAAATTTCTGAAGTAGTTTTGTGAAATTATGAGCCACCATTGAGGCATATATGGATAGTAGATTGTTTAGCAAACACTGCCGCAAAACTCCCCTCATTTGAAAGGATGATACAACTGACTTGCCTTATACATACTCTCTCTCTCTGACGTAATCATGTCTAAGGCATATCCTCCAGCGGGCCTCGTAACACAAGTAGATATGATTTTCCAAACAAAAACAAATAGTACTTGTTAAGAACTCAATCATGGCAAGCTCATATTGCTCTCATTTCAACCGTACAGTTAATCAGAACTTATGAGTCCGCCATTTTTGTTTTCCCCCTGATATCCCTTATTTTCCATGCATCTTGCAGACATCGCTCCATGGAAGCTGCCCTGTGATCAAAGGTGAGAAATGGGTGGCCACAAAGTGGATTAGAAATCAAGAGCAATATGACTGAGTGCCAGTAAGATCAACATTCTTATTGGTTCTACATCGTCCGAATCTTTCTGATCGTAATTTGTAGTTCCTGTTATCGATTAATACGATACAGGACCTATATCTTTTTTCACAGCACCAACATGCTTGCTGATATATAGCTTGGCAGACGAGAATCACAAGGATTACATCATGTAAATACCGTGAAAACTCTCTGCTCTTTTCATGGTTATGAGAGTTGTGTCTGCCCATCCGTCATCTATCCAAGAAGTTATTTTAAAAGACGAGTGCTTTTAGGAGAAATAGATTATGAACTCTTGGAACATCAAACATGTATTGTCTTTTGAAAGTTGACAAGCAGACATGAACAATCCAGGTAAGGTTTTATCTCATTAAATCAAATAATCAGACTCCACTTATGTGTCATTAAAATTAAGTAGAAGATTTGTAAGGAAGAGATGGCACACATGACATTTTTCTTAAAATTATCTCAATACCCAAGCATAAATGTTACTACTACAGAATACACATCCAAGAAAGGAATTAAAATAAATTATTAAAACTACACGAGCCTAATTGAGCACACTTAAAGTTGGGATTTCCCATAGATTACATTACTCTTAAATAAATTACAAAGTGAGACCCTGAAAGTAAGCAAGTTGAACCAGACCAATGAGTAATCTCAATCTTGCTGACAGTGTTGGTGGGCTTAAGAACCGGAGGATGGGCATGGACGGGATCGGCCTACCTCTCCAGGGGCCGGCCTGCACGTTGATGGTGGAAAGCAGGGGCAATCTCGCTCAGGTTTTATGCTTCCAACATCTGTATCTGTATCCGACCAATATGCCACGGAACAGTTTGTAGCCAGATTTCAGAGAGATCTCTTACAAAAATGAATGATACATCAAAATAACTTTCATTTGTATTTGTAGTGTAGGTTCCTAAAAACAAAAAGAATATCTTTAGGCAACAGTTCACATACCTTTTGGCCTTGGGAACGGTAGACCAGTAGCAAGAGCAAATTGTCCGACGGTTAAGAGAGCCGCAACTACGAGGAAATTGTAGAGATGTTTGCGAGCCATTTACGACTAGTAGCGGAGGTTCCTTCGAGAATAAATCTGTAATGAGCAAGCAACTTTCCGAAGTTCTGCTTTCTTTCATTGACTGAAGGCTATTTAGATATGGTCTACTTGCATTGTATGTTTAACTCAACTGATCCAAGTTAACCGCAACCGCGTTACATCCAAGTCAACTGAAACCACGTTACATGATAGTCTTCTGTCGGGTAAATTGTATCTGTGACCCTTAACTTTTATTATTAGCCTTTTTCAGACCTTAACCTCAAAACTTCGCATAAGATGTTCTCAACCTCAATTTTTTTTGTTCCATTTTAGATCTTTTGATAACGGAAAATATTAAAAATGACAAAACTAGCCATGTGGCACGTCATGTAAAGTGATTTGCCATAGTGGTACAATAATTAACCGCTGGTGATGATGTGGAAAGAAAAAAAATAATAAAAGGGAAAACAATAATTGTCGACAGCCTTCTACCTCATCTGTTTGCGAATCTCCACCAGCCTTCCACCCTCTCCATTTGTGAATCTCTTGCCATTGCCCCTCCTCTGCCAAGTTGCCCTACTGGCCCTTCATTCATTCGTACCCAAGCCCAGGCCCAGGACTCAAAATCACAAAATCGGGGTGGGGGAACAAATCAAAAGACGGCAAAGTTAACCTAGACTCGAAATCATGAACAAATTGATGAATGCCAATATTAGGGTGGGGGGAAACGAATCGAGGAAGGTGAACAAATCAATTGATGGTAGGAGGGTAGACAAAGGGAGACGAATGGTGGCAGATTTGACTATGCGAACAAATCGATAGATGGTGATGGATTCAACAAAGGACAGTGGTGCTGCTTGACAGGGACAGTGGAGAGGCTTGTGGCAAAGCAGTGACGGCGGGCTAGGACTGGTAGCAATGCCGGGGCTGGTGGTTGGAATGAGAAGCAATAGTCCAGGGGTAGCAAATGATAGTTGAGAAAAAGTTAGGGTTTTGGGGAGGGAAGTGAGAAATTAAGGACCTAGGCTGCTATTATCTTTTTATTCTTTTTGCTTCCTTTTCCACATTAGTGCCACCGTGACAAATCATCAATGCTGGCATGCCACATAGCCAGTTCTGTCATTTTAAACATTTTTCATCTGCCAAATGTCTAAAATGGAATAAAAAAATAAGTTTAAGGACCTCCCATGTAAAGTTTTGAGGTTGGGGTCCAAAATAAGACAATAATAAAATGTTAGGGGCTATGATGCAATTTAACTGTCTTTTGTCCCTTAATTTTTTTGGCCTAAATACCTATTGCTCCTTTGAACTTTAGTGGTTCAAACACTTAACCCCCTGAACTATGAACCTCATCAACTCGAACCCTAAATTTTGAGAAAGCGATCACTTTGGTCATTTGACTCAGTAATCTAACTGTTGTGATCTAACTTTTGTCAATTGGTAAAAGGAAAAACTTTGTACTAATGACTCAAATTTATTTTTATTTTCTTTTTCACCTTAATCTTTCATTTCAAACACTCAAGCCACCATTTCCATGAGCTAACCTTCGATTTCAGTTTGGCCTCTCTTCACTGTCTCCTTTCTTTTATATCTCTCCTTATGTTGCTGCTATCACTTATTCCAGCGAAGTCCTATTGTGGACTAATGGTGGCACCACCATCAACTTTGGCAACTATCTCTCTTATCAAGAATGGAGCCTTTTGACGGCACCTCTATATGGGACTTTGCCACTGCTGGTTGTGGTATTTCCTTGACATCCTTAAATGGTTTCAACAACCACCAATTATTAAGAAACCGAACCATTTTGATATAGTCATTTGCGAAATGCTGTACCCTTTTTTTGCCTTCATTCATCACCACCAACAAGCCTAGTCAAGTCACGTCCCCTCGACATTATCACTAAGCCAAACCACATCCATCATTCTTGTCATGTAACTCTAAACTCACCCCAACCCCCGTTCGGCTTCTGATTTTTCATCAGGAAGACAAAACCTAAGATTAGACCCATCACCCGACCTGTTTCCTTTCATAAACTATCGAATGCAATCCAGTTTCACTTAATCACACTTTTGAGTCCCTAAGGTCATGTTCTTTAGCAAATTTGTCTCTGATGTTTAATGTTTGTGCAATTAGATGTTGGTAATGTTCTAAAATTGACAAAATAGATGTTACGTGATGGCACATGACCAAGTTACAAATTTAAAGGACCAAAATGACCACATTCCCAAAGTTCAAGGTTCAAGTTCATGTGGTTCATTGTTCAGGGGGTTAAGTGTCCAATTCACTAAATTTTAGGGGAGTCATAGGTATTTAGGCCTTTTTTCATATAATAGAGGACCTAACCAACCAAGTACCAACATGGGGGCGTTGATCAAATTTTTCTTGTGTGTGCCTACTCAAATACACTTAACATTGATTTAAGCTGGCTGCTTTTTCATAAATGGGTGGGCTTAAGACATGGGTCATCTTGGCCCAAGGGATGGCATGATAAACATGCCATTAAAGTTGCATGAATTACACGGTGTGCCACCCATTTTTCTAATCATGATACATTTGTGACTTAGGTAGGCAGACACAGTTTTGTCAGTACCCAACACCAATTGAGCAAGTTTCAGTAGTTAGGGGGCAAAGTTTCTAAATAAAAAGACTAGAAGGGCAAAGTTAGATATTTTCTTTCTTTCTCTCTTTCTCTTTCTCTTTGTGATAACAGTAAATAGTAGTGTTAACTTGATAGGAGATAAGTATAAATATTTGAAAAAATAAGGATAAAAGTATAGGTTCAGCTAAACCTTGGGGGGGCTTTGGTAATTTTTTCTTTTCCTTTAGGTTACAACACCTTCGTCACATTGCAGTGTTAACTTTAGACTAGATATTGGTTCAAAGACACACTACTATAAGTAAATTAGGGTATTCAAACATCAATTAACTTAGGCTAATCTTCATTTACATCAGGTTAGTAGAGATGACATAATCATATAAAACATTTTCAAAGGATGAAATCATCTCACTTTGTAAGGAGTAGCCAGTACTCAACCCTAGATGTCGACTTTGGTTGAGACAACACCTCAAGTTTGAAACCATAAGATGCTAATATTTCAAAAAGAAATCTACAGTAAATAACAAGATACGTACTTAGTAATCAGACCGAGTCGTTAGTTCAAAAGATTCAAAATCAGAAACCCAAAAATGGATATGAATCATATAAAGATTTTGAAAATAATTGTGTTGCATTTCTCATACTACAATCTCTTATATACATACAACTCCTGTTGTTAGATAAAGAAAATAACTAAATGATAATTAAAGAGATGAAAAGCTAAAAATATTGAAGGTAAGCATAGCTTCTCCCATCCTCATTTATTTGAATATGCATGAGTGCGATCAATTTCATTGGTAAGATGACATGTAATACAACCATAAAACATTTACCCAAGAGCTCTAAGATTCTAGACATTGTAGCCATACACTACATCACCTCGAGTAGCAAAAAATCTAGCCAAAGTACAATGAGCAATTTTATTTTAACTTAAGTCAACTTAATCCAAAATATTTTTTTTATTTTTTACATCTTTTTCCTAAAATCAAATTTATTTAGAAGCTAATATTATATAGTGTTACAATCCATTAAAATTAAAATTTTATTATGTTATTAAACTTTTATGAATTGTTTTAGGTAATAAAAAATAATAATTCATAAATAATAATAATAATAATATAAAAATTTTATTTTCAATTACACTTAAATAATATTAGCTTTCAAATAAAATTGATTTTAGGTAGAAGAGATATAAAAACAAAAATAATCCTTTTTGGATTAAGTTGACTTAAATTAAATTGAATTTGGTAAATATCCTTACTTCCTCAAACCGTACACTTACCAGGTGGGTCAATTAAAGTCATAAATGACTCAGGAAATATTCCTTTGACAAACAAAATAAACATTCACAATGTCATAGTTGTTGTTAATTTTAAGTGCAATTTCATTTCCGTAAGCCAACTAAAAAAGGAGCACAAATGTGCTACTATATTCTTTTCCTAAGTTTTGTGTGTTTCAAGACCCAATCTTGAATAAGCTAATTTAAGTGGGCAAACAAAATAATGGATTGTTTCATCTTGAAGTAAGAACAAATTAGTGCATGGTGCACGTGAAGAGTTCAAGGACTATGCTCCCAGAAGTTTGGCATCAAAGACTTGGGCATCCCTCTCATGAGAAATTTGCTGCCATTCAAAACTAGAAAGGATTACTTAGTTTTTCCCTTAGCAAAAGATACTAGATTTCCTTTTCCATCAAGTAATAAAATTATGTGAACCGAACAAGTATATGTTGATGTTTGAGGGCCATACAAATGGTGCACTATGGTCATTTGGACATTTTTTTATAAAAGATAAGAATGAGGCAACAAGTTGTTCGAGAACTCGTATCATTTGGTTGAAAATCAATTTAAGGCGAAAATCATTATTGCTATAAGTGATAATACATATGGACTAATTAAAGGATCTATGAGGAGCGTTTTGTAAAAGTAAAAGGAATTGTGAATCAAACATGATGTGCTCAGGCACGAAAAAATGAAGTGGTAAAAAAAAAACATCTAGATGTTCTTAATGTTGCCCAAGCCTTAAGATTTCAAGTAAAAATGCCAATAAAATTTTGGGAGGAATGCGGTACTCACAGCCATTTACTTGATCAATAGATTGGCTATCTCTAAATTCAAAGGAAAAGCAATTTATGCAGTTCTTTTTAGTCGAGCACCTGATTATGCACATCTGATTCTTTGGTTCTTTTTACTATGCTATAGATCCTATACACCAAGAGAAAAATTTCAAGCAATGGCACAACCTTGTGTTTTTGTATGACGCCTTATAAACCAAAAAGGGTATAGAGTGTATGAAAGAAAATGACAAGTTGTTCACATCTTGGGACATCTTTTTTGTGAAGGCATCTTCCCATTCAAAATCAAAACTGAAAGATTATGTAACTAATCCTTAAGTCATACAAAGCGTCACAAAAGCGGGAGTAAGAGTGGGAAAACAGCACTCTTTAAAGTTTAAGTAAGTAAAAGTGTTATAAAAATAAGAGTATAAGTGGCATTTGAAAACAAAAGTGGTAGCAGCAACCCAAAATAAAAAAATTATGTGACTTAGAACCTTTCTCTTAATACTATTAGACCTAATGAGTTTTCGTTAGATGAATTACCTATTGGTGACTAAACCAACCACAAATCTAAACATGGACCCATGATACCTTATTACTGTTTGGTTTAAATTGAAAAAAATACAAAAAATGAAAAAAAAACTTTTTTTTTTATTTGGAGTAACCTCCACCTAATGATATAAATTTATCTAGCCAAGCTATTATTGGCCACTGAAATACAAACCTTCGAATGAATTTTTCATAATACATAAAACCCTAAATCAAATATACAATTTTTACTAAAAAACTTATGGTGTGTGACCTCCCTCACTAATACTAAATCTTGACATGAAATTTAATTTCCATAAACTAAATGAAAATTCCCTAGATATTATTTATAATGTTCTAATTTATCAAATCCAACACTAAAATAGTTGGGGTTTTTTTTCTATATATTTTTGGGTTAAGAAATTCATTAATTTTAATACAAGGTATCCAAATCAAATTCGAAATCAAAGCCACGTGTCAAACACATACAGAGGCTCCAATATGATACCATGTTTGGTGGCGTAGATGAGTAAGACCTCTGGAGTCTGGACTAGCAAAATGACCGTTGCGGCCAAAAGCCTCGCTTCTGTAACGGCTATTTCCGATTCACAAAACAAAAATCTCTCCTCAGTTTCATCCGGCACAAGTAGATTTGTTTGCTTCAAATCCAGAAATCTCTCTCTCTCGGAAATTTTTCCGCCAATACTCGATTTTTCTTGCGAAATTCTGTCTCGGAGATGACGAAATTGGTGAAAGCTATGGATCTTGGCTGCTTGGACTTGGGCTGCCTCGACGTTGACAAGAAAGTTGTTGATTCTGAGGGCAAAGAAGACGGCGACGCCATAAGCGAGTCCTCTACTTCGTCTTCTTCCAAAGTTGGCAAGGTGGAGATTCGGGTTCTTTGCTTATGTTCATCTGAAATTCCGAAGATCTTATGTGGACCTTAGATTTCGATAATGGAAGATTTTCATCCTATTGATCTCTATTCCCTTTCCTCTCTCACTAGGGTTTCATGTTTCTTTCGATTTGCTAACTGCAGAAGGGTTGGTTATTGTTGAATTTGGTGCATAAGTTTCTTAATCAGTGATTGTTACTTTTTGATCTATCATTCCAATCATCTTTCTAGCATCTCGGAGGAAAGCAAGTTTAGCAAGAGTGGCAATTACTTAAGCAGAAATGTGGAAATTATTAGTCGAAATTATTTATTTTTTTTAAAAACTTGTGTTGTTTGGCTGTGTGTTCTTCAAATTGTGCAGAACAAATCGCCAAAGTCGACCAGCCCATCTGCGTTGAATGCCCTGAACAGGTTCACGTCGCAGATAAAGAAACCTCCCCACCGCAAGAGTTCTCCCCTGAACTGGTTCCCTCGGAAAAAGGCCGATTCATACTTGAAGAGAAAGATAAAAATGCTGCAGGTTGTCTCTCATGCTTTTCGTTGGTCTTTGCTAGTCTCCAGTATTGTTTATCTTTTGAATTGTTTGCGGAGATATGGTTTAATATGTCGAATATGATTTTAGGAAGGAAGTGGCATGAATTTAACCCTCGATGAGACACTAGGCGATGCCAATCCACATTACTGCAGAGTACTGAGAGAAAAAATGGCAGCAAGAGAGGCTGCAAATAAGGCAATGGAAGCCCGTAAAGCTGCTTTGGTTGAAGCCTCTTGGTGTAGAATACTGCAAGCAGCCAGGTATTTCTCTGGTTTATTTGTGGGATTGAAGTATTCAGTCTTTCCCACTTTTTAACTCTGTAGTCTTTCTATCAGAATTCCAAGTAAGGAAGCCGAAATGGCACTGTCGGAAGCTGAGAAAAAAGCAGGAGAGGCTTTTGAATCAGCAACAGCTATGGGAGTGATTATGTATGATATGCCAAATTGTGCTCTGACAACTTGTCAAGTAGAAACTTCTTCTTCAAATAAAGAAGGCTCTACCACTCATACTGTAACGGCCTCTTTCGAAACTGCATTTGAGGTTGACAGACAGGTTGCTACAGCAGTCAAAATTGCATTCTCTAGGCTCGCAAAATGCCCTTCTTTTGATAAAGATGAATTCAAGGACCTTCTGAGGACGATCAGTGAAAATCCAGATACTGGTGACACCGGTCAAGAGTTGTCAGAGCTATCTTCAGAATGTGAGTCAGAGTCTGGGTTGAAGAGTAAAGTGGTGCCTGAAAATGATGGTTTTGAGGACTTGGACTGCGATAACTCAAATATCAAAATGAAACAGAAGAAATCGAAGAGAAGAAAGTCCCTTGAAAAGTTTAATCCAGAGAACCTTGTGGAGATAATGCTAGAGAGGCTCAAACATTTGAAAGAGGAGGAACTTTCATCCCTTGCCACCATAGTTGCCACCTGCGGTCTAAATGCTGCTTTAGCTGAAGTTGAGAATACCAAGCTACCAAACGTGAACGCTGCAGCTGGTTACCCTCCTGTTTCAGCTCTTAATGTTCCTCGGAGAATATCTTTGATTGGAGGAGCATCAAGAAAGTCGAACCTTCAATCTTTCATGGGTGGTCCAGCAGGAATGAAGAAAGTTGACGCAGAACTCCCAAGTCTAGACAAGTTCTTAGTAAAGCGCATGACAAAACTGGAAAGGGAGGTCCAAGAAGCTAGGAGCAGAAGGAATGAATCTGGGGCAGTTGCTGAGGATGCTTTTGATGTGGCTGACAAAGTAGATGATAGCATGTCTATGTCTGAGACAATTCCACTAGAAAGTATTCTCCTGAAGCATTCCTCAAAGCTTGAGAAGGAGGTTGAAGAGGCCAAAATGAACTCAGTAGAACTCAAGAAGATGGTGGGATTGTCAGATCAAAAGAAAGATGACAGTCCACATTTACCCAGCCTAGACAAGTTTTTGGTGAAACATGTCTCAAGACTTGAGAGGGAAGTAGAAGAAGCAAAGAACAGAAAAATCCAGCAGGTGGGAAAAGAAAATGTTGACACAACTAGGGACTTTGACAAAAGGAATTTAACAACTTCTCCAGAAGACAGCCTTGAGAAGATCCTCATTAAGCCAGTACACAGGCTGGAAAGAGAGAAAACGCAAGCACTGTCATCTGTCAGTGATTATGGAGGCCGCAAGCACCAATTGAATCAGGGAGGAACTGGAGTGGCAGATTGTGAGAGTTTGGACAAAGTTTTGGTGAAACATGTATCCAGGCTAGAGAAAGAAAAGACAACATATGCTGCAGGTGAAAAACCAATGAAGGCAGTAAAGAGAATCAACAATGAAGTGCCGCAGACAAACGAAGGCAGTGATGGCCTAGACCAAATCCTGGTTAAACATAAATCAAGGCTGGAGAGAGAGAAAGGGGCAGCAGTTGAGGAAGAAAGCAACCAGACTAAGCTGTCTGTTGTGCGTAAACAAGAACGGGAAAGGGAGTTGCAGGAAGCATGGGGAGGGTTGAGCTTTGGGAACTCCATTCGACCACATGTGTCGAAACTGGAACGAGAAAAGGCAAGTTGTTGCCAAAAAGATAATGCTTTTTTTCTATTTGCTTTGTGGTTTTCTTATGGATTCATTGATTCCTTCTTTTGCAGGCAGCTTGGATAAAAACAGAGGAGGAAACAAGGCAGGCTAAACTGTCTGTTGGGCGTAAACAAGAACGGGAAAGGGAGTTGCAGGAAGCATGGGGAGGGTTGAGCTTCGGGAACTCCATTCGACCACATGTGTCAAAACTGGAAAGAGACAAGGCACGATGCTGTCAAGAATTTTGCTTTCTGTTTGTTTCGGGTTTATGCATCTCATGGATTAATTGCTTCCTTGTTTTTGCAGGCAGCATGGATCAAAGCAGAAGAGGAAGAAAGAAGGCAGGCCATGAAGACGTAAGTGAGGTGGTGAACTCGACAGTTCTCGTTGTATATTGGGTCCTAAAAACAGTTCGATTGATTCTTTGTACAGAGAGGATGAGTTTCACTTTCATAGTATTTCTTCCGTTTGCTGTCCTCTCCTTCTTTCGCTCTGAAATTTGACATTACGAAGCTTTGAGTGATTGCAAGAGTTTGATAGAGGTCCCAAAGGGTACCTAGCAAGTCGCTTCCATTCCCCCTTGTTTAACATTTGTATAAAAATGCTTATTAATATCTTCTATTAAAATAATAATAATGAGTAATTGTTGGATTTGTTCCAAGCAAATCCTTAATTTTGACGATGACAAGTATAATTTTTAGTGTGCTTAATGTTGCTTTATTGTGTCAAAATAATCTTGTTAAAGTTGTGTTTAATTTTTAAGTATTTTAAGTGTTATTTCAAAAAATATGTTTTAAGTTTGTTGAGAGAACTTGTTTTTTAAGAGAAGTTGGTCATCAAAATATGTTAATATTTGAATCAAGTTTAATTTTCATGTGACAAGTTTTTTTAAGTCGTTTCAAATTTAATTTATCAAAGAAATAGTTTAACATATCTCTTTTATGACATAGGTCTGCCCAACTCCCAAGTTTGTGTTTTAATCTATTCAACTACTTTAATTTGAAGTTTGGAGTTTGTTGGTTACCTTTTAAAAGATATAAGGTAACATGATAAATTATGAGTTTAAGCTGTTAATCGCAAGCCTGAAAACTTCCGTTCAAATTTCTCGGTTGATGCGATTTTCATCTAAATTTCTCAGCGGACGCGATTCAACTCAAATTTGAAATATGACTTGAATGAATCAGAGAACGCCACTTGAATAGTTTGGCAGAGCATTTAATGACCTTTTTCTAGCCCTCTTTCGACCGTTGAAGGATGAAATCGAGTTTAACTAAAAGCTTAATATGAAATTTGAAGTATTTTCTTGCACAAAAAACAGAGCAACGGTCACCAAAATTTGTGGAGCATTTTCAGACTTATTCAACTACTTTCCAATGGCCTTTTTGCTCTCAAATGAGTATAAATTCATGGATAAAACACATTTGGGACAACTCTTGGTCATTAGAAATGAGAATTCACCATCAAATAAAAAAAAATGAGCTTAACTTAAGAAAATCATTAGTGTTCTTGTACTTTCACTTTTATATCTAGCAAGAATGCTATTGTATGAGCTTATGATCTTATAAACACTTCATATCTTAGAATCTCTTGAGTGTGAAGTGATTTCTAGTGAGCCTTGAAAAAAACTAGAAAGTGATTTCTAGTTAGCCGTGGAGAAAACTAGAGATTTGTTGGGTGTGAATCTTGAAAAAAACACCATTGTAATTTTGATCAAGAGATAGTGAAAGAACCTTTAAGTGGGCAAGCTTGAGGAGAGGACAAAGACTCCGGTTGGTGGAGTTAAACTTTTATAAATCCCGGTACATTCTTTACTTATCTCTCTTTATATTTTACTCAAACTTGCTTGGTTTTTTTTTTATCTTTGATTGAGTAAATTTAGTTGTAAAATTTGATTTTGCCAAAGTTTTTTAAAATAACCAGTTCACCCTCTTTTAGTTGCACTTGGACCAACAAGTATATCTCAACTGTAATCACCCAACGTTGATCGAATGAGATTACTATATTAAAAGTTGTAACATAAAAAATATGAATGCATAATCAAGTACTTTGAAATACAAGGAGAACTCGACTTGATTATAGTAGAACTTGACATGAACCACATTGGTAACAGGAGCACACTCATGTTAATACCTAATTTGACCTATATGACTTGCATCTATTTTAAGTACCCTAGCCGACCTGTACTTGTATTACAATTGGGTGACCAATGTGTATGAGGATACACATAAATGTATGCACATATCATGGTGTCTGGTATTTTGATTATATTCTACCAATAAAACTATTCCCTCATTTTATTTTTGTCATTCTCTAAGTTAATTGTTTCGGTAAGTGATGTTACTCAACACGGTTAAGTTAGGGGGTTTGTTAGTTATAACCCTCAAGTAATCATATTACAGTTTCTCCAAAACCATCGGTTTTTAGCATGAAAAAAAAAAATTGATAGAGACCTTTTCATTTGATTAACATAGAGAAACATTATTCATAACAAATTTATTTAGAGAATAAAAGAAGCTATTTGGATGACAGTTCGTCATATAAGTCGCACCCATCCTTAATCTCCAAATTTCTTTGATTTAATTAGGTCGTAAAATAAATGCAGGGTTTAGTTAAAGCACAATCTGTTTGTGAACAACATATGATTAACATAAGGGTCTTGAATAAGTTATTAATTGTGAAGATTAAACCATTAAAAATAAAAACTAAAAATTAGAAATTACATTAAATAATTTTTTCAAAATTTTAAGCTATTGCCACAACGGGACGATAGACATCTAGAAGTTGAAAAGGACGCAATGAGGTAAACTGCATAGGTGAAGGTACAGTTTAAGTCCTAAAACCTTTTAAATTTTGCCAAATCAGTCCTTAAACTTTTCATTGACAAACAAGTCGTAAAGCTTAAAATCATTAAATTCGTAGTCCTAAACATTTTGTATTTTCCCAAGTCAATCCTAAAACTTTTGCTTCTAATAGAAAATGTTGACATGAAATATAACATTGATATCTCTCTGGTGACTAAACGGACACTTTTTAAACTTTAAAGACTTCTTGAAAATTATATCAAATTTTAGGAGTTGCATGCTATTTAAAAAAAATTAAGGATTGAATTGAAAATTTCCAAAACTTACATGGATTAAATGGTAAAATTTGGCCATATTGTTATTATCCTAAATTTGGAGCGAAAATTTTTGGAACAATAAAGTGGATAGAGCTACATTATTTAAGACACCAAAGTTGATCGGATAAATTGCACATTTGGTCCTAAACCTATAATTGCTATTTCAAATTCATTCCCAATCTTTGTTTTGTTGCATATTAGTCTCAATACTTTAAAATATGTTGTATATTGGTCCCTAGTCTTGCAAAATTTATTAACTATGACATAATTGTAAAACATCAAATTTTTTAAAATTTTAATTGAAATTGTTCAATGCTATCTTATGATAAATTCAAACCAATTGTATTTTTTTTGTGTACATTTAATAGCCCAATTACATTATTAATTTTTTTTCTCTGTAACTCAGGTTTCTGTGCTAACTCAGTATTCTAGTAGGGCTAGGGACCAATGTCCAACAGTTTATAAAGGTTTAAAACCACTATACAATGAAACAAAGGTTGAGAACTAACTTGCAATGATAATTCTAGGTTTGGGACCAATGTTAAATTTACCACAAAGTTGATCCAACCGATTTAGTGAAAAATATCACACAATACAAACCCCTATTTGTTTTTATTTTTGTTAAATTGTTACAAGTTTTCAAATGGAAGAAAGTGATTATATTTCTCTTAAAAATATTGGAGTCCCATGCCCAACCATAGAACTTCAAATTACTTATTCCGCAACTAATGAAATAAGCCCCCACCACCTGAGTTCTGGTGGCAAGAGGAACACTCAGCCCTAGGGATATACTCAGGGTTCGAATTTCCTCCCCCTTCCTCCAACACCAAACAATTTCATTAATATGATTTAGTTGCTTTCCAAGCTCAAAAAAGGTAGGTATTTCCCTTCTTTCTTATACTACAAATGTATCTCCTTAATCTATACCTAGTAGCACAGATTCCTAGTACAAAAAATAAATAAATAAATAAAAGAAAGGCTGAAGAAATTTATTGAAAATCTCAACTCAGTACCCAGTTTTTTAAAAAAATTGTAAAGGCATCTAAACTCTGATAAAATTATAGTAAGTTATTAAAATTTTAAAAATGTCAGTTTAGTCACTAGAGATAATATCATTAAGCATCATCAATGAAATGTTTTATGACTGAATATTAACTTTCCCCAGTTGTACATAATAAAGGGTACCATTTTTTAATCAACAGAGCTGAAATGAAAAGTATTTAGAAGTTCAGGGCTACAGATGCAAATATAAAGAGTCAAACCGTCAAAGACTTCAGTTTTAGAAAAAAGAAACAAAGAATTTATATTAAAAAAAAAAGGATAAAAAAAGGAATGGAGAAAAAAATGTTTTGGACAGACGATTACCAATGAACACGTGTAGAAAACGGTGGATACGTGGCGGGTGTTTGAAGGAAGAAAAGACACGTAAAAGAGTATCGTCGTGCCTATACTCCACGAGACCATGTGGGTCTCATTGCTGTTCCAGACTCCCGGAAAACATGATGTCATAACACCTTCCCTACTCGCTGGCGCTGCACCTGCAATTTGCTGAACAAATCTACTCGCCATTAGATTAGATCCGTCGTTTTCTTGAAAAGCTTAAGAATTTTCATTAAATCTTGCTCAAATTAGGATTCTACCTATAATCTATTTTCTTTTATAAGAATCATGAATTGTAGGAACAATGACAATCATATAAGGTATCTTTTTAAGAGTGTATTTTTAAAATTGGCTACCCCAGATCAAACCGAATTGATTTAAAAGTTGAGCGGGAACCTAGTCATTCATGCATTGGCTAGTTCGGGGTTTTTGTTGTAAAACTCAGTTGTACTCATACCAACCCCACTTCTTCCACAATTTCTAAATTCATCATTAAGTATATTTGTTTATATTGTGCCTTGCAACTCACACGCTTCTCTTTTAATGGAACATGACAAAAGGTGTTTTGTATTAAGTGCAGTAAACGTCTAACCGGTGTTAGGTGTTTATGTACGGTAATATAGAAAAGAATAACTGCAAGTTGAAAAAAAAAAATTAGAGTTTCAGTGGAAGGCATCCATTATTGCTAAAAACTTTTATTTTGTGTTGTAGCTGTTTCAAATTCTTCTCTTAGTTAGCTTATACTTGATGCAAATAGTGAAAATGTTGGCTTAACACTCCCATTGCATTTCCTTTAGCTTTGCCTTGGCATCAAATAGACCCTCCGATTTCCATTTTTCTGAGCCTAAAATCTAAGCATTTTTAATCGCAGATGATAAGATTAAGTCTTATCCTACACTCTGAAGTGTCTTGATGAATTTCCCATTTCCGTTTATTGATATTTTTCTGCCATTTGTTTTGTTGTTTGATTTCAATTTTTTTCCCTATCTATTGTTGCTGTTAATTTTTTAAGTCTCAATAAGGCAGATGATGTGAGTTTCTTATGTTAAACATTGAAGTAGATGTGGATTTCAAACTCTACTTATTATCTGATGCCTTTATTTTCTTGAAATCTATTTACCAATTTATCTTAGTAATGGAATTTGATGAAATAAATGATGGGAGAAGAAAATGGGTGGACTAAATACTTGATGCTTTTGGTGTGTTTTGAATTGCTATTACGTCACTTTCAAATTTGTAAATAATTTTTTGTAAAATGACTCTTAGAATATTGCCTCCCATAAATATAAAACCCGGTCATATCAAACAAACACAATCACTTTTTAAACGGGTTGGGTTTTAATTGAATGTTTTCTCATATAGGTAGAGTTGGGTGCTAAAATATACAACCTGTCAAAGTAGTGGAGCATGTTTGATACTATTAGAACCCGGTTATACTGCCCCCATGAACACCTCTAGATATCTTTATGTTTTGAATGCAAATTTTAATATTGTGAAAAGGGAGACAAATTATGGGGTTTTAGTAGGAGAAAACTAGACTCGTAAGATTTTACCCCTTTTGCACGATTTTGTTGCGATTCAGATCAATTTTTAGTGTTTGAATTGGAAAATCATGGAATTTTACTATCCGGACCCAATCTTGATAAACATGTTTTCATTTATCACTTTGCCATATAATTTGTGACTTTTCATTATTGATTTCACAACTTATTTACATGTTGTCATGATACTCACCATTCTTGTGACCAATTTGGCAATAAATAGTACTAATATATATGAGGTTTCTCATTTTTGCATGCTTATGTATTATCTTCTAAATATATGTAAAAACATATGAATACTTATTACTATAATCATGGACTTCAATTTTGAGGTATTTCGCTTACAACCAATAAGAGGTATGTAACACATTAAGCGGTAATGACATTTAATAGTCTTCTTGTTTTAATTTGTAAAGCTTGTTCACTTTATTATTTATAACAATTAATTCATAATTTTCTTTCTTTTAAAATTTTTCATAGAAATATAAACTTTTTATACAAAATGGTCCATTGCAAACTCTAGTTTATAAATATAATTTTAAAAAAAATTTTAAAATATAAATTAACTTAAATATATTTAGGTCAAATTTTAGTATAAAAATATAAAAATGTCAATTTTTGTGAAACGGATAGCAGTTTAATTATAATTATACTATTTAGAACCTTTGAGAGTATTTTTAATGGAAAAAACAGCCATCTAAGATGCGCAAAATTGATGTTCAAAATCCCTTATGTTTTTATAGAGTAAAAATATGTCAAAGCTAGAGGCCAAAGCATATTCATGAGTACAAAATTGTTTGATTCCATGAGTTAACACTTAAGACAACTTAAGGCCAAAGATAGAAAAAAATATAAGGGGCAATTCATTTTAATTTAACGTCACTTAATTTAAAAAAAATTTTTTTTATTTTTACATGGAACTATTTTTATTTAAAATTTAATATAAAGTAGGTGTAATAATATATTTAAAATATAATTTTTATAATCTTATTAAAATTTTATTAATTTTTTAGTGCCTAAAACTATAAAAATTTAATAATATCATAAAAATTAACTTTCAAATGAATTATTATATCTACATAATATTGAATTTCAAATCAATTTGGTTATAGGTAAAAAAGATGTAAAAATCAAAATAAGTCATTTTGCACTAAGTTAACTTAAGTTAAAACAAATTGGCTTCAATATTCCCAACTTAGTATTTATTATGGATTCAATATGTGAAAAAAGTAAAATGAATGCAATATGTGAAACAACCAAAAGGGGAAATTTAGTCCTACAAATTGTCCTATTTTTCATTTGAGTTCTAAAATTTTTAACTTATAAATAAGTCCTAAAATTTTGCTAAAGTGATAATAGTTAATCCTATATTTACTAAAAGACAATACTGAATAAACATATGATTTATAGAGAGAAAATGGAATGTATATGATCAATTAACTATTAAATATTGCACAATTTGAATTTATTAAAAGATAGTTGTTGAAAAATTTAAATTGTAATTTAAAAAATGTTGGTTTTAGAGAAATGATCAATTTTTGGATTAATTGCTTTCACAAATGCAAATTTTTAGGACTATTTTAGAAAAGGGAGAGGTTTTAGGACTAAATATTAGGGGTGAGCATTTGGTTGGTTCAATTTAGAATAGATACTAATATAATGATTTGATCAATTTTTTTATTTTTACAAGATGTATCTAAATTATCCAAATTATATGTTAAAATTAATCTAAATTATCCAAATTACATTTCATTTTATTCGGTTCAGTTTATTCGGTTTCTCTTTATAAGACCCAGGTACATTGTAAATGAAAAAAATAAGCTAAATATACAAAATTTTACATCTTAAGCACAAAATTAAGGAATAATCAACAACATATAATCTAAAACTAGTAGAAAATAGCTTTGTATAATAGGGACAATATGGATAATGATCAAATATTGATTACTATTTTATTTATTCAGTTTATTTGGCTTATAGTGTACTATCCATTAACCAATTTCAATAGCCAAATATGAAACTTGATTTTGGTTCATACCAACCAAACTAGAAAACAATTTGAACTATTTTATCCAAATGCAATCAGTATTTTTTGGCTTTACCCAAATAATGCTTACCCCTACTAGCTATTTATGCAACTGTAAAGTTTAAAACTTATTTTGAAAGATGAAATATTTTAGGGTTGAAATAGAAAAACAAGTACTCATTTTGAAAAGTAAAATGTTTTAAAATTGAAATAGAAAAATAAGTTCTCCATTCATCCCAAGTTATTTGTCCATGGGATGCCCTAATTTTATTTTCTACATTCTTAAATAAAATATCCAATTTACTATTTTGACTACTTATCATTAATTTAATGTTTTGAAAAGTTGAAATATTTAAAAGGATAAGATTAATTGCTGGTTTTTTCCAATAAAAAACTGCATTTATTACAAATCTGTTCCACTATGTGTATTTTTCTCTGAAAAGACAAAAATTAGGACAAAAAATGAGCTTTCCCTAGCAAAAGTACTACTCCATATATTATGGGACACAAAAATGAATAGAGGAGTTTATGAGTAAATTGTAGAAATGGTCTTTAGCCTTTAATTATCATTATGTTTTACTCCTTAACCTATTGAAATTCTGTTTTGGTTATAAACATATTAAAATTGTTTCATTTTGGTCCCTCAAAAAATGAAATTCATTAACTCAGAATAAATTTAAACAATATAATATTTTTGACAGTAAATAAGTAATTTAAATTAGTAGTTTTTTTCTTTTTGAATGAAATAATTTTAGTTTACAGGAAGAAAAAAAGTGATTTAAATTTTTCATTAACTATAAAAAACTTATTATATAGATTAAATTTGTTGTATGACTACTATCAGATAATTTAAATTATGATCTAAGTTGTTATTAGATGAATATTTTGAGTTAACATATTCTTAACATATTCAATCTAATAGGGACCAAAATAGGACATTCAGTAGGTCAGAGACTAAAATGGAATAATAGTGAAAGGCTAGAGATCATTCATGTAATTTAATAAGGAGTTTATCTTGTGAGTTGTTAAAGCAATTGGATCTACCAGAATATTCCGAATGACTCGTGGAACATTAAACAACCCTTGAAAGAGCGAGTACCTTACACCCGACAGTCGTGAGAAGGGGCAAAACTCAACAACCCGTCCCCGCCACGCCCTTTATATGTACTTTTCAACCGCAGCCAAGCCAAGCGCCCTCAGCCTCCTCCTGTTTTTCTTAAACCCCCAAAACAGAACAAAAACCCTCGAATTCACGCAGACCTCCATACCTTTGATCTTCGAGTCAGGGTTCGGACATGAGAGGAGCTCTGCGGAGAAATGCCAGCGTCACGCAGCTTTTGCGGGGGCACTCCTCCTTCACCGACCCAATCAACAGAATCCGGCCCTTTCCCAGAAGCCAAACGCATTCTCAGACTCAGGCCCGTGAGTATTTTAGGCTCTCGGATTTTCTCAGGAAGGCGAGGGAATGTGAAATTTCTTCTCCATTTATATCTTCTTCTTTCTCTTCTTCATGGGCTTCGTCTGCGAGGGCGTCGTTTTCGAAAGTCGGGTTCGTTGGATGGTATTTGGGGATGGTGAAGTCGCGTCCCGTTCTGACAAAGAGTGTTACCAGCTCTATGATTTATGTAGCAGCTGATTTGTCCTCTCAGGTCAGTGTCCTTTTGTGGGAAACTTAATGGTCCTTCTGGGTTTTATTTGTTTTCATTTTCCTTTCCTTTTTTAAAAGAAGTTCTTTTCTTCCATTTGAGGGTTCCGTTTTGCATTTGAGGGTAACATGAGGTCAAGGCGAGAATCCAGTTTCGACCCTTTGAAGAGCTTAGTCCGAATCTCGTTTTTTGCCCCCTTTTCTCAAGTGAAATTTGATAGATGAAAATGGGTCTTCCTGAATATGCTTGCGTATGTGATGACTGGTTGGTTAAGTTAATTTTAAACAACAACTGCGAATTGCCGATAAAGTGCTTGATTATGAAGCTTATAGGTGATCTTAGCATTGAATCTCAATGGTTCCTATGTAATTGTTGCTTCCTTTGTCAATTTCTTGCAAATTTTCACCTCTTGATTAGTTTAACGAGATATATCAAACACTTTGTATTTGGAGCTTCTATTGTGCAATGTGTACACTTCATGGCCTGTGAGGGACAAGCATCCCATAACTTGCATCATATGTGTTCAGGGCTTGATAATATCATGTGTTTAGAGTTTGAATGTATGATATTGGTCCGTGCAATTGATTCATGTCTTATCTTATATTTTCTTTAGACAATTTCACTGTCACCTTCAGAATCTTATGACCTGGTGAGGACATTGCGGATGGGTGGATATGGATTGGTAGTTTTGGGACCTTCACTTCATTTCTGGTTCAATTTTGTGTCCAAGCTCTTTCCAAAGACAGATGTGATTACCACTTTCAAGAAAATGGCAATGGGACAACTAGTCTATGGACCAATAATGACTGTTGTTTTCTTCTCATTGAATGCATTTTTGCAGGGTATGTTTGCTTCGTACGTCCATATATATTTCATGATACTATTAAAGGGCATTCCGGCGTTTCTTGTATGTTTTGTTATTTTGGTCTCATCTTGTTTGCCTTAGTTCATTTTGTTGAGTTTGGATTTGTCACGATAATAAAGTAAAGCCAAAGCACAAGGCATGGTAAAGTGTGTCAAGCCCTTTCTCTCTCGCGCGCTCGCTGTCTCTCTCCATGGTTATATTGTAAAATGGTAATTACCGTTTGGACTGCATTACTTGTAATTTGTCCAGTATATGATAGTAGGAAGCATGCTTACACATCTAATTATTGGGAAATTGGCCAGATGATTGTCATGACGTTCAGCTGGCTTTATTTTCATGCTTTTTTTCTCCGGGATATTGCCTTTGAGTTTTGATTTTTTTAATTAGTTTTATTTTGTCTTCAAGAAAATTAAGTAGCTAGGTCTTGTGCCATGTAAAATGTGTCCTATCTTTTGGTAAAACACAATCAAAGTTTAAGACCATAGACTCTTCTTTTAGCTGGCATAAGAGATTGGCTTAGTTGCATCAAGTGATTTGAACCAACTCTAGACGCTGATAGTAACTTAAGAAACAGTGCAAAGACATGCAATAAGTAGCTTGTGATGTGAACCTGAGAGTATTGCATCTGGACAGTTTATGCTAGGAAGAGTGTAATTTATCTAGATCCTGATTAGTTGTTGTGGTTGTGTGACTTAGGTGAAAGCGGTTCTGAGATTATTGCCCGGTTGGAAAGAGATTTGCCCCGAACACTGTTCAGTGGTGCCATGTACTGGCCTATGTGTGATTTTATCACATTTAGATTCGTGCCAGTCCATTTACAGGTATGTCTGATGGTGACCATCGGCTTTTTCTGTTGCTCCCCCATCCATAGTTCTTGGTGTTCTTGTTTCCTTCTTTAAATTATAGATTTAACACCGCGTTACTATGCTTGACCTTTTTTCTTGTTGTTGATAGCCGCTGGTGAGCAACTCATTTTCGTATTTGTGGACTGTCTATATGACATACATGGCAAGCTTAGAGAAAGCCGCCAATACGTGATTCATTGCTGCTTTTTGAAGTTTCATAATTGAGTTCTGTCGTTTTGACAGAATTTGATTAACAGTAGGTATGGGAATCATTTTTTTAATAGCAACTCCGGAAGGTCAGTCATGTCTATGGAGCCGGTCCGGAGCATAAGCATTTTATTGAAGGTTTTTAGGGACCCCATTCATTTCCTTGTCATATAGTTGGTGTCAGATGAGGAGATGAGCCTATTAGGGAACAAGTGTTTGTAAAGTAAAATCTTGATTGCTGCAACTCCGTAAGAAATTTTGATTTGTTATCACCCTCATACAGCTACGATTTGTAGCAGCAGAAATGTTTGATGTTGCTGGTCCGGTGATTATTGTTGCATCTTTTTTATGTCATTTGTATGTGAATGAGAGCTGCCATTCTCTTTCACCACCTTGGCTTGCTAGTTACACCCCTCGCCCATCACCCATTTTCATTGCCATCTCACTCACCACCTTGGCTTGCCATCTACACGCATCACCCATCTTCCTGCCTTTACCCATACCCGAGTCCATGGAAGATGCCTATTCCCTCTTCTTACACGCGTATTCCTACGTTTACTGGAATTATTGTTAATTGTATTACTTGTCATGCATTAACATGCCATTTTCTTGTCATCTCGATTAAGGTAATTTGACACAGTTCTTAATGGAATTAATGCTTTTAAAAGATGTTTTACTTTTAGAGTCTTGGCATAATTAAGGGGTTCGCTACAAAAAAAAAAAATTCTAACTTTTTTATGGAGTCAGATTACCAGAACATTACACTAACAATATTATGTGTCATCTCGTCATTAGTTGAATTCATGAGCATTTTATTATCTTGTTGTTAGATTAAGAAAGCCCAATTGTATTGTCATTGTAAGCCGAAATATATTCTCTCACTTCATCTCACAACTTTATTTTCACTCCCCATACACCTTCCCTGCCTATACCGTAACCCGAGTCCATGGAGGATGTTCGTTTCCTCCTCTCTACCACTGACCGTTTTCATCTGTGTCCAATGTGCCCCGTTCTCATACCCAATTTCCCCCACCCTTTCTATATTTTGTTTTTCCAAATTTTTTCCCAAGTTACATTTTTCATATCTACATATACTAATATTTTTTTTGTAACAATTTCTATTTTGGCTCATCCTAGAACTTGCAACATTTTCATCTTTAATAAATTACTTTACCATATTGTTTTTCAAATTATTTTTCCAATATTCACTTTCTTTCATAATTATTGATTATGTATAAAACGTGAAGGGCAATAGTAGAAACAATATATGAGACAAAAGGATAAATTTTTTTTTCCACATGTATCGTTCTAATTATATAAAACTCATAAATACTCCTTGTAGTAAATGATAGGTATCTTGTGAGTAACATACCTAATAGTCAACGGTCATTTGGGCTACCCCCAATTGCTTGATGTAGAATGAGTGGAGATTTTGTGCATAAAGATAGCGTTAGAGCACTGAGATGTTTTTTTGAAGGAAACGCTTCGACAGTCAAGTTAGTTGCAGGCGAGTGAAGAGTGGTAGTAGAGTGCATGATGGAATTCTCATACCATGGGATTGGTGAATAATGAGGCTAATATAGTTGAGGGAAGGTCCAACTTCTGGATGGAAACCCTCTAATCTATCCCGTAATTCTAGGATTTCCTTTCCTTCTCATGTGGGTTACTTTTTTGGCCTGTTAGGCCTCTTGACTTCTACCCATTTGTCATGGACTTGTTCATTGTGGGCCTCGCATTGAACCTATGCCCTATCAATATCTAAAATACTTATGTGGTACAACATTCATGTTTTTGTTGACAAGATAAGAATTACAATATTGTGAGATGCAAGAGTATAGAATTGCATGATAGCACAAATACAAATGTGGAATGAAACATTATTTACTAGTTTAAGGGCTTGACTATGTTTTTTCCACAAACTTTCTCAGCGGAAATATATATATAAATATATAATTGGGCTGCATCTGGGCCGCCAAGCCCAAATATTCCAGATATAGACTTTTCGGCTGGGAAGGGCTCTGACGTACACTTCAGAAACCCTAGTTTTGGGGGGGCGCCAATATAAATACCCATCCTCTGTAATTGGTTCGCCCCCATTAGGATAGTGATTAGGGTTTTCTTACTCGGCGCTGCCTTGAGGTACTGCTCGCTGGTTGAGAAGCAATCATGGGTCACTCTAACATCTGGAACGCTCACCCCAAGACCTACGGCCCTGGGTCTCGCGCATGGTAATTCTAATCGCTCCGTCATCCTACTCTCTCGTTTGTTTGGTTTCCGAGAAAATAATCAGGAGTCGGTTGAAAGTATTCCAATCTGCTGTTCTACCTCCTTGTTTGTTTGAGTCCGGTTGATTCTGTTACGATGTTGTTTTGATGTTCCAGTGTTCCATGTGCCGTAGTAGTTGTTTCCGAAAGTAGAGTTATATGCTTCTTGGCTAAGGTGAAAAGTTTGATTCATTGGGTTCAGTTTTATTTGTGTTGGAAAGCATAGTGTAATTGATTTGGTTCTTCCGTATCTGCGATCTTCTATTGTATGTGTGAGTTTGTGCACACCCGAGTCTGAAGGTCTAAGTTTGGCGTAATGTACTTTTGGATGGACTCTGGTATAGAATTGGTTCCGTTAATCTTGAAACATTATAATAGTATTAAAATTTATGATGGTGAATTTTGTTTGTGAGTCTGCTGACGTTTATGTTTCATGAATCATGTTTGGGTTTCCTTTGGTCTGTCTGATCTGATCTGATATTGTTTTGCCTCTTCGTTTGTAGCCGTGTCTGCGGTAATCCTCATGCCATTATCAGGAAGTATGGCCTCATGTGCTGCAGGCAATGCTTCCGCAGCAATGCCAAGGAAATTGGTTTCATTAAGGTATGATTCTTCCTCTTCCGATGCATTTTCATTTGATATGGCTTCTGTCTGACTGCATCATATGAATTTCTTTTGCAGTACCGCTGAGGGATTGAAACAAATCCGAATGTTTATCTGCCTCTGTTTTTACTACTTTAGACTGCTTTGTTCTGGACTCATGTTTTGTTTTGAGCTCAAAGATTTTTTGGTGGACCGAGAACTCAACTTCTGTTGTTTCTTATTTGAGTAATGATGCCTTTATTATCTGTTAAATGAATGACAGCTTCTGTTATATATATATTCGTTGCGCCTAGTGCTTCGTTCGACCGGCGTATGTTGGTAATGTTAGTTTTGGTTAAAGCATATGATGGATGATACATGAAATGGTATTCTTAAGTCCGAAAATGTTAATTAGCGCGGCGTTAATCGTAGAAAACTCGGTTGTATGGCAGGTCAACTTTTCTTCTTCTCCAAATCCTTCTTCACAATCCCCTCAATCTAGACCGACCAGCCCAAGTAACATGCTGCCGGCAACCGCCACAACCTTGTTGACATCCCGGGAATCTAGCCGAGGAATGCTGAGATTTTATTGTCGAGCATGCTCGGCTTCCCAAAGCTGGCGCTGAGCATTGTGACGACGTTGAATGAAGATCCGTTCAACCAAGCCTCCTCGTAGGTGTTTGTCGCAGTCGTCAGGGAACTTGTTGCTGGCGATAGAGATCCTTTGCTTCAGAAATTGCCGCTTTTGGCTGCCTTGTAGGCCTCCCCAAACCTCAGAATCACACAATCATGCTCGCAACACCAGATTTGAAAACCTTCAGATTTCTTTGTGCAGTTTCATTGGCATTAGGTTTCTTTGCTTTTGCTTTCTGGGTGTCTCAAAGGTTGCTGTTGGGTTCCTCTACCCTACGATTTTTTCCAATTTCTCAGACCATCATCCCTCTCAATTGCTCTCACATCCGTTCCTCTCTTCCGTGAATCAGCCACCACTTTTGGCCGCCTCGCATCCTCGCTGAATCTCTGATGCCATTTGAGGAGGAATCTTTGACTGCATCCATTGTCGTGTGCCTTCTGATTGAAATTGGGAATTCAAGTGAGGGCTTGGATTCAGGAACTGTGAGGGATTTGTTAACAAGTTGGGCTGAGGAATCGCGTACAACCAAAACTAGTTTGTAGATTGGGTTTGTTTGGATCTGTTTCAAATTGGGAATTCAAGTAAGGCATTTTATTGAGGAAGGGGCCTAGTTCATTAATGTAATAGTTGGGGGCAAAATTTCTATGGGAGAATGCTGAGAAAGTAAAAGAGTGTTATTCCTTTTTTTTTTTTTTTTTTGTCTTAATGGTCATTGATGGAGTTAAATTTCAAAGGAGGTAAGTACAAGTATTTGAAACAGAGAGAACATATGTGTAGGTTTTGGGTATACCTCAGGGGGGTTTTTGGTAATTTTTCCTATTAATTTTGCCTCTGGGGGGATTATGGTAATTTTTCCTATTAGTTTTTCATCAGGAGGATGAAAATTTATGGATTAAAGCTGACATTTTTTGAGTGGTGTGTCAGTAGTTTTTTGTAAACTCTAAGAATTTAACAGAATGACCATAAATAGGACGAAATGTTGGAATTTAGTTAGGGACTTTTAATAGGACTAAAGTAAGGTTAGGGAAGGTTGGGGCCTAAAAATGAAATTTATTAGGGAAAGCAAATCCTCTAATCAAACTTCCACCCTTTTGCATCCTTAATGTCGGACTAAAGACCATCCAAGTCCTTCCTTCTTAAATTTGAACAAAAAATTCAAACATAGCGGATTTCTTGCCAGAAGCCAAAAAGCGAAAACCTGGAGGAACATATGTTTCTTCCATTGCTCGTCTCCTTCTCCTTCCTGAGGTCGTTGTCTTCGTCAACTACGGTGGCAAAAGCAACAAGTAAAATGAGTGCAAGTTGTCCTTTTTTTTTTTTTTTTCTGGTACACGGTGCAAGGCGTCCTTATTGCTTATTGGTCTGCGAATCCAAATTCTACTTCTACTGTAGGAGTAGCTTCGTTGTCTTCGCTTCCAAGCAGTCTGAGTTGGTGGACCAAGTCCGCCTAAGGTAATTTAACTGTTGCTGAGTTATCCCGTGCAAGTAGAATTTCCTTGGCTTCGACTAGAGTTTGTCTATTTCTTTTCAAGGGAAGGACTCTTTGCTCCCCATTAGCAAGAGAAAAGTTCAGGTGACACATTCTGCCTGCAGAAAACCAAACCTTGTAAGGGACAATGAGGAGAACTGAAAGCCAATGATCAGCACTGCTGTGCAAGAACTTTCCAAGGGAATTCGGGTTTGAATCCATTATCAGTGTGTTTGGTAGGTATGTGTATCTGGTTTGACTCTGCAAATTTTTTGCATTTTTGGATAGTGCTTGATTAGAGTAGGAGGAGGTTCCCTGTCAATGGTAATAGTAGCTTGAGCATTTCTTTGGGAAATGCCATGTTACTGAATGAAAGTAGTATGCAGAAATGTATTGCTAGGATCTCCAGAGGGAAGAGCTTGCACCGTGGTTTTGTCATTCCTCCTCAGCTCCGGGAGGACAGTGATGGCCAGTTAACATGATTACATGATACAGGGCCTAGGGTCAGGAATTGATGCCAATCAAATTTCAGTCTGGTGAAAAGGTTTTCTAGTAATGGTGTAGTGCCTTCTCCAAGGGAAGCTGGTTCCCTTCTCTCATTTGGACAGAAGCTGCTTCTCCTAAGAGGGATTGAACATCCTTTGTTTCTTCTTCTTCTAAGAAGGATGAGTCCTACTCAAGCTACGATTACTAGTAGTGGTCAGAATAATAGTAACTTGATCAGTAAGCCTTCAAGTTTTGAGCTTTTCCGTCGATACAAAAGAAGGGGGAGGGTTGTGTTCTTCATGCACAGATGTTAAAGCTTCCGTACAACTGTTCTCTGCAATGGAGATTTACAAATGCCCGTGCCATCACTACTTCTATGTGTTGCGGAAACTGAAAGCAAAGGTATGATTGTCTCCAGTGCCTGTTTCATGTGTTTAATAGGTTGCTTTTGGTTTTATGATTTGTGCATTTCTAGTCCTATCATACTGTCTTGGTTTTGTTGCTTCAAACTTCCTATATCATTGAGGTTGGATTACACTAAAATGAGACTAAGACCAGATAGAGAACTGCAGCAACCTAGTTCTACCATAATAATTACTAGTACTTGTTTGCAGATTTTAGCATCTCATTGTTTTGAACTTTTCCATCCCACCTGTAATTCATTTTCATCAACCGGAAAGCTATTTCTTGACATATCAGCCACTTTTTTTGGTTTTTTGTGAAGTTAATTCTGGCTAATCATATTTATTGTTTTGTATTTGCATCATATTGTTGAAATGCTTTGATAAGGCATGCCTCGTTCGAAGTTGAACTCCTCTAGTCTTCATCACCTTTATCTATGTGATGCTTTTATCAATTCGACTCGTGATAGAATAATGATGATTCAAGAGTATTTATCAATTTAGTTGCTTAAACTGGTCAAGACAGATACATTATTCTGAAGTGCCATGTTCTTCTGTCTGAATATGGCTGTTTGTAGTGGATTAACCTGTGGAATATTGCTTGGGTCACAATATAAGTACTTCAACTTTCTCTCACACTTAAAGGGATATTTCACACACTTATGGAAAAATAAGCAGAAGATCATACTGGTGTACACTTGATATATTTCTATTGACCAGGTGGGAGGTGCAAAATGTTGTCATGTGCTTCAGCAAAGTGAGGCATGTCTCAAATCCTTTATCCAGGCTTGTGTTGAGTGAACAATAGCCAAAATTTTTCATTTCTGAAGCATAATATTATAGCGTAGATGTTATAATTCGGAGGACTATCTAACTAAGATATACTATATCAATAGGGCATTCAGGGAGTGAACATATGTCATTTGTGTCGAAAAGAAGCTGAGACCTTTAAACTACCTATTCTTCACATGCGAGTTCTCTTATCAAGTGTGGGGTAATGTACTTTGATGGTTGGATATCCACCGGAAACCCCTCAGATGGCATGATGGGGCTTTTTGGTTCAAAACTAGAGTGAAGGAGAAATTCATAGTTTGCCACATTAGTCGTGCAGTGCCAGTAGCCTCCGTCTACCAACTTTAACAAGAAGGAAGCAATAGACTGCTTGAAAGCGGTGAGATGAAGGTAGATTGAGTAGTTTTGCGAGTTAAATTTGATGTGTTTGTCGAGCTTGTCGCTTGAATGTGATAGATTGCTGTGGTGGAGATCCATCATGTGGACTTAATCTCTGTATTATGCTCTTTATGTACAATTTGTGATTAATGAAATTATTATTATTAAAAAAAAAGTTAATAAATTTACATTGTTAGAAGACTATTTTCCAGTAAATTCAACTTTGCTATAATTTGTTGATAGCTAATTGACTATGTAAAATATAGTTTTTTTAAAAAAATTGGATCCCTATACCAACTCAGTCTAGTTTGGGTGCTAGGGATGAATTTGCAATGGAGGGAAAACATTTGAGAACTCATAGATTAGGGATGGATTTGAAGCTCAAACAAAAGACTTAGGATTTTTTTATCCAATTTACCACACCTGAGGATATACAAGAGACGAGATTTTACAGTAACAAATTGCTCTATCTTTGTCCATATTATCAAGTGAAATTGGCCGAGTTTTGAAATTCATTTTAATATGAAAACCAAACAATGTATGTGTTTTTTAGGTTAACTTGATGCTAAAAATTAAAAAAAAAAAAAAAAAAAGATTGCGTCCAAGTATTGTTTCACTATTGTGGTACTCTATGCTTGATAATTTATGTTTGGATTGAGACAACATCTGATCTCCAAAACTAGTCAGTCAGAGCAGTATGTGACTTGTGCTTAACAGGCTTGGCAATTTAGAACATAATTAAGGATCGGAGAACATGTTTCCAAATGGCCAGGAAAGAAGGAATTAGGCCTTCAAATACACTTACAAGCTAGGACCGGTGGCTGGTTGAGGGAACAAATGCAGAAATACACTTACAAGTAACAATTGAGGGACGAAAAATGTATTTTAAGCCAAACAAAACGTGAAACAGAATAAAATTAAAAAAATAACGACATATGTCCCTGTAAAAACAAATTGCCTTTCCCAAGGGCAACCAAAGCTTAAAAAAAAAAGTTATTGTGTTTTGAAAAAATATAATAATTCTAAAAAAATCACTGTTGATGAACAATGATAATTACTATAGAAATGTATGGTTGAAACTTGAATCTCACAACTTTTAGAATATATTAATAATATAGTATAATTTCTTATACATTTTTAGTAAACAGTTCCAGAACCAACATGATATTTACTGAACCCTACCTAGCGTATATAATTCAACTGAGCAATCCAACATATATAATTGCAGTTTTAGAATGACCGGACCCTTATCTCATTTCATGCATAAGAAAAGAAAAACATTCCCTTATATATGTCAATGAATTGAGAGATTTAACGTTGAGTCTAATAGTAATAGCCCGACATTAAAGCTCTAGATGTGATCATATACGTCCTTAAATCGTGATTTTTTTTTTCTTTCGTGACTATTCTTAACTCAATGAAAATCTGAGGCATTTGGGATATTGCGGCAATACAAAGATCTTTAGGTGCATAAGGGGATGCCAATGTTTAGCCGGCCAGGAGCAAGGTTGGAGGCCTCCCAAAGGCTTATTGCCTTCACTAATATACTTAGAGCCCTCCCTTTCCATTCTCTTACCATGTGAATGTGACATGTCGCTTAGACTTTGTACAAAACAAAAGTAAAGGATATTTTCAATTCAGAAGAAGAAAAATAAGGCTCACGTTTTAGCTGTGCTCAACACTGAACTGATGTGGACTACATTCCATTCCTGGCCCAACTGTAACTAACTGGCGGCTAGCTAGCGTCGTTACCAAGAAAACTTGGAGCCCAACTTTGGTTAATGTTATGTGCTGCCGAAGAAGCAAGATCCATGTGCACTTGATCTTCAATTACACTTTTGGTCCTTGGACTTGTAAAACTTAGGCCAATAATCCCAAAAGAATATTTTCCTTTGCAGAAACTGATTCAAGGGGGATAATGATGCTGGGAACATGTGCAGTAAAGGCATGATCCACATGAGATGACGAGAGGGGCAAAGGGAGGCAAGCGGGCAGGCAGGTGATGAGTTCAATGTTGATTGTTGTATCGGTTTGGTTTGGCCTGCCAAAGCCACCGCCTACCCTCTTCCGCCCTCCCCCTCTGCCAGCTAAGCTACACCTACACTATTCACACCGCCTCCTTCCTGCCTCTATTTACCTTTCCTTTTTTTCTTATTATTCCTTGTAATTTTCATTCTTCTAAGAATTAATTCCCCTTCCTTCAAGAAAAAGAAAATTAAAAAAACCCTAAACCATCTTAATTTGTATTAGACATCTCTTTCTTTCTTTCTTTTTCCCCCCTCTTTTTGCACATATGAAGTACCGAGGCAAACAGTAGAGTTCAGCTAGCCCGCTACGGATGTTGTAATTCCAAAGCTATAACAATTTGATCAATGTTGATTTTTTATAAGCAAGTTAATTTTCTAGATATATTGAGTTAATTTGCTGACTTCAAGATTAGTTCCATTTTAAGCTTTCATTTCAGTACGTCTTATTAAGAATGAGATGATGATGATGATCGAAAACATCTTTAGCAACCTTTAATTAGAGTTCAAACATGAACTTACTAATTAATTACCATTAACAGGCTTAAGCCGCAAACACTTGCTTTGTCAGTAAATTGTGGAAATTGGAAATAACCATCTACAGGCTAGAATAATTCAGGAGAAGGAGCAATTACAAGAATTCCTATATATGATCACCAATTAAAGAATCAATGAATATTGCCACCAATAATATTAATATACAAGGATTGGGATCGAGAAGAATTAAATTTGTCTATACACAAAACAATTCACTGTTAATAAAATAAATAAATTCAATTAAAAAAATTAACCTCCTTGTTCACTAAACACATCAACTACAATCTTAATTAACATTCGATCTACTGTGATAATGACAAATCCGACCTCGCTTCCTTAAGGACAAAGAAACGAGGTTTCTTTGTCGCCAACGGGCTCTCCACTTCTTCCTCCGCGTACATCTCCCGGAATCTTCCTAACTCCGGCATCGCCGGCAAGTTCAGGTCAAAGTCAAAGTCCGGCCGGTGGCTGCCCGAAGAAACGGTCAGACCACTCCCGCTCCCGCTGACGCTGCTGTTGTTATTGTTCTTGTCCTTCTCCTTGTTTCCGCCGATGCTGCCTTCGTAGTGGCACCGCTTGTGGCCGCCCAGAGCTTGGCCGGTCGGGAAATTCTTGTGGCAGATGGAGCACTCATGGGCCTTGCCGCTAGGGGCGAGGGCTCCGTCGGGAGACGCGGCGGATTTCTCAGCGGCAGCGGTTTCAGCTGGTTTCCGGTGGCTCGCCTTGTGCCCACCCAGTGCTTGATAGGAAGTGAAGGCCTTATCGCAGACACTGCACTTGTAAGAAGCCGCCGGAGGAAGAGGCGGCGCTGTCAAGGAAGAGGAAGTGGTAGCATTATCGGAGGGCTTGGCGGTGGAGCCGCGAGCGAGCATGATGAGACAAAGGGCCAAGTACTCTTCCTCGGTCGGTGGGGACTCCGAACGGTGTCGTTTCGAGCGCTTGCCTTTCTTCCACGACTCGAGATAGTTCATATCCAGGTCGTCGAACTTGGTGGCGAACGGCGGGGAAGGCGGCGCCGTCGGAGAGTTGAGTGCTTCGACAGCCATTGATTTCTTCAGAGAGGTAAAAATTTGTGATTTGAGGAGTGAGCTGAATGAGATTAGAGCAACTGAGGGGGTTTGTGTATATATAGAGAAGAGGTGAGGGGTAGGCGCTCGGGGTCGGGGCAGTGAAGTCGGTCAACTGTTTTTACAAGTCAAAACAAAGGGACGCTTGCCCGAAAGTAAAATTGGGTTCGGTTCGGTTCGGCTCTCTGCCGTGTTGGGCACGACTCTCGGGTCAAGACAATCCTAATCCGGATCCTTGGCTTTAAGGCATGTGTGTACTGTAGTTATTACCCAATCATGGGGGTGATTTTGGCGTGTAAAATTCATTACCTGCAAAATTTGAGCAGCTCCTTCGTACTAATCTAGTTTTAGTTATTGGCAGTTGCTAGAGAAGTTCCAAATGTTGGGATTTTTGTCCTAGGAATTATGCTCCAACTCCAAGTTAAACGCTTCAAACCCCCAAACCAAAATAAAAAAATAAAAATAAAAAAAAAGACTTGGGAGAAAATAAAAATCACATGTTTGATTTGGATCGGTCAAGAGTTGGCCGCTAGTTAGGTAGACATTTTCTTTTCAGACAAATGTTTTCCCCGTATGTATAAAAACTACACATCATGTCAAAATTTAAGTTTTGATTTGTGCAAGAAAATTACTTTCTTCAACATACAGCAACAGCAGGTAGAATTAGATATTTATGTGGGGTAAATTCGGTACTATTTGCATCTCACCTCACCTTTATTTTTTAATGAATCAGTAAGAAATTAATTACAAGGATCAAAGAAACTTATCCTTCTCTGGTGGTGGGTCTATTCTAAGCTGGGAACTGTTGTAGAATACTTGCTTGCTTTCGACTTGGCTAGCCTCTCTAGAAGACACCTAACTTATTCTCGTCCGGAACAGAACAACATACGTGACTGAACATTACAACGGTTTGAATGGCAGAGCAATCCAAATTTTTATGATTATCCTCATCCCAAATTTTAATAAGAAGATTGTGACCTAGAGTATAATCTCTTCAAATATTTAAAGAAATGGACGGACTACTTAATAATAACAATAATAATAATAAAATTCTGAAAATTGGTAAGTAGCTTGTTTTGGTATTGATAAGATGGATATGTATTAAATCTTGTAACCAGTCGGAACTCAAATCCTAATTTACTTTAAGAAGTGTTTTTTTTTTAATTATTTAGATGAAGTATAAGATCAATTAGTAGTATAATATATTATTATTTCGTTTGATCTCCTGTATATTCTAGGACATAAAAGAATAAACGATAAAAAAAATAGAATTCGAGAACTTGTTTTTTTTTTGTGAATAAAAAATAAATACAAAACCAATAGGAATGACGAGGAAGTAAGAAAGAAGTATAAGCGGGTGTTGGAGATACACACTATTGAGGCACAATTACTAAGGAGTAAGGAGTAGGGAATGGTGATCCATAATTTTCATTAAAAAAAAAACTAAAAAGAGTGTTGAGAAGCACAGCGTAGGAGTTAGAGATGAGAGGCATAGTGAAGGGGGGAGGAGTGGAGTGCTAAACTTCACCGACTCGCTGGCGTGAAGGCACAAGACACGGGGAGGCGATGGCTTTAGGGAAAGGAAATGGCTAATCATTCTTTTATTTTAGTATTTTATTTTACTTACAGGACAGGAGGCAGGAGGGGAGGCTATGAAATTAAAATTGAAATTGAAATTGAAAACGCGTATCTGGCAGAAGCGGAAATGCTTTGCTTGCTGATGCTGGTGGATCACGTTTGCAGAATATATATTCTAGCTTTCCCCATTTTCTTATAGTATAATTTTTCTCTCTCACGAGGCATCTCTGCTATTCTAGAACTAGCTAGAACCTATAACCCAACTATTTCATGTTTCCTGCTCCAATTTTTCACTCAACAGTTTGTGAAATTTTAAATACAGTAACTAAGCATGACACATGGCAAAAGCTTATCCTCTTATATTGTTGCACAAGTAACAGACGAAAGTCGTCCATTTGCTGGGACTGGGGGTCGCTGTAAAGGCGCCATCTGGGTCCTTGACACGTGGCGTACCAGCCCAAAGAGGTGGAGGATTCTTGTGCCTCTGCCGTGTCCAGGGCAGGTTTGCAACACATGATTTGTATTGTGGACCATTAGAGCAACACTAGAGTTGGTGACTGATGCTAACAATGACTCAATCACACACTTTCCTTAGCCTAAACTAATCAGGATAATAGGCTCTTGTTGGCATGTAATTGTAAACCAATTTCCCTTCAAGTGGTTACAATTTTTTTTATCCGATTATTTGCATAACTTATCAATCCCCCAATTTATCACTTCTCACACCATTCCTCTGATGAATTTTTCTGTTTTGTTTATTTACAAAAATATAGTAAAAACAAACGTCAAAGGAAATTAACTAATTAAAGATCTTTTCAATAATAATGCACTAGCTCACTAGCATTACGAGTTTGGAAAAACTATTTAATGTTACCTATTTTATCAATTTTCATTCTTACATACAGGCATTATCGGCTAACTCATCAACCAATACCATCATATAAAGATCAAATATTCTACGCACAATGACAATATTCTTATCAAAAGTAAATTACTGGCTGATCAACATTCCAAGTCCGAAAATCTATCCGAGGAAGTGCAAATATTATTACTAAAATTGATTGGACAGTACTCTTGTAAAATGTAGAAAATTGTAACTTTAAACCTCATAATAATAACAATAAATTTTGACCACGACTTTCATTATTTCACAAATACTAAGGATAACTATCCCGTACATTACCAAATTTGTACCCAAACTAAGTGAACTGCCTAGGTACTAAGTAAAGGGATCCACGTTGTGATCTTATCAACACAAAAGAAATTGGGTGGGAGTTTCACACTTAAAGCCAATAGAAAGAGGAGTTGGGAGGAGAGCAGAAAGGACACGAAAAGAGGAGGACATTTGTGGTCCAAGGCATGGTCTGTGAAGCTGTTTGGCGTACGTCAAAGTTTAGCTCTGCCGTGTCAAATTCATAAACAGGTGCTGATTTTAAAATTATCCACTGCCCAGGTTCTCATTCTTGGCGTGACCATTTTAAAGAACAATATACTAATTACTTATCTAGTGCAGCTGAAGTCATTCCTCACATAATCATTCATGGGAGATGGGACTAAGTCTCCTCCTTTTTTTTTTTACTGGTCTTTTCTTGCTGTTTTCTTGGAAACTAACCAAACGGAAAGGAAGCTTCGGTGGAGCAAATAGTTCATACTCGGGGCTAGGGCATTGAATATATATACATACATATTTCGTTGCTGATGGGATATTTATTGTCTTGTTAGTACGAGAATATGAATGGTAATTAAATTTTGAATTCTGACTTGTATTCAGAGATTTATTTTATTTACATAACCAGCGGGTGATCTACGCCTACCTAGATTATTGAAAAACTTAAATGTTCATAAAATTGTTATATATATATTGGGTAAATATGACCTTATAGTAACCATTACCTTTCAGTACGATTCTAATTATTTCTCCCTCTATACGCAATTTTAGTCTGCAAAAAATATGTAAACAATTGTTCGGATGAGGAGCAATGTGGTGATTGGTTACGTGGAGATTGTTACTTTGAGCCTGTAGCTCGCGAACTGGTAAACTGTTTGAATGGTGAAAAGTTTTGCACGTGTTTAATATGAATCCACGTGGACGGGGACTTGAAAGTCAAGACCAAACCTGGTGGCTGGATTGGATTCTTTCAATTTTGAGTTCTCTGAGGTTTGAAACAGAGGAAAGTTCAATGAACTCAAATGGGTTTTAATGATCAGAACCTTAATGGATAGAAGACAACTGGCAAGCGATTTTTTTGATAGATGTAGAAAACAATGAGGGAGGTACAAATTATACCATATATTGGGAAAGTTACAAAAACCCCCCTGTGGTTTGGTGAAACCTACAGTTTACCCTTCTATTTTGAGAAACCTACACTTTGCCCCCATGTTTTTTATGCTGCTTGATAACAATTTCTGAAACTGTATTTAAATTATATGATAATCATCTTCCAGTAATTTCAATCTATCTATTATTTTTTTTATAGTTAATATACATTTTAAACTATCAGTTTTTCTTTTCTGTAAATGTACTTTCCCACCTGTAATTATATATCAGTATTTTTTAAAAGTCGGTTGACTATGAAAAAATATCAAAAATCTTAAAATTACTTGAGCATTATTACCATACAGTTTAAATACAGTTTCAGAAATTGTTATAAGGCAGTATAAAAAATATAGGGGCAAAGTGTAGGTTTCTCAAAATAAAGGGGGCAAACTATAGGTTTGACCAAACCACAGGGGAGTTTTTGTAACTTTCTCCTATATATTCTAAAGATGAAATGAAATGTATTTTACTGTTTATCAACAGTAACTTTTTTCCTTTTTTCCTTTTTTTCCCCCTTTTCCAAGCTTTATGATAAAACATCTATTTTAGTCCTTGAATTATACTATATTATAAAGATGAAAGGGTTTTACGGTTCATCAATAATAACCCCTTTCATCATTTTTTTTTTTGACTTTTTCAGGTTTATGGTAAAGTATCTATTTTAGTCCTTGAATACATTAGGTATACCAAAATGATCCCTAACTTTCACCTTCTGTTGTCAGATAAGGTGATAACTATTTCTTTGATAGTGGTAAGATTGCCATAACACTTGGGAACTGCTACTTTCAAAGACCAACAATGCAGGGATTGTAAGTATACTTGTCCAATTTATGGCAAACGCCCCATGCGGTTTTTTTTTTTTTTTTTACTTCACAGGTTGAATGGTCAAATCCCCCTTTTGGTCCTCAGTAAAACAATTCTACTATAATAGTCCCCAATTTTTTCAATCTGTTGGAAACTTTAAGAGAAAAATAATATGGTTTGTTTAAAGTTAAAATGATAGATTCTTAAAAGAAAACATGACTTCATTAACCATATTAAATACTAAAATAATTTTCTTTTACATGGTTTTATTCAAATGTTTAGTGAGATAAGTTAGATTCAAAGTTTTGATGAATTGAAACATATACACAATTTACATAATGCATAGACACTTTACATGAGTTTGATTCTGAGTTTTGATTAGTTAAAATAGTGCACAATTTGTATTATATATAGGTGTTTGGTTCTTAAAATGTTTTCATTTTACCGCTGATTCTTTAATATGTTAAATTTTGAAAAAAACTTATTACATGTATATTGTGCAATGTTATCCTACATTATAAATTCCAGAATCATTTTTTAACTTTATTAAGAAAATTATTAGACCCTTAATACCTAAAGTTTTTGGGTAAATTTCATTTGCGGTCCCTAACCTTTATGTGTTGTCCTAAACAGATCCTCAACCTTCATTTTGTCCTCTTAAAGTCCTTAACCTGCCAATTTTTGTCTAATTATAGTCCTTCTATCATTTTCATGGTTAACTTTGACAGAAATTTCCTGAAAATTGATGAAATTGATCCAACATTTTCTTATTCTCACTCAAATCACCATCAACCTAGTAGATTACCACTTCAACCACCATCTCCATCTCTCTCCCTCTTTTTTGCTTTCGCCCCAGTAATCAGAAATGGCTTCCTTTCTCCTAACTTCACCACATGTCAGCATAAAGGTTAGTCACCAAGAATCCAACCCCTCTCAGCCTCGCCCGTAGTGCCGATCTGATACTATTTGGAAGCCTAGTGTAGAGATCGTCTCACACATCAAGCCCCAGTAAATACGGCGAGTGAATCATCTTCTCCATCACGATGATCAGGTTCGTGTAATGCAGCGCCAGTGCAGCCCCGCCGAGCGTGCTCGCCAGCGGCTTCAACAACTTTGAATTTGACTCTAAGAACCCGCCGTCGTTGGTGCTTGAATTGACATCCTTCAGACTTTTCAAGGGACCGGACATGAATGTGGGACTTGAGTTGTTCTCTGTCGGGAAGACGATAACGGACACTGACAGGCTCCATGATAGAGTCTGTGGCAGTCAGACCCCAAAAACCAACTCGACTATCACCAAAACTATGAAGGTAGATTTGGCCAGCATCGCAACCGCCGTGTTGAAGCTCTGGTTGATGTGTGGTGAAGCTAGGAGAGAGGAAGCCATTTTTTATTACTGGGGCGTAAGCAAATGAGGGAAAAAGATGGAGACGGTGATTCAAGTGGTAATTTACTAGGTTGAAGGTGATTTGAGTGAGAATAAGAAACCAATTTCATCAATTTTCACAAAATTTCCCTCAAAGTTAACCATGAAAATGACGGAAGGACTATAATTGGACAAAAATCAACAGGTTATGGACTTTAAGAGGACAAAATGAAGGTTGAGAACCCATTTAGGACAACGCGTAAAGGTTATGGACCGCAAATGAAATTTACCCTAAAATTTTCTATTTTTTAGTTGGTTTAAACTTTTTTTTGTTGTCTTTCTTTATTATTGTTTTTTGAAATGAAACATTGATCATTATAGTTTACCAACTTTTGACTATGGTTCTGGTTTATTCAACTTTAGTCAATTTTTTTTCTTTTTATCTTTATTAAGTTAATAGTTAAATCATTAATTGATTAACATAAATTAAATACATTTTCATATTTTGGTCATTTTTTTATTATTGATGATTAAGTTTTATAACAGCAATGATTTACTTTAAGGTCCATGGTTTACTAAAATAATTTAATCCATTATTGTTGAAATTGAAAGTGAATTTTTCTAGATAAATTTTTCATTAGTATTGAAAATTGGATTTTGAGTTAATAAGGCATGAAAAATTTTAGTAAATTATTTTTTATAACATAAGAAATATATATTGTTTCAAAACACACATAATGTTTTGTTTCACATTAATATATTTCAATCATAACTAATCATTTTAATGATAAGAATATAATATAAATAGAGCTCAAGTCAAAAATTGAAATAAACCAAAATTTTAATTGATTTATATGAATCTATTGGTGAGAAATTTTTAATTTCTTATTATTAAAATTATTTTCAAGCTAAATTTATTGAAAAAAAAATATCCATTACAAGGTGTGGTTATCAAAACTTCACTATATTCTAAAATAGGATGTGTTTTTTTATTGTTTATCTACAATGAAAATCACTATGTATGAACATTATGTTTTTTTTTTGTTTTTGTGTTTTACTATTTTTTTATGTGATTAATTTTTTTTTAAATTCGATCTTTTTTTCACATAGAAATCACTTTTATGTGGGCTTGTGAAATTATTTTTAATAATTTCAGTCTATTTAACGTTTCTTTTTTATCAAACGCATTTTTAATACATGAATTTATACATTTTTCCATTATAGTCCTTAATTTCTGTTCGTTAGTCATTTTAATCTCAAAACTTAATAACTAGGGTTTTTCCATTTGTTATTTTAGCCACTAATTTTTTTGTTCTTTTTTTATTTTTTTGTCTCCTAAAGCAAAATCTTGGAAACCATTGTTTGTTTTATTTTTCTTTTTCTAATCAACCATAATGACATCGTTTAACTTTTTTTGTTGCTTTTTTATTATTGTTTTTTAACACAAAAGTTGAATCACTATATAAGAGTTGTCTATTTTTTGATATGGTTTGAGCTAATTTTTTTTAGTTAATGTTTTTATTTATTTTTTTCTTTATTAAGTTGATGATTAAGCCTTTAATTCCTTAAATATTTATATTTGTTTTCTTGGTCTAAAGACCCCTTTTTTTGCCCCATTTTTTGTATCAATTATGAAACCTCATTTTTTGTCACTGAAATCTCATTCTTTGTCTTATTTTATCAACTTTTTCATATTATTTTTCTTTTCCAAAAGAAAATTTTAATTATTAAGGTTTATCTCTTGTTACTTACAATTTTTTGTTAGTTATTTTTGCCCCAAAACTTTACCTTGATTTTTCTTAATCTCAATTCTTACTTTTTTTTTCTTTCTTATTTTTATGAATTTTTTTTCTTTTGTCAATGATCACCACTATTTATATTTATTTAATATTAACACGGATTAAACTGCCGCAACGTGCGGACACCATAAAACTCATACTACACTAAATTATTGGAGGAATGGCGAGATGTCCGCTCTCACTGTTGATTTTTGTTAAAATATGTTTTTTTAATGAAATTATTGGAGGAATAGAAGACACACATAGATGAAAGGGTCCTAATGCATAAAAGTCTTGTAACAACATATCGATAAAAGGTGCAAGTGGAAATTTCAGAATGTTAAGCCTACAAAGCATAGCATGAGTTTTCAAAAAATAGGAATTAAAAAGATACAAATCTAGAGTTATTATTCGAACACCATGTCTTCTTCGCACAAATGGATTCCCAAGATTCGAAGCCATTACCAACACAACAAAAAGTGGCCAATCTTTTAATCATCTAGAGCGAAACCGAAAAAACAACAATAATCAACCACTAATATTGCAAAACAAAACAAATAAGCAAATTATAAACCATCGACAGGATGAAAACAAATGCACAGAACCATTACTAACCTTCATAGTATCTTATATTATACTTCCTCTGTCTCATATTCTTTGCATCATTCGCCATTTTGAGTTGTCTCTGATTCTTTGTAGTATTTTTATTTTTAGTGACTTTTATCATGTTAGTTTACCATTATAGCCTTTCACTTTCACTTTGAATAAGCAAATTGGGTGGAGTGCCTCCATCTAGTAGTGCCTCGCTTGCTCAATATGCCTTTGTCCTCTAATAGCACTGTTTCCTAGGTTGGATTCACCATTTTCCTCCTCCAACAGTGATTTCATCATCCTAGGTTCAATTCATCCTTACCTTAGTTTGATTCCCCATTGCCTAGGTTTGGTTTGTCATCATCCTTTTCCCAGTACCTTTGTCCTCATTGGTGTCCGGTTCATCCATTCTTTTCTTTCGGCCACACTTTTATATTCACCTAGGTCCGTTTCACTGTCCTCTACCAGAAACACATTCAGCCTCGCCTGGATCCACGGTGCTGTCATTATCTTCCTCTTGCGCCTTCATCCTCCCTAGGTTCAGTTGCCCATCACTTTTCTCTATCTTGGGCTGGGTCTGCTATATGGTGTTTTTCGCTTTCTCAGGCGACTGTAAGTGAGAGCATATTAGGGGCAATTCCTTGGTATGTGTGAAAACTCATTTGTTGCAAAGAAAAAGGGGCAGAATAAGTAAGTCTATTTGTTGAACCATGCCACATGTGTTCTTTACGTTTTTTTATCTACAAGTTTTTAGTTATTGTATTTGTTTGTATTCATCTCATTGTGATTAGGCTAGCATGTGTGTCCTAGTTTGTTTCTACCATTTGTTATCATTTATGTTGTTGTAAGTACTATAAATAGGACGGACAGATTTTGTGAAGTTTTTGTGTGAAAGTAAATGAAGAACTCCATCAAAACCTCATCATTCTTCATGGTATCAAAGTAGTAAAAATCCACGCACTTAAACATGTCAAACCTGCCCAATGATCCGACCAATGATGTTACATATGAATGACCCAATGTGTGGGCCATTACCTTCTTCCAAGTTCCTAGTTGTCCTTATTTTCTCACTTTGATAGACTACACAACTTTATCCCTCATTGCTCTTTAACTCAACGGAGACAACTACAGTAAGTTGAAGAGATTTATCTTGAATGTCTTAAGAAGCAAGAACAAATTAAGCTTTATGGATGGTGGATTGGAGAAACTTGAACATAATGAAGTTGAAACTTTTTCCTAGAATAATTGTGATGGTCTCGAGATGTTGTAGAATTCCATTCACCCTTTCCTCCATGATTCAATAACATACCACAACTCCACATTTGAGATGTGGAATGATTTAAAAGAGAGGTTTGGGCACACCAATGTACCATGATCACATCAATTGCGGAAGAACATCGTACTAAAAAGCCAAGGAACGCCAAGTGTGATGGCTTATTTCACCAAGCTTAAGGATTGTTTAGTAGAGAAGAAAAAGGAGAAAATATATTAGCTTTTAATGGGCTCGATAAAAAATTAAAACTATAAGGTCATAAACACTTGTAATCGAGCCTCTGCATCCACTAAATTGAATTTATGCTATGGTGTGGCGAATGAGAAGCAATAAAGCCTAACATATGTGCAAGATCTAAAGTTGGCAAGTGCATTGGCCATTCAAGTGCATGGAAATAGACCTAAATGACCAAACAACACATGGTAGAATCGGTCAGAGAAGCCAAAGTATTCTCACTGTGGTCAAATTAGACACATATTAGACAAATGTTAAGAGATGTTTGGTTATCTAGAGGATTGGCAGCCAGGAGGAAAGGGCAGAAGCAATGATGACAAGGCCCATCTTTATGGGTGATCAGTATTTGATTTAAACAAAAAAAGCCGAAAAATCAAAATAATTTTGAAATTTGGTTCGGTTAATTTGGGAATTCGGTTCAGTTTCGGTTAAAACCGAATAACAAAAATTTCAGTTTCAGTTTTAGAATTCGGTTAATTTGGTAACCGAAATAACCGAAACTTTTTATACCAAGTTTTTTTTTATTTGTTTCATGAACAATAATGCAACCAAGTAACCCAAATTAGCTTGAATTCTTATTTTATTTCTTTCCATGGACAATGAATCTTTTATATTGAATGAAATTTGAAAACAAAAATAATATCTTTATCTCATTTAATCTCTTATAGAATTTAACTATCATTTTTTCAGTTAATTCGGTTTGAACCGAACCGAAATATTTCGGTTCAGTTTGAATTCGATTTTATAGACTAATTTGGTTTCTTAGCATCCAAAACTGAAAACTGAATAAACCAACTAATTTGGTTCGGTTTAAACCGAACAAACCGAATAATCACCCCTACCCATCTTTGCATCAATTCATCATTAAATTCAGTTAGCCTAATGCCTTAGTTGTATATATAAGCATCTTTTGGATTTACTAAGTAAGGACAAGACTTTTGACATGCCCAGCTTTGCAAGTACGGTAACTTGTAGCCTTATACCAAACCATTCCCCCTAAAATGTCTAGATTTTAGACATTAGAGCCACAAACCACATTACTTTATAAACAAGAAACCTAGTTAATATTAGAATCATCCCTATTTGAGAGTTAATGCTTCTTGGTTCGAGTTGGACTTGATCAGTAAGAAACCTTAAAACATTGATCTTACAAACAACCAACCAAACCAACGGCATTTTATACACATTCAAAAACATGCTACTCCCCATTCGTGTTACATAACCTGCATAACAAATTCCATATTTCTCCATTGTGGGTTTTGGGTAACAATCATCATTTGTCTATGATCATCATTTTGTAGACAAATAATGTCCACTCAAAGCTAAGGCATGCACCATATATATAGTTTGCCAAACCCCTTATAGCACTACCCCTATTTTTCATGACCCACCCATCAAGTTACCATAAGTTGATCCCTGTTTCAAGCAAACGTCATGATTTCTCATTCCATCTGCCATGAAAATTGTTCAGCTGTCAATGTGTAACAATCTACATTTCTGCCCAACTTCTGTTGCACCACCACACTATTCCTCCTATTAGACAACACAACATGTTGACTTTCTTCATGGCGGCAAAACCTTATAACCACTTGCTTTTCATTTTTTAGCCATCAGTTTTTCATGTAAAAGTAATCGTAATTTTTGCAGTTGAAACTATTCAGCCGCCTGCTATTAATCATCATCACAAGTCGTTAACCCCTTAGAGGCCACGTCTTCTCCCTGCAAATGACACCTCAACTTACAATTCTAATTATTATTATTATTATTATTTTTATTTGTGAGCAATGATCGCTATTGAATCATTATTCTTTTGTAGCAAATATTTAACCACCTACAACTAATGATGTTTAGGTGCTAACCCATGTAGAGCTACATCCCTACAAGCCAACATACAACATCTATTCTATGCAACATCGTTCTGCCAGCCTAAATGTCATTTGAACAATGGTTATTTGCCTTAGTCACTAAAACGATGTTGTTTTACTTGCCAATCTCTCTTTTTTTCTCTCTCTCTCTCTCTCTCTTTTTCTAATGTTGGATGGTGGATTGGGCTAAAAAGGATATACTTGGTATCATTAAGTTGAGATCTAGCACATGTTATATATTTCAAGTGCAATTATCTTGGAGAGAGCCAAAGTTCGAACTTCAAGTGGTGTAGGAGCCATTTTTATAAACCGCCTATGTGCATTATAATCTTATTTTGCCTCTAAAAAACTCCAACTTATAATAAATTTTGTGTTTAATCATTTTGCTACCAAAGTTTTTCATTTTGAGATTTCAAATTTTGAAATTAAGAATGTTAATTTTTTTTCTTTACTATCATAGAGGTGACCAAAACTAAAGGAAAGAGTGTACTGCAAGAAAAAGAAAGGTAAGGAAGAAAGAAAAATGTTGCATGTAAATCATTCCTCAATTACTTACAAGCCTCTGAGGAAAACTATTTACACATTTAATTGAAGGGGAAAAAGACACTTTTGGTCTTAAAATTTTGCATCTTTTATATTTTAGTCCTAATTTTTTTCCAGCTTTTTAGATGAGTCCTAAAGCTTTTCAATTGGTGACCAGTTATTCCTAATACTTTCCACTTTTGTAAATGTCTTCTAAAACTTTACAACCACGCACATAATTGGTTCTAAAATTGTTCACTTTTTTACATCATTTTTTTAATTATAATTTTAAATTATTCTGTAAATGTTTTCTTTTGCATAGTTAATAGATTATTTAAATTATCATTTTTCCATTTTTGTAAATCTTCTTCCTATTCTATAACTATTTTTTAGTAAATTTAGGGTTAACTATTGATACCAAGTAATACGTTAGAACTCAAACAAAAGAATAGGATAAGTTGTAGGATTAAAAGTGTTCTTTTTCCCTTAAGTGAATTGTGCAGGTCGGGCCCGATTGTAAGGAGAAAGAACCTTGTCAGTCCTAAAATTGGTTATGTTTTACGGGGTAAGTCCTAAAATGAATTGACCTACAAAGCTGGCCTTAAAGCTCTGACCGCCTATACTATAGTTTGGACGGTAGAAAAGCATATGTAATAGTTAATGTCTGTTTCCATCTATTTTTTACTAGGGGTATTCATGGTATAGTTTTACACTGTTTTTACTCAAACCCATAACCGCACATTATAGTAAATGGTTTTACAATTTAAAAACCATAAGTGCACCGCTTTATATACAAATTCTAAAAAAATTGCACTACATAAATACGATTCGGTTGTAGTTTTTTACGTCACAAATTCATCATACTAAATGGAAATAAATTAATCCAAGCACATAGCACAAACCCAATTACAACAATAAAGATGAAAATACAATTCAATCCATAAACAAACACACATACGAAACCAAAATCTCAAATAATAAATTCAGTTAAATTTGTCATCCTATATCCAAATAAGCAATAAGATTAGCAAAGAACATAATCTTAGCTGCAACAGACAACAAAACAAATCTTGAAAAGAATAAGAAACAATCATATGGTTGCACGAATCCTTAATGAAGCTTCAAAGGAGTTACTATTTATTTATGAGAAAAACCAACTTGTCGGTTCACAATATCATTACTAAAAAAACTCTTTTTTTGGCCGTTGGAAATTTCCAACGTGCTAGACTGTTGGAAATTTCCAACGGCTAGAAACTGTAAAAAAAGTTGACCCCTAAAAAAAAATCTCTAACGGACTAGACGTTGGAAAGGTTGAAAAATTTCCAACGCACCAATTTCCAACGGTCTAAACCATTGGAAAAATTTTTTCCAACAGCTAACAGAAAACTTTTTTTTTCCCAACTGTCTAGGCCATTGGAAATTTTTTTTTTCCAAACTGCTTAGGCAGTTGGAAAATATTTATAATATATATATATATATAAAATTTTCCCTAACCCAAAATAAAAAATGGTCTATTGGGCCAAAAAAGCTTAAACCCAACCCTAACTGGCCCTAACTATAAATACTATCACTTACCCTACTAACCCCTCTAGTCTATGCCTCTTCTTCACTGCTGCTTTGTCTATTCTTCTCCCAAGCGCCTCTTCGTCTCTTCTTCAGCCTCTTCGTCTCCGTTCCTTTTTCTCGCCTCTCTGTGTTCTCTCTCCCTCCTCTCATTTCTGTTCTCTCTTCGTCTCTCTCTCTTTCCCTCTACTCTCTCTCTTCTCTCTTCCTCTGCTCTCTCTCTTTCTTCTCTCTCCGTCTCTCTCTCTGCTCTCTCCCTCTGTTCTCTTCTTTTTCTCTCTTCGTCTGCTCTCCTCTCTGCTGTCCGTCGCGCTCTCTGCCCTCCGTCGTTCTCTCTGTCCGCAGCGCTTTCGTCTCCCTTCTCTCGCCTCCGTCGCACCAGATGCCTTCGCTTTCTCTGTCGCACCAGATGCGCTCGCCGACCATCGTTCTCCGTCACACCAGATCCAGTTGTCCATCGCTCTCTCTGTAGCACCAGATGATCTCGCGAATCGTCCTCTCTCCATCGCGATAAATCTGCTCGCCGACTGTCCACTTTCCGGCGCACCAGAGCTGCTCGCTGACCATCCACACTCCGTTGCACTAGATCCGCCCTCACCGCTACTATTCTTAGCCGTCCACCGTTCCTCACAGGCGACCATTTTGCGAATCTGGTTTTATTTTTTGTATTTTTGTAATTTTGTAGGTCTAAAGTTTTAAATTCTTGTATTTTTGTATTTTTGTAATTTTGTAGATCTGAAGTTTTAAATTCTTGTAATTTTTGTAATTATGTTATTTATGTATTTTTCTATTTTTGTAAGTTTTTTGCTTATTCATAGTTTTTGCTTTTGATTTTTGTTTTGTAAATTTAAGATATAATTTCTTTGTCATATTATAAAATCTACAATATTATTAAGTAATATATACATAATATATATTTTATATATTTTTTATTTTCCTACTAAAATATAAAAAAATCTATAATATTTTTAAGAAAAGCATTAGAATAAACAACATAGGAATAAAAAATACTAAAAAAAATAATTTCCAATGGCTCCAATGACCTAAGCAGTTGGAAAAATTGTTAAATTTTAAGACAATTGAAACGAGAAAAAAATTAATTAAGTAGAGCCGTTGGAAACTAAACTTTCAACGCATCAATTACTAACTACCTTGTTTCCAACGGTCTCACGTTGGAAACTTCAAAATTTCCAACGTCAAGCCGTTGGAAATGGCAGTTGGAAAAAGCCCCATTTTTAGTAGTGATGGATTGTGAGCCTTTGTGTTGAGCTGCCACTCCCTTACTGTTAATAACACAAACACAAAAAATAGCTAGCTTATCTTTGTGTTGCAATATAGATGATTGAGGTGAAATTTCTTTCTGTTAGTAATTGGCAAAATGTGGAGACAACAACAAAAGGAGAGAAAAGAGAAAGGGAATGCATTTATTTATTTATTTGTAATAAGTTTGTAACAATGTTAGTGATTTTAATTAATAAGAATAAACCCAACATATTTTCTAGTTCCTACGTGAATCCAATAGACATGGGTGGGGCGAAACAAGAAAACATAATGGATTGGGTGACTTGGATCACTTGGGAATTTAAGGGTGAATGCTACATCTCAATATTCTATTTTTATTTTTTTTTTAATTTTTTTCACACAAAAATCAAACTATGAGTTTAGGGAGGTAGGTGTGATGTATAAGAGAAGAGAATTTATGAAAACCCCTCCAACAAACTTCAAGTTCTTACCGTTCAACTTTCCCTTACATGAATCTGGACGATTGCCTCGATTGTAACTAATAACGTGTTGTTCTATTTTACATGGAGCAATCCCTTGTCAGGAATTTACCTAAAACCTCAAATTATTAATTGCGTTGGAATTCAAGTATGATTTTAGATCTTTTGTTGAGCAAGAACTGAATTTGATTCAAGATTGCTTAATTTTAATTTGAGCAGGTTTAGAAATATAAATGTTTTCTTGATGAAAAATGGTGTTGTTTCTAGTTGTACTTCAGTACTTGATTCGGATTTTGCATGTCAACTATGGGCTACCAGGGGATATCTTGTTTAAGGGCTTAAGTATAATAAGAAAGAAAAATTCAAAGATTGTTGATGCAACCTACCTTGCTTAAGAATATAACATTCTTAACTCCGGAGGATAACAGTACCACTTTTTCTTTAGTATACTCCTTTAATTATGAATACAAAAAAAAAAAAAAGTAAAGATGATTTTATATATCGATGATTCTTCAAGGGTGATTGAGATGTCATTGAGACCATTTTAAATGGTCGTTTTTTATATGGAAAACTAGGAAAATAACAGAAGTAATATTGTTTTAATTCGTAATAATGTGGAAAACTGTCTTTTTTAAAAATAGAAACAGAAAGCTTACCTACTAAACATATTTTTTATTTATTTTTCAGAAAATTTTATAGGAAACTTAAAAGAATTTCTGGAACTGAAAAAGGGGTTATATGTCAGTGTCACTAAACCCTTAATTGGTTAAAATACCTGTGATTAATAAAAACATAAAGTATTAACAGACTCCCCAATTCAAGATACAAATAAATTAATAATAAAATATAATTTAAGATGTCAGTGATCGCCAAACTATTACTGAAGCGTTTTTAGTTTAAACTAAAACTCAAGGGAAAAAATTGTCTTCCTCAATATAAGATAACAGTTCACTAACTATCGTTAGAAAAGCCGGGGTAGAAATACAGGTTCTAAACTCCTGTGGGAAGGCTATAACTTTCATCAAACTTTAGGACAGCATGTGTGGTTTGCCCTTCAAGTTCACAGAGCCAGGGGGCTAACCGTTAACATCACATGACAACTGTGGAAAGGGCTGGCATGAGAAAGAAGAAAGAACAAGAACAAATTGTGTGTACTAATTTTAGACTTGATCAAGGATCTTATATATGAAAAGAATTTGCTTGAGAAAAATAAATATTTTCCACGAGGGAGTATATTTTAAGATATTTTGGGATTCCAACGAACAACATATATATTTAAATTAGTAGAATTTTAACGCCTAAATTAGTAGAATTTTAATGTACGAAATTAAGAGAAAAGAGAGAGATAGTGCCAATATATACAGTCATATTGTAGATTTAATAGGATTATGTCCTTCGTAAGCCTACAAAGGCTTCGTTGATTTTGTATTATAAAGATAATCATGGACATAGTAACAGGGTGACCGTTAGATCTATTTTGATGTATCAATATTTAGTGCTTTTTTAGAAGGAAATAACAATAATAATAGCGATAAATGAAATGAAGTAGGGGTGGATCCTTAATTCAAGAAAATAAATAAATAAATAAAGTCAGGCTGAGCTTTTGTTTTCTGTGCTTGGAGCCGGATGAGCAAGTGATCCATTCATCAGCTAACGGGAAGCCTGCCTGATTCAAATTCGCGATTCTCTTCCCGACACAGATATCCTTGTCCCTACGGTTCTCTTATTTCCGGCGAAACCCTAGACAATCTTCCATTAACTTGGCGCTGCTGAGCTTCTAGTCCAGCCATATTATTGCTTGAATTATTCCATTAATGGTGGTCTGCAATTGCCGAAAGGTAATTTTCGTCTACTAGTTTAGTTCTGCTTTACTTTGGAATAACTGTTTAGTTCTGGCGGACGTAGATAGATCTGTTCCTGCTTTGACTTGGAGCTTGTCTGTAATCTGTATATCATTTTCTTGTGCCTTTTTCCAGTATCCTTTTCGGTTTACTCTTTCTGAATAGCTATTGAACTCAAGAATTTGCGGGAAGTGAAGATATGATTTCTGATTTTAGGTCTTAACGGAATTTTCAGTGGGAAAATTGATACAGGAGCTTTAGTTATTGAATTCGTGTTATTTCGAAAAAAAAAAAAGTCAATGAATTTGAGTTCAATGTAGTTTAATGTAATAGTATCTCCTTGATTCACACTTTTCTGTGTTGTTTCAGGCAACAAAATTATATTGTTTTGTGCACAAGATACCTGTTTGTGGAAAGTGTATTTGCTCGCCAGAGCACCAGATATGCGTGGTAAGTTTGTAAAATTCTCTGCTTGTATTTGTAATTTAAGGATTGGACTTTTTGATGATATATGAAAATCAGATAGAGTGACTGCTATTTAACTTCTTTCTTATACCTGGAAAGAATTTATGGCTAGGACAGGGTTGCTTCATCTTGAGATCAGAGTATGCCCGTTGACCGAACTGGGGCTTGCAATTATACTTAGAGGAATGCTATTTGAACTAATTGTAACTTTTTTGTAGCTTAGGTGCGTACTTATTCAGAATGGGTAATTGATGGAGAGTATGAATGGCCTCCAAGATGTTGCAAATGCCTAGCTGAGCTTGATGAGGGGAGTAGTTTGCAAACTACGCGATTGGGTTGCTTACGTATGTTTTTTTTACTTGGTCGCCAACTGTCACCCCTTTAGTTCTCGTAGTACGTACTTAATGATTGTTTTTTTTTTTTGGGTGCTTTGTTCATGCAGATATTGCACACACAAATTGCTTGGTATCACATATCAAAAGCTTCCCATCGCACACTGCCTCAGCAGGATATGTGTGTCCTTCATGTTCTAATTCGGTAAGTAAGATGCATAACTCTTGAGTTACTTTACAATATTGTGCTGTTTTGACGTGTCACAAGAATGCCAAAGATATCTTTCATCACTCATGCATCAGGTTGTTGACAAAATATTTCATTGTTTAAGTCATGATTCTCAGAAAAATCTGTAGCCATGTAAGAAAGGAGTGTTTTCTCTGCTTGGTGAAGCAATTTATCTGAATGGACCTGAGATTGTTAAACATGCCTGTCAAATCCACTATAATTTACTGGGGAAAATTATTCTTGGGTTCAAGGGCCAACATCTAAAAGGCAATCACCTTGGGGACTGTTCTCTGTAAACGCAGGAATGTGGTTATCTGTGTGTGCATGTTTTCTCTTTGGGTGGCCACGGTGTTGGGATGGTGTTATTATCTAGGGTATTGAACCCTACAAGAAAATGATGGTTTTTCTTGAATCTTGGATTCTTGTCGATACTAGCATATTTAGAACTGTTGATAGAAAATGATTGGGAAGGTGAAATCACCTGAAGTCATTCAAGGAGTTAAACAGATGGTAGTTGATAAAACAAGTTTCATGTACTTTGCATATGAAGGTTGCACTTTATATTCGTCATTTGATCTGCCTTCATGATTGATGTAACTTCCATCTATTAGTTTTTCTTGTGGAGGTGTTTCTCATGTGCGCTAATGTCTCGGTGATAGCAGATTTGGCCTCCTAAGAGTGTTAAGGACTCAAGTTCCAAGCTTCATTCACAGCTGAAGGAAGTTATTATGCTGGTGAGGTCATATTTCACTATCAGTACTTTAAAGAGGTTCTGGAAATATATCAATTCTTGTCATTCTAGTTATGCTTACTTGTTTTTCCTGTTGCGTCTGAACTCTTTACAAAATTGGTTTTGATTCCTCTGCAACCTAATACTGGGGGTTTTGAATAAAAAAAATCTCTGGGATTAAAAAATTATTCCTGACCATATATTCAAGTCGGGACATCATAAACAGTCTTGAGGAAAGAAATTGTGCCCTGAAGGGGGGAATTAACTTTTTTGCTGGGACAGGAGAGATTGGACATATACTATGCAAGTAATTATTGTTTTCGTTTCATTCTTTGTAATATCAAATAACCATCTCTCCAGGAAAGCAGAATGAATCTTTTTTGGCAAGCGTTTTGACCCTAGTTTGTTGCAGAAACTTCTTCTTCTTCCTTTCTCTTTCTCTCACTCTCTCTCTCCTTTTCCAGAGTGTCTTACTGCTAAAGAATCCAGTCATGTGGGATGTTTATGCTAAGCGTAACCAGAATATTCAAAATTCAAGGCAGAGTTGCACTAGTTAGGTGTTGAGGTTGATTTTGAAGTGCTTTTACTTGATTGTATTTAACTGTTGATAGAGTTTCCCTTATTTGCTGCAGTCTGGGATGGAAAAGAATTTGTTTGGGAACCATTCAATTTCTTTGCCCACGGCTGAGTCCAGAGTTCCACCACCCGCATTTTCAACGGACCCACTGAAAAATGTTTCCTCTAATGGTAGAAAAGAGTATGGCTCCAGCTTGTTGCCCTCAGAAGAGGACAATGCAACATCTAATGGGTACTTGCCTGCAGGCGGAAGGCCTTCTAAACTGACAGTAACAGAAATAGTTGAGGTTGATGGTCCAAATTCTCCTGGAAGTTACATGAAGAACTCAAGTCCTGGCGCTGTAAGGGGCTTGCTATTAATTGTTTGTTGCAGTCAACATAAAGTTATTTTTCACTAGTTTTCATGCGTCTATTAGCTCGACTAATTTTTCTTCAATGTCATCTTTCACAGACTGTTGCAACAACTCGTAAGAGTACAGCTCATTATCAACGGCAAGATTCTGAAATTTCATATTTTGCAGATGACGAAGATGGGAGTCTTAAGAAGTACAGTCGAAGGGGTGAGTTAATTTGCTTCTAGATGTTCTGCCTAGTTATGAGTGCAGCTCTTATGTTTTACAACTACTGAGATATTTTTTCCCTCTCATTTTCCTTCCGCGATATCTTGTCCGACTCCTTTCATTTCTTGTGGGCTGTGTAGGTTCTTTTCGCCAGAAGTTCCTCCGGTCGCTACTCCCTTTTTGGTCCAGTGCATTACCCACTCTGCCAGTGAGTGCACCACCGTGTAAAGATGCAAAGGATGTAGATGATATCCAAGAAGGTCGTTTGCGACATCAAAGAACTTCCCAGATGGATCCAAGGAAAATCCTTTTGCTTATAGCAATCATGCAAGTTCAAACTTCTCTTATTGTTTACTAGCATCAATTTCAGTATCCATTTGATGACCACTGGCCATTGATACATCCAGGAATTAGCCTTGTGCATCCTTCTAAGTGCTGAGTTGTGAATCCTGTGACAACTGCCCTTGATTATATACTTGTTGAAGGTGGACAATTTTATGTGGGAGAATGAAGCTACCCCCCCCCCCCCCCCCCCAAAAAAAAAAAAAAAAAGAAGCAGCTAATTAAGTTGTCATGCATGTTCCAATTGCTCTAATAAAGAAATGACAATTGCCTCCTCACTTGTCATCATTTTGTTTGAATGAGAGCATGAATTGGAAGAATATATTCATTTTTGCAGAGCATGCATGGCGACCATGGGGATTCTATATTATAAACTTGCCCAACGTGCTCTTACTGAGGATGATGAGGAGCTTGTTGCGGCTGTGTAATGGTTGACAACATTTTGCTGCTGCCGGGTAATAGTGTTTGATTGCAGCAATAGTTGTCTTACTTTGCTTGACGGGTGACACTTGTGATCTTGAAGACATGTCTCTGCAGTAACCATGGGTAGACATTTTGAACTTAATCACTTCCTATGGCGTCCATTGTTTTGGACCAACGATGATGTGGATCACAGTCCAACGCAAGATGTGGAAATTATTTGAAGTGTGCCAGTCCTGTAAAATTTTGAAGATGGTAGTGGTGATTGCTGGTTACTAAGCGATGGTGCAAGCTTACCATATGCTGGTTTGATGACGAGCAGTCTAAAATGAGATGAACACAGGTTGGCCTGAACCTGAACTAATTCTTGGCTTATGGTTACAGCATAAGACGGGAGCAAAGCAGACGACCACAGAACCGAAGCCTGTTTCCTTGATAGCAATTATTAGCATCATAGGCAATGTAGGACTTTGAACAAATTTTAGCTCATTCCTTTGTGAGGAAGTTATTTTGAAAAGAGTCCTGATGTGAGTACGAATCACATACTTGTAATAATGTCAATTTTGCAGACAAGTTTATGGGGTGACATCCCTATTCCTGAGACCAGGATGACTGGTGTAATTAGGTGTTAGGTTCTTGCTGGAAGACTGGTGTAATTGGGCCTTCCGTCGTGAGGTGGCAATGGGCGGCCAACAACAATGAAGGGGGTTGTATTGACCCAAATTGAGCCCAAACTTGTCAGGTTCAAGCTCGGCTTGAGATGTGAAGAGGTGGGCTCAAGCTTGAGCACAAGCTCGATAAATTTGGTATAATTAGGCTTGAGTTCGGCTCAATGGATGTTCAGGTTTGATTCAAATGTTCGATAGCCTAAATATTCATTCCAAAGGCTTGATATATGGGGGTAAACTTGATAATGCATGCTTGAGTTCAATACACATTCAAAAGATAGCTATACTGAATCCACAATGAACCTCGAAGATAAAACTTAGATTGAAATGGAGCATACCCCATACTAAAACTACATTTATGATGGGACGAATACAACGCATTAGAGAAAAACACAAAAGATAAAACCTAAAAAACTAACTCTCTATATATCCACGTGTTGACATCCTATCAACAACTACTTCCAGTCATCCTCTTGCAGATCAATCATTATTTTGGGAGAGACATCCAAATCCAAATGAAGCTGAAGAAATAGAAACGATCAAACAAGAGAATTGTTTTAAAGAAAGAAGCAAAGAGAAACAATCAACCAGGTCTAAGCTGTAGAAAGAAAACATAGAAGAAAAAAGATGTTTTAGTCAGATCGGTCTAAGAGGCCGATTCTGACTAATTGAACAAAGTTTTTTAGTGGGCGAATGTGGTGAGGCTGAGGTTTATAAGAGAGGAGAGAAGCCATATGTATTACCCAAAAAAAAAAAACAATAATTTATACTATAAAATGACTGAAAATATAAGTAGACAATTTAAATGGTTCGATAGGTAGTTACTTAACAGTAATTAAAATTAAAATTAATTATTGTTAACTTTTTGTCTACTTAAGTTGAAATAGTCTTCTTATGTTGTCCATGCACTATAGATCAATGGCAAAAGAATAAAGGGAAAGTATAATTTTCAAAACCATAGAGGGAAACATATACTAATTAAGATCTCAAGCCTCTTCCCTCTCTTATCCTCTCTTACCGCTACTTGTTAGAGGCAGTTCAAGAGAGAGCTTGATGGGCGGAAAATCCACAGCTCAAGCTCCACATCACATTACCAAGAAATCCTCTTTTTATCGATCGAACTAGACCTCAAGATTTATGGCTCATTTAGGAACAACTTGTTATTATAAAGGCTTAGAGGCGCCAATCATCTCTCAACTTTGATGAATCGGGTGAGTTGGTCCCTAAAGTGTGACTCAGTTAGTCCTTCAACTTTGTAAAATTAGGCAAGTTCATCCAAATTGGATGGAAGCGTGAAGCTGTGCTGAGTTGGTCAAGCCACATTAGCCCATTTTTTTCCACATCAGCCTATTTTTGTCCACATCATCTTGTCTATTATGGCAAGGCTACACGATGGAGCTCACTTTCTCAACCACTCCGATTCATCACCATCTCGTCTTTTTCTCTCCAATCAACTCCAATTAGCTCATTGACTCCAAATTGACTCGTCATCTTTGTCTCCAATCGACTCATCGACTCTCCTTTGCCAATCGCTTCCAAATCAACTATGAATCGCCTCCAATTGACTCATCACCTCCGCTCAACTCATCGTCTCCAATAGCCTCCAATTGACTCATTGTCCTCGACAGACTCATCACAACCGATTTATTCTCCAAGTCCCCCATCGATGACATCGATGAACTGATTTCAAATCTATTCAGCCTCTCCAGTCATTTACATCATCCCCTCAACAACGTTAGGTGCACATGATAGCCCGTGCCTGTTAAAGGGACTAAGGCATGTAGCCAATCAAACTTTTAGGACTAAATTGTAATATTAATCAAATTTTAGGAAGTAAGTCATGATGAGTCACATTTTAGGGACCAACTCATCCAATTCATCAAAGTTGAGGGACAATTGGCACATTTAAGCCTAGTACAAACTGAAAGATTTGTTAACAATGGATATTAACTTTTTAAAACCGTTAAAATTTAAAGCTACCCTAATAAAATATATACATATATCCAAAAAGAAGCCTTAATCAAACGTGCCCTCGCCGGTCCATTCACTAGTTATGAGTCCTGTGCACAAGCCATTCGCCACATTTCTAATCCAAAAGGCCATATTTCCCCCTTCTATGTGATAAAAAATTTCTTCCTTTGTCAATCATACACACAACAAACAATGTAACTTTCTAAAAATTTAGAATCGATAACAAATTTTGAGCAGACCTGTTTAGCCAACATAAGAGGGTCACAGGATTGCCGTATAAATAAAGGGGCAATGAAGTGAACAACAACTTCTCAAACTACAATGGAATCTACCTGTCATCATCTGTAAACCTTATGCTCAGACTTTTTCAGCACGTTACGGGACAGCTAAAAGTGAGCAAACTACCATCTAATTTCTAATCTGCATCCGTCTTATTGCACATAACTTTACATAAGAGTACAACTCCAGCGTGCAACACCTGACCGATGAGGGTGTAAATAGAAACCGCTCCAGCAAGGCATGAAACAAAATCACAACAATGGGTGGCGTGTTCTCCTTCATGCACGATCTTCACTTACATGATTTGGGACTTCAGCTTGGCTATCCAAAGGCATGTACTGTGCCATTATAGCTCTGATTTCTGAGTCCATATATTGCTGCAAAGGCAGATTTTTTTTTTTCAAAGATGAAAAGAAGACTGAGATTAATAACTTGTTTCATGGGTAAAAGAAACCTAGAATGTAGACAGATTATCTCAGGAGGATTTCTTGAGCAAACAATAAGAAGAACACCAGGGAGGCCTGTGTGTTTGTTAGTTGTGTCTTTGGAATGGTCTGAACTGAAGCTTACCCTTAGCCTGTACTTGTAAACGAGATACCCACCACCAGCAGCCATAGCCAAGCCAATAAAAATCACCCATACCGCAGTCCATGCTGACCTCACTTCAGTAGCCCTCTTGCCTGCAGAAAAGATAAATAAGCACCAGCATACCAAGCAAATGGGTTGAAGCAACAGATCCAAGGTCCTGAACTCACTTATGCAAGTATCATGGTCCCTGATATACAGAAGATCTCCACTGCACGAGCAATCATAGCTTCCCCATTTGTTTTTGCAACTACATTCAGGACACTGACAGGCTTTCCTCGCTTTGCATTCATCAATATCTGTACCCCGTGCAAGATATGAATATAACAAGATTTATATTTGAATAGAAAAACAGTTTCTCCAAAACATAGATTCATGCATTTAATCCCTTCCAACTATATCAATCTTAACATAGATTCATGTACTTAATCCCTTCCAACTATACCAATCTATCTTTATCAAATAGATAGACCATTTATCGCAGTATCTATAAGGCCCAACAGATTTTTCTCTTTCATTTGAAATAGGCCAAAATGTGCATTTGGTCTCTTAACTTTGTCAACTCAAGCGAATTAGTCCTTTATGAATGACTCAGTGCGACTTAGTCCTTGAACTTTGCAAAATATAGCGAGTTAGTCCTGATTGGGCTACAGTTGCATATGGCATTTGCTCCTCAACGCCATCAGCTTTTCTACTCTTCACACCATCGTTCTCTCTTCATTGAACCAAACACCATCGTTCTCTCTTCATTGAACCAAACCCTAGATCCAATCTCAAAATGATCTGAAGCCAAATCTAACAATCCACCTTCAAATCCACCCTCTTAGTCGTCAAATTTGCCGTCTCCCAAGTCATCATAGTCGAATCCACCCATTTGCCAGCGAAGCCCCAGCCATCAAACCTGTCCTCATCGTTGCCATCAAATTTGCAGCGTCGGCTAGTTGTTGTCCCTTCGAATCCATCCTCGCCATCGGCTCGATGTCTTCCTCCGCACTGTCAATCTCCCAAGCCCATCCTCACCATCGGAGATCTGTCAAGATGAATGACTAAGAGTTTTGGTGGGCTAGATGGGGAGTGATTTGTCTAGGGATTTTTGCCAAGTAGGTAGTAGAATCAGGCGGTGGACGCTAAGAGTATTCCACCTTTGGTCTCCCAAATCCATTGCCCGCCTTCCCTCCTCGTTGTTGGCAGCATCCGCCAATGTTTTCTCCTCAGTTACAATTTCCCCAGCACAGAGAACCGCTTTGCTCACTAACGGCGTCATTGTCACATGACAACACGTGAGCGTTCCATCAATCCATGGTCTAGCTCACATAGATTATCAAAGTTTGAGGACTAAAGCACATAGCTTACCGAAGTTGCAGGACTAAGACATTATGATTCAAAGTTAAGGGACTAACTCGTGCAAGTTTGCAAAGTTGGGGGACCAACCACGCATTTAGGCCTTTGAAATATGATATTAACTGAAGTTCCTATATACAGCTTCAATCTTATGTTTTAAACTCTCACCTACACAACTTTTGACACCATCACCTGTGAAACCTGGAGGGCACTGGCATCTGCCACCATCAATATCCTGTAACATACACAACAGGAGAAGCTTCTGTTCAGGTGAAAAATAAGGAAAGGGTGGCAATTGATCAAATAAATGAGGGGAAAAAAACAAGAGCAATAGCAAGAAAAGAACAGGGGAATAGAGATGTTAACACACCCCACTCAAAACCATTAGGCTTGCTCTCTCATGCACAAAGAGAGGGAGACTGTGAGAGTGAGGGACAGAGGGAGCAAGAGAGATGCTGAACACACGGACTTAAAGCCAATATTTATTTTTCATGAGCCCACATGATTTACTACGTCTGCACCACAGAAATTTTAGAGTGGCTGAGTAGAGGTAAATCACTTACCAAACAAGCAGAGAATGCATGTCCATTTCGAGATTCATGCCAGCAACCTCCATTGTTTATCTTGCACCTTCCAGGACCACTAGCTGCATCACAAGAAAGCAGAGAGTTTAATAAGCTAGAGACTTAACTATGTAACAAATGAAGAATGAAATAACAGCAAAAGAAGAAACGCTTCAATGAAGCACATTCAGACTGCATGTAGGTCGAACAAACAAATAGTACAACTAAACTTCATGCACTCAAACAGAGGAAATTGGGTATAAGACAATGGCTGAGACTCATGATTACTATTACAGCTGTTGTTTCTAATTACCTTACCAGCTCAATCAACAACTGAAAACATAAAAGATGTTATGGAACCAATTTCATATTCCCTCCAGCTTCACAACAATCTTAAACCAGTTCATAACTTCATACATTAAGTTAATAATGTTTCTTCATTGGAAAAACTGGGGATATCTAGCTCTCAAATTTAGTCATCCTAGGCCTACATCTACATCTTAGCACCTCCTCACAGGGTATGCCAGCAACATCCTTGTCTCAGTGTCCACCTGCTCAAACATATGAAATGGTTCTCATCTTATTCTGAATATTTCATTTCAACAAGAAGTGAACAGAGAGGAGACATGCAGCATATTTTGGAGAGAGAGGGAGGGAGGGAAGGATGGAGGGAGGGGGGGAGAAAGAGAGAGGAGGAGGGAGGAAGGGAGAGAAGGAGAGGGACAGCGAGAAACTAAATATTTTCTCCTCAGATATTCCCCCCATCCCGAATTGGTAGAAACATTTGGGTTTCCAGAGATTAAGAAGGAAGAAGTGTGTTGTCTCCATTTTTGCCCTTCATTTTTGCACATAAAGCAAAAAAGATGGAAAAGGTGAATATTGAAATGATAGTTTGAAGGGTAATATGGTAAAGTAATTTACTAAGTATGAAAATGTTGCAAAGATTTAGGAAGACCCAAAATAGAATAAGTTGCAAACAATTTGGGACCAAGTATTAGAATATTAGCAAATTCTGAAAACAAAAATAAAAGTTCAACTATTAGTGAAGCTCATGCAATAAGCCACCACCTCACCATGTATATAGTACATGAAACCCTTTGAAGGTTCAAAACCTTCCTATATGACTAAATAGAAAAGAAACAATCTACTTAATCTAAATTGGATGAATAAGACTCATTTATTGACAACAACCATAGCTGACACTGTGATTTGTTTGAGGTGCCATTCCTTGTCAATCTTACTTCTATTTCATAGTTGCCAATGGTGAAAGCTGCATAAGCGACATTTTTGAAAATAAATTTTACCTTCACAGTGGCTGTAACCATCTCCTTTAAACTGCACACCATCAACCAAGGGGCATTCGCAGACCCTCCCTCTAAATGTGTCCTGTAAGATCAAATGCATGAATTAAGTAAATCATACATCAACAACAAACATAAACCCAGAAAGCTATGGTTTTTACCTTGCAAGCTGTAATGTTGGCTGCCTTGTCTTGCCAACAGCCACCATTATTGTCCAGGCATTCATTTGTCTCCAAATCTATCACACAAGTATTCTCCCGTCACATTGTCACACTAACGAGAAAAGTAAAGAAAAGAAAAAAGAGGGAAACTGCTAGACCAACTTGCCCCAAGGTGATGGCAAAACCTAAAGGACCTAAACTTCAGTATATTTGTGCTAGTCCAACTATTGCGACTTGTCAGTACCTGAATGCACATGAGAGCAGCCCTAATGAGATGGATTCAATTAAAATAAAAAACATACCTCCAGACAGACAAACAGCTGGCTCAGTAGTCTCCTCAAAACCAGCACATATGGCTTTAAGAACGGCACCTTTCGCCAGTTTTCCTGTAAGATGCATGTGTTAGAGATAAATTGGTTGAAAAGTTCATCCACAAAATCACAAGAATGTAAGGTCACCTCTATATTGTCTGTTGTTGATGACTAGGGTAGGTAAAATAGTCACATCACCTCTTGATCCTTTTCCAACCTGTACAGGAAGTGTTTGTATAAGTTGCCTTACAATCATATGATCAGACTGACACTGATTAGTAATTATAAAAGACTGCAAAAGCTCAAGTATGCTTAAAGATTTTTACAAACAGGGAAAGGAGCAACAAAAACGAATAAAGCGAAAAAGAATTACTTGGGCATCTTGTTCTTCTTTCAGAACAGGATTGTCAGAATCAGCATTAGGATCTCCCATACACTTTTCAATCTTTTTTAAATCTAAACCTGCATAATGCACACAACATCAAACAACATTATAATTAGCTATATACTTATTTCATCACATGGAAGGCCATTGGACATTATAAGAATAATTTACCAAGAGATTTGACAACACCATCTGCACAATCCTTGTTATACTTCTTCTCCTTCATGGGACACCTTATTTGGAAATCTGTTACATAGTCCCACCAAACCCAAGGCTTATTACTCTCATTTGCAACTCTGAAGACACACAATTGCCTCAAGTTCTCAAGAACTACATCTTTCCCATCATAACCAGAACTGAAATCCTGTTCAGGATCAGGAGCACAGTATCTTCCATGATTGATGCACTGGGACTTGCATTGTCTGCTTAAAGTGAAAGCCTGCGGGCAATACCAAGTTATATAATGAGGTGTAAACTGAGTATAACCTCCTTTCTCTAGTATCTGAGCAGCACCCTTGAAATCCTTCAGAAATTCCATCAACATGTCACATTTGACTCCACATTCATCATTACTGTTGGTCCAGAGCTCATACTCCACACGGTCATCAGGATGTGGAACAGCCTCTCGCCAATCAAGGTTGACATTGACCATCTCACCAGCACTTATTGCCTTTTTCAGAGCCTCCCCAAAACTTTTTACAATAAGTGCAGAAGGTATTGTTATGTTCTCGATGTATTTTGCTGATGAACTATCCTCTGCAGGTGTGTCCATGGTTATCAACGCTTCCTCATTATCATCTGCAACCAGCACTGCAGAAGCACCGGCTTTCTGTGCATTCCAAACCTTCAAGGCAAAGAAGCAATCTGGAAAATAACATAAATAAAGAACTTGGTATCAACATCAAATAGTGACATAGTGTGAAAGCAAAGAACATGGCTTAGTTTGAGTACAACAAGCAAATAGATTTTCAAACTGCTATATTGGCAAAAGGTGGGTGAAGGACATGGACAGAAAGCAGGATGGTCTCTGAACAATGTGGTGTATAATCCCTAGTTAAGACATTATTAGGAAGACTAAATGGGACAATGTGGTGCTGAAAACTTGAGGCAGCCAGAACCTAATCTTATCCTTCTTAGTTCACTGTCTTTGGGGCAACTCTTGCTGGCTAAATAAAATTTATTATACTTAATTAGCATTTCTCATCCTAAGAAACCTCTACACTAAGTCAATCCTTTTGCAGAAGTAAAACTGTATATCTATGAAACAGAAGCGCCAGATAGGATCACAAGCTCCTGAAAGGGAAAAGTCTCACTCATGCAAGTCAATGACAACAATTAGCTAGATTAAAACAAAATAATTACTGCAAGTAACAAGAGATATAGTTTTTGCTTCACCCAAGATGAATGCAGAAGCAAGAACAGTTGCAATATGAAAAACCGTAATTCCAAATGATCAAACTCAATCTCCACAAGTCGAGTACATTATGCACAGAACTGTCAGATTCGACTGGACAGTCAAATCAGTTAGATTAGAACCTGATAAGAAAATAATCAGACAAATTCCTGCCATCAAACTAGCTGAACACACTATCAATGACCAATTTCAAATCCAGTTTAATCTCGAAATTTACGACTAAAATTAGCATAGAGAAGAACTCAAACTGTACCTCCACGATCGACCAACACGAAGGTAGGCAAAGCTCCAGGCTTGGGACGAAACGAAATCCCAAATTCATCAAAACTTTTGCAGGCCTTCTGATTCTCCTTGGGATAAACCACCGCACCGGCCATACTACCGCCGTACTGAGGAATCCCGAAGTTGCCAATGGCGCTGTCATGAGTCCCCTTTATCTTCTCCGGCGACGTAACCGTCAAGCTGTTCTTTTCCACCACAAATCTCGCCACAGACGCGTCTATCAGGCACAAAAGCAAAAACCCTAGAACCGACGACTTAGGAAGACCCATCTTTTGCGGCAAAAAATTCCCGGGATTTCTAGATTCAACTCTAAAGATCGCAACTTCTACCAAGAATATGCAATTGGGTTTGTTCAATTCCTACTCTTTTTCAGCTGGGAAATCAGCAAGCAGGAAAATTTTCAGTTTCCAAGAGCAGAACAGAGGAAAATTCGTCTTTTCGCCGTGTATTGAGGATGAGAAATTGCTTGTGGAGCCTAGGGACTAAACTTTATTCATTCGTAGTACTAACTACTAACGTTATTAATCAAAGACAGAGCGAGAGAGATTGATGGGTTGAACGAAGAAGCTATGCATCTCCCAAGTCTTAACTCCTTCCCCCACCGGTCTTGGAAGTAGGGCGATAGACTCGAGCGTCAACGTCATAGTTACATTTGATACCGTTCAATTAGTTAACTATTTGTTTATTGCCAAAATAAGTACTCTCTAATTTAATTTCTTCTAAAATATTTCTAATTTTCCATAAAAACATGTTTTTTTCTAAAATATCTAAAAACATGTTTAATTATCTAAAAAAAATTCATTTAATAAAATTTACTGATATGAATTTCTAAAGTAGCAGAAATGAAGTTGGGTATATAGGTCTTTCTTAAGTGAATATATAAAGCAAAGCTGGATCCATTTAGACATATGGATTGTTTAATAACTTTATATAGAATTAATATTATTCTCAAGAGATTGTTAAATCTAAAATTTATTAATGAAGATAAAATTTATCAAAAGTTTAGAGTAATCAGAAATCTCCTAAAATATTTATCTAATAATGACATTATTCTTCATAAATTTCATGTTTGAAAATTCAAAAATTACAAAAATCCAACATTTTTCATTAAATGATTATTAAAAGTTCTAAAATTCAAATCCGAACTCTCCTTCGGTGCTTTATTTTGCTATCAAATGTACCAAATAATGTATAAATATTTTCCCTTGAAAATTCTGTATGACAATGATACTTCATAAAAATATAGCCACACAAAACATGATTCATGTGAAATGCACAATATGAATCATACACTATTTTTTGGTTTTTACCTTCTCACGATGACACTTCCCCACATCATTTACTAAATTGAGAGTTGAGTAAGGGACCTACAGTTCTACATTAAATCAACTGGAAGATCATGAGAAAAATTGGTTCTCTAAGATGATACAGAAGAAAAGAAAAAAAAAATAGAAAATTATACAAACTAAGAGTTTAAACGAAAAAGCAGAAGCAACGAATGAGGACAGTGAAAATCATGTTCAAAATCAAACAAACCATAATGATTAAAGCTCCTTTAGAATATGGAAATAACTTTGAGTAAATTATATAAATGGTCTCTAATCTTTAATTATTATTTTCTTTTAGTCCATAACCTATTAAATGTTATGTTTTAGTCCTAAACCTATTAAAATTGTTTCATTTTGGTCTCTCATAAGATGAAATTTATTAACTCAGAATAATTGTTTGATAAAAACATTTGACATTCTAATTTAAACATTTAGTAACTGTTTTTTAGTAAATTTAAACAGTTTAATATTTTTTAACAGTAGATAGACAATTTAAATTAATAGTTTTTTTTCTGAATGGAATAAGTTCAATTTACAAATAGAGAAAAAAAGGTGATTTGAATTTTTCATTAACTATAAAAAAATATTATATAAATTAAATTTATTATAAGATAGTTACTGAATAATTTAAATTATGATTTAAAATTTTTTTATTAGATAAATGCTTTGAGTTAACAAATTTTATCAAATTAGGACATGTTTTAATATGTTTAGGACTAAAACAGAACAGTAATAGATTAGGAACTAAAAGGAAACAATAACTAAAAGTTAGGAACCATTTATAAAATTTACTCAAATAACTTTCTTACAAAAAGTGAGATATTAGTAATTGACACAAAAGCCAAAATAAAGTTTTGGAATCAATAGAACAAATGGTTTCATGTAATAAGTGGTTAGGATTTAACATTAACTTAATAAAGGGAGAAAAAATGAAAAGAAAACAGAGAAAAATGGCAACTAGAATTTAGAGAGATGAAAATAATTTAAGGAAAAAAATTGGAAACAGAAAAAATCTGGTAAAAGTCCCTACAATTTTTTCATTTTGGTAGTTGCAGTCCCCAAAACTTGCAAGTTTGTGGACCCCATCACTGCTTTTTCGCTCACATTGTCTCTCAAAGTCAATTAGTTGAATAGAACAATTTAGTGACCAAAATGGAAGATTGGAAATCTACAGGGGTTAGAAGATGAGTTAGATCATTAACTGGGAAAATAAAAAAGAAAAAAAAACATCTGTGTTTCATTTATCGTGATTTATATTATAATGTAGATGCTTGGTCAAAAAATACTATAATGTAGATGAATTGTAATGTAGGAACCAAACGAGAAGTTTCTAGTGCAATGATTGATGACCCGACTTTCAAATTCAAGCTTTGTAACTGTTTTTATTTTTATTTTTTGTTTTTACTTTCATTTTGTTTTGATTCAATTTCTCATTATATATTATAGTAACGTGTTTTTGAGAGTCGCCACCAATCGGTTTCACCTAGGTCGATTGGACACCTTGAAATGGTCTACAAGAGTTCGAGGGGTTCGGGAGTACGATTACGCTAAAACAACCTTGTTATAGCGCCAAAAAATTAGTACCTTAATTTGATTTAAAGTTTTTTTTTGTTTTGCTTGATTTTAATTTATTTCAACTAATATCCAAACCATAGATTCTAACCGAACCACTCGGATATGGACTTTTAAACTTTACTATTTGATTTTTTATTTGGTTTTATGAATTTTGATATTGTCAAATCATATATCCTATCAGACCACCCGGATATGGATATTAAACTTAATATATTTATTGAAAATTTTAGATAATTGTTCATCCAAACCATGGATCCTATCGAATCAGCCGAATATGGATCTTGTAATTACTACCATCCTAAATTCATTCTAGAGTTTTATTAAACCCACGTAGAATGAATTTTTCTAAATGTGATTTTTTTTAGATGCATTATGTAAAATTAAATGAATTTTAAAAATTATATTAGTTATAAAAAAACATATATCTATCTAAACCTACAATCTTTACTTAATCTTAGTGACCAAATTAATTGATGACTTTAATAAATAGAATAAGTAAACAGCGAGAGAAATAAATAAAAACAATGCTGTCAGTGGCCTTTCTGCAAAAATGAAAACATGGTAGTAACTTAATGGATGACATAAATGATTAAAAGGACTAATCATGGGTTTTACCCAAAAGAATGGTGAACTGGATCTGAACCGGGTCTGATTCTCCTTATTCCGATGACAATGGAGGAAGCAGCGGCCTGGGATTTTGTTGGGGAGGGGCGGTGACCAACAGGGACCGGCGGACTGCTGGTGATGACGTCGGAGGAGACGGATCCGAGGAGGGGTATGGCGTCGCGAGGCTCCTCCTTCTCGTTTCGGCGTCACCGGCGGTGGGTGAGGGTCGAGGCAGCTACGTGGAGTGGGGGCGATGCGACGGGAGCAGATCGGAGCAGCAGATGGAGACGGGCGACGGCTGTGCGTCGGGTAACAGACTAACAGGGGCAGCGCTTCTAGGGGTGACGGCAGTCAAGGAAAAAGGTTAGGGTTTTCTGGAAGTAGGGCTGTGAGACCAGGGACTCAAAGCTGCAGGTTTCCCTTTTTCGAGACTAGAGCTTAGGTTACGATTTTTCCTCCCTTATTCTAAAAAATGTGACTTATATTTATATTAGAGGAGGTTTAAAACGTGATTAAAAAGGTTTTGAGAGTTTAAACTTCATCCAAATCAAATTTGAAGAAGTTAAAGTCAATTAGGGTAAAATCTAATGAAATTACTAGTTTAAGTCCAATAAAACTCTCAATCTGCTGATCTGGCCCTATATTCTATGCCAACTCCAATTTGACCCAAAACTTCCAGGATTTGTCAGATTAGCCCAAAACTTTGCAAAAATAACCAGATTTTCCTAGAATTTCATAAAATCGCCAGATTTGGCTCAAACTCTCTAAAATTGACAGATTTTCCCCAAAACTTTTCAATTTTACCTAGAACTTTCTAATAAACCTCGATTTCCACCTAAACTTTTTCCTTTTGCCTAAATTGACCCTGCAAAATCTTTAGGACGTCAAATTAGTACATAAACTAAACTAATTCCTATTCCTACCCTAACTAAACAATTTAAACTAAAAAAAAAATCAACAACACCTAAAAAGACCAAACTGTCCCTGTAAAACCAAAATACTCCTAAACTAATTTTCCTAACCTAAAACTTAGACAAAAGTCAGTGCCTGGACAAAATTAGGTGTCAACATATATACAACCCTAAGAACTTGATGGGCTGTTAGTAGCTGTTCCCGCTCTCCTACAGTGTTCTCCCTTTTTTTTTTTTGGCTATTTTCCAGTTTTTTTTGTTTTTTTTTTGTATGTGTTTTCGGTTTTTGGGTCCTTGTTGCCACAAGTTTGTTTTTTTTGTGGGCTGAAACCCCGTTTTCTTTTTCTTTTTCTACACTTTGGTTGGTTTTTTTTTTATATTTGGATTGTTTTCCCCCCACCTTATTGTTGTTTTTTTTTTTTTGCTGAAACCCATTTTCTTTTTTGTTTTTTTTTTACACTTGGGCTGGCTTTTTTCTTTTCATTTCTTTTTTTTTTTTTGGCTAAAGCCCTTTTTACATTTGGATTGTTTTTTCCCTTTATTTTATTTTTTTTCTTTTGTATTTGGGTTGTTTTGGCTGATTTTTTTTTTTTTCACTAAAAGTGAAAGTGACACTATCAATAGTAGTCATTATGCTACAGTAACAAACACTACAAATATTTAGAGATGGGACATGGGCTAGTTTAACCCTGGCCCCAGGATCGCCCCGCAAGTCAAACCCGCCCCAGACAAAACACGTAAATATATGGGCCAAATATGGGCTTTGGAGGAGATAATAGTGCAAATGAATCGACCAGGCCCAGAATATGCCACACGACCCGCCCCGACCCGCCCCACCCCGCTGAACCGACCCAGGACTGGCCAGTCCGAGCCTGGAGCGCCCCAACAGCTCCTTCCTCCAACAGATGCTTGCAAAAAAAAAAAAAAAACATTAATGGGTTAATTTTGCAATAGGTCCTCTAACAGTTTTCTGCTTCATTTTAACCCCAAAATTCTATTTTCACCTCTCTCAACAACTAAATTTTAAGGATTTTTTGGTCCAAATAATTTTTGGCTCTCCCCTATAAATACCAATGTCATTTTCACTCATCCTCACACCATTACTCAATCTCTCTTCTTCCTCTACTATGTTCTCTCAAGCATTCGAGTTTTTTTCTTAATCTCTTCCAAGTTTCTTACTAATCTCCCCCTAATATTTTCATAATTTCCTCTTAATTTTGCATTAATCACTATTATTAGTTCATGACTCATGACTTCAAGAGAAAAGGGCAAGTCGATAGAGAGTTCATCTTCCCGTACCACGGGCCTCTGAGGCTTGTTACGTCGTCATTCTCAGCCTACCGATAAAGGTATTTCAATTGAAGAATTACACTACAATGATGTCGGAATCGATATGATGAACTACGATTTAGGACTTGACGATCAATTACCTGATGATGAAGTTGAAGAGTTGGTGCGATGATGGCCGGGGATCCATCAACACAACTGACGCTGACAAGTCATGGATCTGCTGTGGAGGAAACCCAAAGACAAGGTAAATCCTCGAGACTAATTGCTTGGGTTTGGAAGCATTATGAGCCCATACACAAAGGAGAGTTGAGGTACGAGAAATGCAAACATTGTGGGAAAAATTGGTGTATAACAAGAATTCGGGCACTGAAATGCTAAAGTGACATATTAAAAATCAACATATTAACGTCCTCCCCAGTGCTAGGACTAGTTCTGGAGAACAAACACAACCGGCACCGGTGGGCCAGGTATATTTCATTTTAACCAACAATATTGTAGAGAAGACATGATAAATTAAATGATGCTTACTGAAAAACCTTTTTCACAAGCTGAAGATGTATACCTAGAATCATAGATAAAATCATAATTAAATCATACATTTAAAAAGTGTCTATGAAAACTGCTACAAAAAAAATCTTTCAATTATTTGAAGTCGGAAAATCAAATTTGTAAGCCTATTTTTTTACTCTTGATCATTGTGTGGCATTCACTTATGATATGTGGACATCACATATAGGTCAATCATTTTATTGTATTACTTCTCATTAGATTGATTGTAATTGGATTATGTAAAAATGAATTTTCTCATTTAGGGTCATTGAAACAGATCATATTGGTTATTACATATTCAATTGGATCTTAGAAATTTTACATGATTATTTTTGTGCTAATAAAGTCATGTACATTTCATTTGATAATACTTCAAACAATGATGTTGTCACTCGCCTTTTGAGTCAAACATTGAAATCAACTCTCAACGGTGTATTCTTTCACGTTAGATGCATGTGTCATATTTTCAACCTTTGTATGCAAAAAGGTTCAGAAGTTCTCTAAAATGAAATTCTGCTTATTCTGAACTCATTGACGTATTTGAAATCAAAACCTACTATGTTTCGTGAATTTAAAAGTTTTTTTTTTAAATCAAAAAGAATTTTCTTGGAAACGGTTTAAATTGGATTGCCCAAATCCACTGAAACTTCACATATTTGATGTTGCAAGATACATCTCTATATGCAAATTTGTTGATGCATTTTATGAACTTAAAAATGGGTTATGAATTTCTTATAACTGAAGTTTGGGAAAAATGTTTCAAAACCGATGAATTGCTTAACTTTTTTTACAATGCCACTGAATTTTTCTCTGGTATTTACTGCCCAACCATTCATTAAGCTTTGCTTTATTTAATGAACATTACATATACTTTATATCAATTTAAAGATAATGAGTTGTTAAAACCGATTGTCGAAGTCATGCGGGCTAAGTGGCTTCAATATTTTGAAAACCTATCTTTTTACTTGTTTCTTTACTTGACCCATTTGTCAAATTAACATGCACAACAATATTGTTTGAAGGAATTTTTTATACTTATTTAGAAATGTCTCATATAAATATTTCGGCTATGTTTGCTACTATTTCCGAGTACTTGTATTCTTTGTCAAGTTATATTATGAGCAACATTTAGATAAGGTATGATCCGAAGCTCCTCAAACTAAGCCTTCAAATAGATCAATCTCCTCAAGATTCAACCTAACCGTCCTAATGCTCAAACGACCCCGACCGATGACATCAGGATTAGCTGAGGTTGATGACTATCTTAACACATCGTTCGAGTCAAGCGACGTCAATATATTGGAGTGGTGGAAACAAAAGAGATCAAGGTTTCTGATCTTATCGATAACAGCACAGAAGTTTCTTGTCATTTCAGTCTCCACCGTATCATCCGAGACAGCGTTTACTGCAGGAAAACAGGATATATCAAAGAAATGATCAAGATTGACACTCGATACAGTAGAAGTATGCATGTGCAACTGAGATTGAGCCATCGCAACACTTCAGCAGTAAGACTAAAATAGTTCGGATAATGAGGTAATATCCGATACCAATACTTGAATTTTTTTTTTTCAATCATATATGTAGTTTGTATTTGATCTAATTATACTGTTAAGTACAAATCATAGGTTTCTATTTTTCGTTATTTTCGGAACATTTTTGTCATTTCAAAATGTAAGGCATATTCTGATTATTTGTAAGTTCTGTTTGGATTTTTTATTTAATAAAACTTACACCATATATGGTGTTTTTTTTAAAATTTTTTTTATTACATATACAATTAATTAAGATTCAACCTGGCCTTCCTAATGCTTAAACGATCCTGATCGACAACATCTAGATTTGCTGAGGTCGATGGCTATCTCAACACATCGTTCGAGTCAAACGATGTTGACATATTAGAGTAATAAAAACAAAAGAGATCAAGTTTTCCGATCGTATTGATAATCGCACAGGAGATTCTTGCCGTTTTATTTTCCACTGTATCATCTGAAGTAGTGTTTAGTGCAGGAAAACAGGTGATATCGAAGAAACGATCAAGATTGACACCCGATGCGATAAAAGTATGCGTGTGTAACTGAGATTGGGGCCATGCAGCACTCCGACAGTAAGACTAAAAGAGTTTGGATAATAGAGTAATATCTGATACTGAGACTCGAAATTTTTTTTTTCAATCATACATGTAGTTTGTATTTGATCTGATTATACTGTTAAGCACAGACCATAGGTTTCTATTTTTCATCATTTTCAGAACATTTTTGTCATTCCAAAATGTAAGGCCTATTCCGATTATTTGTAAATTTCGTTTGTTTTTTTACTTAATAAAACTTATACCAAAGGTGTTGTGTTTTTCTTAAAAATATTTATTACATATATAATTAATTATGTTTCTAATTTTTTTAAAAACAATTTAAAAAACCTCCACACCCCCTTCCCCCGCCGTGTCCTTAACCCAGGCCCAGGACCGGCCGGTCCCGTATTGGGTCAACCCAGCTCCCATATCTACAAATAGAAGTCATTCTGTGACAGTTCTGTTAGGCTATTTTCTCAAAAGTAAAATTACACAATAGATAATCTATTTGTGTATGAGGATATCTTTTGAGTCTCAAATTTTGAAATCAAACAGTTTTGTTACTCTATTATGATAAACACAAAACATGTTCTAAATCTTTTTATTTTTATGTTTTAGGCTCTTAAGCTTACATGAGTTATAATCAAGAACCAATTTTTTGCTTCAATTCCAAAAGAAATTGGTTACAAATAAGTTTGAAATGTTTTAAGTTTTGGAAAACTTTTTAAATTGATTGTGACTTTATTTTGAATCCATAACTTTTTAAATACTTTTTTCCAATATCAGTGTATTTGTTATGAAAAATTTGTATATTTATTGATTGACCCACAATGAAGTGTAGGCCAATTACTAGTTCGATCATATAACATACATTTGATGGGCAAATTGTACGCATTTACCCCAACCTTTTAATTTTATTTCAGTTTTAACCTCAACTTCTATTTTGTTCATTGCGCTTCCCTAATATGGTTAAAATGTATCATTTTGTACCTTTTTTTAAATTAAATATGTTATCTCAGAAGAAAAATGTCACATCATCATAATATTGTATGGAAAAAATACTTATTTTAACCCCTGTAAAAATTTCATTTGCTAAAAAAAAGCCTAAAACTTTCAAATCTAACAACAATTTCCCCTATCCCACCTCTTCTTCCACTTTGACAGCCCCATCTCCACCATCTTCTTCCACTTTGACAGCCCCATCTCCACCCTCTTTATCCTCCAAATCGATCTATCACCAAGTGCTGCCTTAACTAGCACCAAATCAATCTGCTCCATCATTTTTCTCTACCGCAAAACTGCTAGCGGGATTTCAGCCTGCTTCTCTTTGTCATGAAATCGGAGCCAGCATCAGTCTATCTCCTTTATTGATTTCCAACCGAATCATGGTCCTTCTCCCTCATTGATTTCTAGCTGAATTGAAGCCACCATTGTATCTCCAGTTAATTCAAAGCCACCATTGCATCTTAGCCATCGTTCTCAACTCATTTCATCCCTTCAAACGTGAAGCTCTAGAGGGTCTCTCTTTCCTGAATCTTCCTCCTCTGTATTGAAGCCAACCAATTCGGTTGTTTTTGTGTATTTCAGGAGCATCACAGTGATGAGTTCAGAACAACTAGTGGAATTCGCATGGGGATTGGTCGGCAGCAAGAAGCAATTCCTATGGGTAATCAGGTTGCATGTTGTTGTTGGCAAATCGGCGGTTTGGGAAGCCGGAGATGAAAGGAGAAAAAAGAGATAAAAGGTTGGAAATGGGGGGAGAAAGAAAGGAGTAAGGCCAGAAAGGTAGGAGAGGTAGCCGAAAGACGCAGTTTGGCACCAATGGCGAGTGGGTGATGGTTGAAAAGGGTGAGAGTGTTACGGAAGTGAACATGGTGATTTAATCATTAAGTTTCAAAGTTTCAAGGTTGTTTTATTAAAGGAAAATATTTTCAATGGTTAGTACTAACATTTATTCCTATAATCATATGGTAACATGTCATTTTTCATCCAAGTTAATGGATTTCATCTAAAAAAGGTTTATAATGGAACATTTTAAGTTTAATCACATTAAGGAGGTGCAATAAAAAAAAATAAAAGTTGAGATTGGAACTGTAACAGAATTAAAAAGCTGAAGTAAACACGTGCAATTTACCCTACATTTGTTACATGTAAAACATAATTAAATCGTAATAACGTTATAGTGGAACTGTAACAAAACCTCATTATGATATAAGACTAGAATAATGATTGTTGGAGCTCAATGACTCAGAATTGCATCTTAGTAAAAATTTATTGCTTTCCACATAAAAAAAATTATTATAACTCAAAATAGAGGATGGGTGGCACATAAAAACGTACAAATATCATTGTAGGTAATAAATTAAAATTCAATGGAAATAAGTTATTAGCATTTGAACAAAAAATAAAATAATATTAAAACTGAAATTGGGACTTCAATTGTCAGATAAGAAAATTTAGGGACCAATTTAACAAGGGAAAAAAAGTCCAAAGACCAGGTTTTTAACAAGCGTTGATCTAGACGAGAGTAAGCCCAATAAAAAAATGAACCATAGAGTAGGCTGAGAGAGGAGAAAAAAAATGGGACACTAAGACCTAGAAGGGGATAATTGTGGCAGAAATGCGGGTAACTTTAGTGTTTAAAACAAATTCTAATAATAAAGTCCATAACTTTAATGTTAAAATAAATTCTAACAATAAATAACAAAAAATAATTCTAACCCATATGCCAACAGTACTAAATCAAATTTCTAGTTTATTTTAGTTTTGGATTAGGCATTCTCCATTTCATCATCGTAATTATTAAAGTAATTAGTTAAAAAAAATATATGACAAAATATAAAACTACGCATGCTCCAAAGGCCAAAAATAAACTTTGATTATGCTTTCTAAGTTTTGAAACATTTCAAAATTTGAGGATGAATATATAATATACCATCTAAAGACATAGGACCTTTTGGGCCTTTAATTTTTTTCCAAATTGCACCATCCCAGCCCACATTTGGGAACTCACTGCAAATTCTAAAACTTATAAAAGCCAGAAGATAAAATTGAAGTGTCTTTAAAAGATATAGGTTGTCTTTGTATTCAACCTTTTCTTTTCCGTTTTGATCCGAGACTAAGTAGGCCGAACTTAGCCTAACCTGATGTGTTTGGTTATTGTCATGTTAAGGCTAAAGGGGAAAACAAATACTATGTGGCTATGATTTTGAACAGTCAAAACTCAACAAATAGAGAAAATATCGAGATTGAACCATCTTTTTTTTTTTATGTTTACTTTTTTTCTCCAAAAAATGCTTTTTTATTAAAACATAATGGTTTTTCAAAGCATCATAAAATAGCATCCCTGGTAAGGTAGACAATGACAACTTATTCAATTTCATGTAGCTCATCTACTTTTTTACATCACTTGACTATGAGCCAATAGATTACAAATGTTTGTAAACCTAGAAGTAAGCCTAAATTGAATGAGGAAAATAGGTCTTGAGTCTTTTTCTTTTTTTGATGCTTAAAATCATTAAAAGAGAAGTATTTTTCTTCACTTTAATAGCACGCAACACAAAACTTCTTTATCATCAGTTTCAGCTCCACAAAGGTGCACACCATTAGTGAGCAACCTCTCACAGCAATAACCTCTAAAAGCAACCAAAACAATAAGAACTAAACCCCCCACCCCAGCCCCCAAACAAATATAAGCACTAAGAAAGGAGTTTGCGATTAACAGTATGTTATACTTCAATTTTGGCGTCATAATGCCATAAAAATTGAAAATAGAGTGTGATGCTTTAGAAATACAATTCACTAAGTTAATTGTGTTTAAAAGGAAATGGAAGTTCATGTTATCTGATAGTTACATAGAGATAAAACAAAGATGCATGTAGACACATAACAGAAGATGTAAAAAGGTGATAAGTAGAAAAATACCACCGACCTTATTTGTCACAGAATATAAGCGAGTAATATTAACTTATGGGAGAAATTTGGAGGTATGCCAAAAACACCATACGGAGGGAAACCTTAGTTTAAGCTTGCACTCATCTAACTTTTAGACTCTATCCACAGAATATGAATAAACTTGGTAAACTAAAAGAGAAGCCTCTGGATTGAAAGATGCAAACATTTGGACCCCCAAATGCTTATTCTAAGGATAAACAATTACTTCGCCACTAGCTCATCAACTTCAATCTAGATTATTTGCCTCCATAGGTACTTGTTTTTTAGAGACATGAGAATCTTAGATTGAAGTTCTAGATATGATACTAATTGTTGTAATAAACCAAAGAAATAACAAAAACTTAAGACTGATAATCAGTGACATGTAGCGAAAAGATAGAAAGGAACTTCACTAAACTTTGTAGAGGTGCAAGAACTCTTTCAATCTTGACACTTGGATGATTATTGTTGAATAAGGGGCTATATTTAACAGATCTAGTTGAGCTTATGATCCTTTAACTGGAGGATGAAAATAATAAGAAAGAAAATCAAAACACACTACATAACTACATAGTAATATTAAGCATCACCAAGCAAATAAATAGGTATTCAAGTTTGGTAGACAAATAAAATCCAACTACCAGCCAAATAAGAAAACAAAAATGATCTTAATGCTTTAAGTTTAAGCCATGGAATCTTCTCAGGGGGTTGGTAATAGATAATAACATCTAATAAGTGCCTCATATGAGATCATCTTATAAGCCATATTCATCCCTCTTAAGTCAATGGAAGTAGCTTAAATAATATAAGTAATGTAACCAAGTTAAACCCATAAAGAAAGCAACTGATAACATTTTTTTCCTGTAAACTGCTAATTCTTCTCTATGTTTTTCGTTTTCTCTTTGGCTATATAAACACAATATATTACCAAAGCCATAAGCATATAGCGGTAGATTGTACCTTTGATTGCACAATCCCCTGGACCACAATTCTCATAGCCATCCTTGAAGGCTACCCCATTTGTCTCGGGCATAGTGCCTTTCTGGAAGTCATCTTGAATCACACGTAAACTCAAAACCTTTTACTTGTAAGCCTGAATCTTGGTACTCTGGGGGACTAAATCTACATCTCTTTTTGATACATAACATCTTTGAGGTTTGAAATAAACTATTCTGCGTGCCCTATTTTTTTGCTTAACCAGTCTTTGGTACTGCCTCGCTTCCATGCTCATTGCCACTTTTTCTCCTTGCAAATGCAGCATCATGGACTGTTATGAAATGAAAAGAGTTAGTTGGCAGTCATGTATTATTTTCTTACTTTCTTTAGAAGGAAGAAATCATATAAATATCCATTGTATGAGATTGGATTGGAAATGGATGAGAATTATAATTTGCCTCTTCCTCTCTTTAGTTCTCATTTTCTATTCTCGGTTCTTTCTCTATCCCTCTCTATTTTTTTTTTCATAACTGTAAGTCTTTGTTTTCCTCAAAATCCATTCTTTTTCTTTTTGATTTTCTGGACCAAAGTTATTCAATCCATCTATTTTATGACAAATGGTATCAGAGCATGATTCTGGCTTATTTATAGAAGAAACAACCTAAAGAAACAACCAGGTGTTTGACAAAATTCTTGAACTAGTAATTCATAAACAAGCAGAACCAGTGCTCATCGATTCTTCATTCTTGAATCACATCTAGATAAGAGCAAGTCCTGATAATCATCGAGCAGTAGCAAGTGTGGCAAGCATGACATGGGATGAAAGAATTTCTGCATCAATAGCCTTGAAGAAACTTACATAGAAAGGTTTTTTCGAGAGCTATTGGAATCAATTCCAGCTTTTTTAAACAAGGTAAGTGAACTACCTGAGAAATTCCTGGCTAATTATTTTGTGGATGGGTTACAAGAATATATTAGGAAGAATGTAAAGGCATTGAGCCCTAGAAATTTGCGCAAAGCTCTATCTTTAGCAAAGTTAACAGAGTTCAACTTGCAAAGTTTTAAAAACCAAGAACAAGAGCTTGCCATTGAGGAATTGAGAAGTTTAATGCAATTAGGCTCTACTCAATATTATCAAGAAGAGTTTGAGAAATTATTAAGTAAGGTTAGGAATCCCTCTATGGAGTTTATTGTTAATTGTTTCTTGGATGGTTTGCAAGAGGATATACAGGAATATGTGAGGAAAGGAAAACCTCAGGCCTTGTATTGTGCTCAATTCCTGGCCAAATTGCACGAAATATCCTTAAATTAAGATACAAGGGATGATGCTTCAGTTAGACAAGTGTTCAATTAAATTGATAAAAGAGTGTTTACTTGAATGGATGGAAGAAGGTATCCAAACAACTCAAGTTGAAACTTTGGAAGATGCAACCAATAAGATGGATGCTTCACTTGAGAAAACGGAACCTGATGATTATTCTGTAGCTTGTGGTTGCTCTATTAAAAGTGAAGCCATAGAAGGTCACACAGAATTTGTTGGGCTAAAAATTCAGGAAAAATCCAAGAGTTGCATGTCTCTTTCCAGCATTGTAAAAGGTTTTGAATCTGCTACTCATAAGGAAACTACCAGTAAGCCTACTAAGCATAGAAGTCATAAAATGCATGAGATTATGGTTCAAAGTGAGGTATATGATATTGGCATAGAACAGCCTAGGCAATTAAGCCACCCAAATTTTCTTGTCCATAATTCAATGAAAGAAAAACATATGGGTTGTATTGTTAGCACATTTAGATATGGTTCCATAGCAAAATTGGGGACTCTTGGCTCAAGTGAAAAAAGTAAACCTGAAATTGATAAGGTACTTCATTTAGGCTGGCGCATGGAAAACACAAAGGCATCAACAAATGGGCCAAAAATACTGATGAAAAAATTGAAATCAAGCCATTGATTTTTGACATGCCACAAGTGAAGGGTGTAGCCTGTTTTGACACTCTAAGCACATTGAAGGAATCAAGATATCCAATGCTTAGTTACTCCACAATTCAGCGAAATGGGCAGGGATGAAGGTTAACATGAAAAGTCAGTAGGGAATAGAACTACAGGCATCAGTAGAGTACTTCTTTTCTAGTCCATACCTTGTGTGCTAGTAGAAAATAAGAAAGTAGTGATGACTTTCAACATTGCTTAGGTGCTAGGTTCATGTAACTCTTGAGGACAAGAGTTCTAAGAGAAGGGTTGTTACGAAACGAAAAAGGTAGGTTGGTAGTCACGTGTTATTTTCTTACTTTCTTTAGAAGGAAGAAATTCTATAAATATCTCTTGTATGAGATTGGATTGGAAATGAATGAGAATTATGATTTGCCTCATCTCTCTAACTTTCCTTTTTTATTCTCTGTTCTCTCTCTATCCCTCTTTTTTTTCTTTGTTTAGAACCGTAAGTCTTGGTTTTCCTCGAAATCCATTCTTCTTCTCTGTGATTTCTTAGACCAAAGTTGTTCAATCCTTTTATTTCATGACATGGACAGGGCTTCGGTGGCTGCCAATGCTGAAGCCTCTGTTCCTTGTCCACTTCAACGTACAGCTTTTGTAGAAGCTATTACTGTGCCAACAATGCTTCTCTCAAAACTTCAATAGTAGTTTCTAGTGGTGATAAAGAACCAAGTGTCTTTACCATCAGAATTTAGGCTTAAAAAACTCTACCAACACAAAGAAAAAAGCTAAACCCTTAAAATGAAAATCGATGCCAACAAAGAGATATTTTGATTAAAACTAGATACCAACATATTGGTAAATCTTTCTATTCAATAATTAACGAATGTATGAAAGAAAGCATCCACCAAGGTTTCCATTGTGACAAATCCATGATTGGATGTTCTAGCAGATTATTTGAGACAATTGTGAGGCAGCGGGATCGTGTAAGGTAGCAAAGAGAGTTGTAGACAAGGAAAAAAGCGTGAGACAACGAAAAGAGAAAAAGAAAAAAAGCAATTTATTTCTGAATTGAGAATGTTATATTTTATATTAAAAACTAGAGAAAATTACTAGGACCCCACTAAGGTTATGTCAAACCTACACTTGTATCCCTATTTTTCAAAAACCTACGGTTAACCCCTGAAAATCTAGCTCCGTTAACCACTGTTGTGAACAAAAAGAGAAACTGTCTACTTTTGTTCACCTAACTTTCTTCCCTAAAACTTTTACCCCACTAACTTGTACATCTAACAATCTTCCTCTCAGTACTCTTCCAGTACCAATGACCACCCTCCCCAGACGCTCTCCTGGGAAAAATCAGATTACAAATCAGATTACCAAGCTTTTGGCTCGAGCTTCATGACGGGGAATTGGAGGAATGAGAGGAGCAACTGCCCTTGATGGCAGCCGACTCTGACGAACGATGGCCGGCTGCTCACGAAGCTTCGATTGTTCGCTCCTCGTCGTTTCAGCATCATCAGAGGGCAGTGATCAAGAGTGTCTGCAAGGCCAGTGGTCTGGAGCACGATTCGCCGTCGAGTTTTGGCCAGAACCCTAACCCCGGATTTGGATTCCAATTCGCTCGCTTCTTGCGAGTTTGATTTGGATTCGCTCACCATTTGATTTCGGCCTTTCGTGTCCACCAGACCCAGGTGAAGAACGAGATTTCCGGTCGACCAAACTCTAAACCCAGATTTCCGCGTCGACCAAACCCAGGCGAAGAACGAGATCGAGGCATGGCCGCCCTTTCGTTCTCCATTTGAGCGATGGAACGACGGCGAGATCGAGGCGGCGTCGGAGGTCGGAGCTCGGCGTGAGAGAATGGCAGAGGAGTAGAGATCCAGGCGAGAAAGAAGGGCGGAGAGAGAGGCGATGAAGGATGAGCAGATCAGAGAGAGGCAGACGGCGATGGAGGAATTTTGGGTATTGATAAAACCTAGGGTTCATTGTTAGCTGGATTTGGGTTTGGGTTATTGTTCTTTTAATCTATTATATTTCTTTTTTGTTTATTGGTTTTGTTTTTCTTAAGTTGAGGCTAAAGTGTTATGATTGAAGGTTAAAAAGGGGAAAGCCATGTATTTCCCCTTTTTCGTGTTAATGGTGGTTAACGAAGTTAGATTTTCAAAGGGTAGCTGTAGGTATTTTAAAAAATTGGGGACACAAGTGTAAGTTCAACATAACCTCAGGGAGGTCTTGATAATTTTCTTAAAAACTACTTCACCTCTTCCCAGAAGAATGAAAAGTTCTTTTTTAATGTTCCAAAAAAATCAGCCGTTTACTTTTTGAAAAATTTTTAATATCTAAATTACTTTATTATCCTCATTTAAACTTTTTTCTGCACAAAATTTAAAAATTGAACAAACTCAAAAAAAGAAAATTGCCTAATTCTTGTGCTGGTCTGGTCATCAGAAATGATTGTTTGGTTCACAAGGCAAAGCTCTGTCGCTTTTGAATCTTTTTGATGTTGGTATCTTTTATAAAAAAAGGGTGATCAAGTTATGAACTCCAAATAAAAAGACTAATAAGTAAAATAAATAAAGGAAAGGTGAGGAGATAAAAGAAATCCAATCTTCAACCTTGAGACACTAAATTCATGTTGTTCAAAATCATGGCAGTTCTTTCTATATGCTTCAAAATGGTAGCACACACTTTTTGCTTCACCCTACCAAGTGCCTCCAAGCCTAAACTACTATGCTAAAAAATGTCATTGTTCCCCTTCTTTCTCAACTACTGAATCTAACCAATCATTCACTATCTTCATCCAACACATCCTTTCTGTTACCTGGCTATTTGGCTCATTCAACATGGACTTACTATCAAATTCATCCAAGTATTTTTCTATATAGGTAAAAAAAACCATGATCTACACTTGTCCTGCAAAGATTGGGTGAAGTCTGTAATAATGCTCAATGTGTTCCCTTCAACTAGCTTGTTTGGTTTTCCTTCTTGGCCATCATTCCAACATGCATTTGAAGGGTGTTCCTCAATGACCTAGCAATTTTTTGCCTTTTGGTTTGGTGGTAGGACTTGCACTTTTTTGTGTTCGAGTTGAACTATTAGCATTTGCTGATGCACTTCTCATTTTGATGGCAGAAACTAAAACAAGATCAGATTCTATAGCAACTTTCGTCCATAAAATTGCATTTTTCTTCATTTTAACTGCTAGTTTGCTAATTTTTTTAATGGAGACATGACTATTTAGATTAGCCTTAGTTGTAGCTATTCTCAAGGGGCTAATATTTGTCAAAGATTGGATGATTTCACTTCTTTTAGCCATGTAATCTTAGAGTTTGAAGAGCTTGTCAATCGAAGATTACTAATTATATTCCTTGAACTGAAGGTCTGAGAATGTATTAAACAAAAAAATGGATGAATAAATCTTCTAGATTTTGCAATGTGTTGACAATGCTAAAGGAAATGATCAATCACTCTTCTAATTCAAAATTGTGGTATAACGTGTATCCCTAGCTAAAATGATTTATAGAGCACAAACAAAAGGTTGTACGATGTGTCAGTGTAATGGCGAGATGAAAATAATGCATAACCATAGAAAGTTTAGTACTAACACATATCTAAGCGGTTAAAGTTATATTCATGTCACCTATTCTTAGTAATTTCTCTAGAGAAACAAGGTGTTTAGGAGTTCAATGTATTATCAGTATCATCTGTTGCCTTGACAAGTTTATACTAAGCAAGGATTAGCTTTTAACAGAGCAACTAATTATGTCTAATTAATATTCCAATAATTTGTGCCATAAACACATGTTTATTAATTAAGACATATGTATATTAGTTTGTGTGGATGATTTTTCTGAAAGTTTAGGCATCCAAAAGAAGTGGATCTCAATCACCACACTTATGGGACTATGTTCATGAATACTTAATGATTGTGTAAGTGAAGTAAGAACATATGGAGAACCCTACTATTAAAAGATGAAAAATAGATGAAGTGCATGTGAAATCTTTAAGACAAATTATTTGGTGGCTCTTAGATTTTCAAAATTTTTAAGTACTTAAAAACATTTTGAAAAGACAGTTCGTAAGTTAACATTTCCACAAGTTAAGCACCTTAGGAATCTCTCAGAAACAGCAGCCTTTTACAAAGCTTCTACTACAATTAGCAATGACTGATCTCTTTGCTGTCTTAAAATGCATTTCAATGGCTTGCTTTTAGAATTGTTTGGACTTTAAAACGATGAACAAGAACATTATCAGAAAGTTAGGCATAAGAGAATACCCTCCCAAGCTTAACCAAGGTAGGGGACAAAGATCCTATAATATCTGATTTTCTGTTGATATTTTCCAATAACATAAATCACACGCACCTACCAGGACCTTATTAGTTGTTGCTGGCAAAGGCACCCTGCTTCTATTGCAACATCTCACAGGCTTTTTTGCTATTCTAATATCTCCAATTCTAGTATTTGAACTTACATTGTCAACAGAATGGTCATTGATCATTATCTGGAACGAACAAGTGAAATCTATGCACTCCAAAAGTTAATACATCATATATAATTCCATGCAATTCACAATCTTATCAATTTTCTTATTGCACATATACCATTTGTGAGAAAATAGAAGATAAACTCACACTTATGCTTTGACGGGAATGAACAAGTTTTATCTTACGCTTAACAACTACAACATCAGGTCATTCACCACTTCTTACGCTTCATGCTCCACCCCAACTCCTCCTCCTAGGATTTGAACGCAATGAAGAAATCAAACATGTACTTTTTGTGTCATTGTCTCTGTCTGCAATACTTGATCTTCTGCTTGAAAATTCCTTAGCAGAATTTCCCTTAGCATCAAATAACCCACTCAACCTATGAGGACTTAGAGACTTTCCCTATAGTGTTGGTTTGGTCATCTCTTTTTTCCCGTATTTCCAATTTGAAAACACCATATAACTTATCCGAAATGTCAACTCCAACAAGTTTTTTAGGGTCCCTATAGAAAGGTCTTATCCTAGTAATTGGCCTAATGCTTTTAAGCATAGGGAATGGATGAGTAGGCTCTAACTTCTTGACATATATCAATTGCCCATGCTGTAATTTGCCATAAAGAACCATCTCGGCTTCTTGTTGAGGCAAAGAAATGAACATGTGATGGGTGGAATCTAGGACCTTCAAGTAAAACCCTTGGTTAAACTAAAGACCATCATTTCCAAGAATAGGAATGATGCTCCTAATCTATAACAAAACCTCTTCTTTAAAATTCTTAACCCCTCCATTCTCCTTCACACCCATCTCCTCAAAAAGCTTCAAAACAACCCTAGAACTCAAATATTCCATTTTTCTTTTCCTTTTTACTCTTACTTCACAAGAAATAATGGGGCTTTATCATTAAATCATCAAAACCATCGAGTTATATGATCTATTAAGATGAAACAAAAAAAGGGTTTTTTCTATTCTATGGATCCTCTTGGTCTAACAAAAATGAAATTTTTTATTTTCTTTGTAAGAGTTTAGGAAAATATGTTGCAAAAAGGAAATGGAATGCAAAAATTTGTGTTTCACATTGGCCGGTTTCAATGGAATTTATGGAACTGCCATAAATAAATGGAAGGTAATACCGTTAACTAGGATGGGCCAGTATATAACTTGGATTCAACCTAATGCTGGTGGGCTGGGCTTTTGCAGTTTCCAAGTTGCAACATGCAATAACAAATTGGATTGGGTGTACACCAAACAAGTTACAATACGAACTTGATTAGCTATTTAGAAGTAAGTTTCAACTTTCAAGTTTCAACCATGTAATGAAAGGAAAATAAATGTGATGTATCCATGATTGTAATATACTGTCATGCTCTCAAACTCTAATTAATATGAGTACCAAATAAAGTCTTCACACATGAGTTTTATTTTATTGGTTTATCCTAAAAAATCATAAAATTTTTACAAATCTGTCAATTAGCCTATCAAACTAACGTTTTGCCTATCTATGCATAAGGTGTTTGAAATTGTGATCAATAAAGCATTAAGTATGTCAGGTAGTTCGTCTCACACATACTCATTCGCATTAACGCATTAAAGTTAAGTCAGGTTGGGCTAATTTGTAGGTCTTGCAATACCCATTTTTGGCAACTCCCAAATTAACCCTGTTGAGAGGTCATGGCTAGGTGGATGATAGCTACCACCAAAGTTATGTCCACTCCTGCTGCCCTTGTTCCTCTCCTTGCCACCACCCAACCAGATTCATCCTTGTTCATCAATTTAATTGACCTAATTCTTGTCAGCCATTATAGGTAAAATAGCACCAATTACAACACAAAGAAAGCTTGGGTTTTCAGCACCAAATCCTACAAATTGCAATTGAACCCTTGCAAGACTTGGTCCTCGAACTAAGTTAGCAGCCAGACCAATTCATCCTCATTTTCAGACGGGGTTTTTTAGAGTTTTTGTTTGAGGATATAGAGGTTGTAGGCAAGGGTGGAAAGGTTGGGGTATTTAGAGTCAAACTCATGCTCCAGTAGACATGGTCGGGTGAGATATGGGGGTGACAGGTGTGGCTAGGATAAGATGCATGGGCAGGGCAGCAAGAGTGGCTAGGGTGAGATGCTAGTGTATTTGGAGCTGGGCTCGTTCTAGGTGGCAACCAGACTCTTCCTCCGGGTAAGATGCAGGGGTGATGAGACAACTATGGCCGGATTAGCAAATGATGTGTGAGATTAGGTTGAGTGGCAATGGTTGTAATTTTGGGTGATTAGAAGTCAATACTCAGATTGCCATCAAAGCAAGTCAAAGTAGTGCATATGTCAAATGAACTAGGCAACAAAAATTTCATGAATTTTTCCATAAAAAAGTAATTTATTCAAAATTCGGTAAACTGATCACGGGAGTTGACTGAAAAATTGATATTCTCTTTGTCCCAAAAAGGTTGCACCATTTTTCATTTTTGGTTGTCTCAAATTGGTTGCTCCATTTCCCTGTTTCGCAAGTTTTAGCAAATAAAATTACTGTTCTACCCTTTTGCACTCATCCTCGTTAGAGTGCCTGGCCTCCCCTTTTTTTTTCTTGCCAAGTCATCAATTGGTGTCTTCCTCCTGCAATGCCTTCATCATCGTCTGGTCTAATTTGACCGTTAGCTTCCTCCGCTAAGCGGGATCAAAGGGAAATGGCAAAGTCTCGGCGAAATCAAAGGGAAACACTGTGGTTTTAGCGAAATCGAAGAGAAACAGCAAGGTCTCAATGAAATCTAAAGGAAACGACGAGGTCTCAGCAAAACCAAATAGAAGAGACGGTGAAATCAAAAGGACGAGATCGGAGCGCAATTGTGGAGGTGACGAAGCGGCAGAGCGTGATAAAGGACGGTGACATAGGAGGAGGGTGAAGTGCGATCGACGAGGGGTAAAGACAGAGAGAGGCAAAAGGAGGCTTGAGAGAGACAAAAAAAGAAAGGGCATAATTGAAAAGAAGGGGGAAAACAGTAGGCCACCTTGGTCTGCATGCAAAACTAGAATAGTGCAACCATTTTGGAGCAGAGAGAGTATCGGAGTAGTATTTATTTTATACTGCTTTTTTGGGTTTGGAAAACTCACACTTTTGCTCCTCAATTTCATAAATACTTTAGTTAAGGCACTCAATGACTAACGGGGATAGTTTTAACAGTGTGATATACGAACTGCACATATTCTTTATGAAAGTGTGATGGCTGTTTCAAGTTCTTTTTTCTTTTTTAGCACATGAAAATTTAGGATGACATGAAAATTATTTTATATATCCTGTATGTCATCGGTTCAATTATGTGTCGTAGTGGTTTTACAAATTGGCCAAAAAAATGTGTTTTCAATTTTTTGCGATAACCTAGCTAGATGTGATACAACTAGTTACAAGTTACACTGCAAAGTAGAAGCCCAAGTAAAAAGGAGTAGTTGTTACTTCTGAGAACAAAATATAAGCAAAAGAATTTATATACTATTACGTGTTTGTGTTCATGTTAAGATTAATCCTCAAAAGGTTAATAGCTAGGTGTGACCTGCAGATATTCCCACCAACGAAGGTGACAGTTGAAGGGAGGAAATTCATAATTCCTTCTTCCAGATATTTACTATTGACAAAAAGGTGAAGAATAGAAGAGTATGAATGATTAAGAAAATTAAGATGATGATCATTAGTTGGTCAGATTCTCATTTTCATGGACTTGATTGGATGATTCAATTTGAAATTTGCGTGGGTTGGTTGGCGTTTTGTGGGGCTTTTGCTGAAATCGTGGCAAGCTTGCACTTTGTAATCTCTTCCAAGGCAAACTTCATCAAGTGTCCGTTTCATTTTCTTTATTGCTCCTGCAAAGTAAATTGGACTCTTGCTTGCATGCCGAAGATATCTCCCTACATTGGCAACCCTAAACCATAATAATAATAATAATAATAATAATAATAATAATAATAATAATAATTTGTTTATTATGCCATTCAACATTTTGAAAACAAACATTTTTTTTATTTTAATTTTGAAAAAGAAATATTGCATGCTCAAGTAGTAAAACAAGCCATCCATCCATCGTCCGGGACTTGGAAGACCCTGGGCTGGGCATATTTATGTTATTTGCACGTTCCTATTTGATTCTATTGGCAAGATTTGGCTGCTGGTTATCGTCAAAATGTACCACGTAAGATGTAGAATTAGGGACCATGGATCAAAGATTGATCACAAAACGCTCAAATTAATTTAATATCCTAATAGGCTAAGAAAATATTTTTAGTGGCTTTTTTTTTTCGTGCACGTAATGAGTATGTATAGTTCTTTTTTATTTGCATGGTAGAGAAACATAAGAGGCACAATTCAAATTCATCAAAATCTATTTATAAATTATTCAAAATCCGACGCTATTTAATTTTCAACCTGGTCCATCTATTCCCCATAACACAAGCAACCAAATACCTACGTCGACCCTGGCTAATTTTTGGAAAATTTAAAACAAAATAAAAATCCTTGATTCCCCTATAAGTTCCAAACCTATTTCCAGATCCCAAGCAACAGAGTAAAGCCATGGAACAAAAAATTCTCCCGATCCTCTGCATTTCACTTCTCCTAGCAGTCCAAAGCAACTCCCAAACTTTTGCATGTGACAAGAACACGCCTGAAACAAGCCAATTCCCATTCTGTGACATTTCCCTACCTTATGAAGACCGAGCCAAGGACCTGGTCTCACGCCTAACACTCGAGGAAAAAGTGCAGCAACTAGTGAACAAGGCCGCAGGAGTTTCGCAGCTCGGTGTTCCTGCATATGAGTGGTGGTCGGAGGCACTCCATGGTGTATCAAACCTTGGCCCAGGCACAAGGTTCAACGCCACTGTGCCTGGTGCCACTGGCTTCCCAGCTGTGATAACTTCAGCTGCAAGCTTCAATGCCTCATTGTGGCTGAAGATGGGGCAGGTGGTGTCCACTGAGGCTCGGGCTATGTACAATGTGGGCCTTGCCGGGCTGACATTCTGGAGCCCAAACATAAATGTGTTCCGCGATCCCAGGTGGGGCCGAGGCCAAGAGACGCCAGGGGAGGACCCCCTGGTGGTGTCACAATATGGTGTGAATTATGTTAAGGGGCTCCAAGAAGTTGGCGGTGAAGGGAATACTAGTGATAGGCTTAAGGTTTCAAGTTGTTGCAAGCATTACACTGCTTATGATCTTGACAAGTGGAAAGGAGTTGATAGATTTCATTTCGATGCAAAGGTAACACTTACCTACCTTGCCATCAAAATGAAAGCTATTGTTGAATAGTTTTTTATTTGAAGGGCTGGCAGAATCTGTAATGGGGCATAAGTCATGACATGATTGGTTGCAGGTAACAAAGCAGGACTTGGAAGATACGTATCAGCCACCATTCAAGAGCTGTGTGGAGGAGGGACATGTCAGCAGTGTGATGTGTTCTTACAACAGAGTGAATGGGGTTCCTACATGCGCAGATCCCGATTTGCTTCAAGGGATAGTTAGAGGCCAATGGGGTCTTGATGGGTGTGTCCCTATTTCATACATAGTCTTTTTTTTTTTTTTTCTTTTTAAAATGACAGGCAAAATAGAAAATTTAGTAAAATCCACATGCTTGTTGCAGGTATATTGTTTCAGATTGTGACTCTGTTGAGGTGTTTTACGATGCCATCCATTACACTGACACACCAGAAGATGCCGTAGCCCTTGCCCTAAAAGCAGGTTTTGGTTTTGTTTCTAAAATACAACTTATCAATTTGCCTTGTCTCACATGTAACTTTCTCCTTAGTGCTACAATGATCCCTTTTGCAGGTCTAAACATGAATTGTGGGGACTTTCTTGGTAAATATACAGAGAATGCAGTTAACCAGCAAAAAGTAAATGAATCTGTTGTTGACCAGGCCTTAGTATATGACTATGTTGTTCTCATGAGGCTCGGTTTCTTTGATGGAGACCCAAAAGCTCTCCCGTTGGGTGAGCTAGGGCCATCTGATGTATGCACTGATGAGCACCAGCAATTGGCCCTTGATGCAGCAAAGCAAGGTATAGTTTTACTGGACAACAGAGGAGCTCTTCCTCTGCCAAAAGATGCCACCAAAAGTTTAACAGTCATAGGACCCAATGGTAATGCCACAACGGTTATGATAAGCAACTATGCCGGCATACCTTGCAGCTATGTAAGCCCTTTGCAAGGCCTACAGAAGTATGTGTCCACGGTTACTTATGAGCCCGGCTGCAGTGATGTGAAGTGCAATGACCAGGATAAGATCACAGCAGCAGCTACGGCTGCAGCTGCTGCTGATGTTGCGGTGCTCGTCGTGGGGCTTGATCAGTCTGTTGAGGCTGAGGGGTTGGACAGAGAGAACTTGACACTGCCAGGATTCCAGGAACAGCTGGTTACTGATGTTGCCAGTGCATCAAATGGGACAGTGATTCTGGTAATTATGGCTGCCGGCCCAATTGATGTTTCGTTTGCAAAAAACAATGAGAAAATTGGAGGCATTCTGTGGGTCGGATATCCAGGCCAAGCTGGTGGAGATGCCTTGGCTCAAATCATTTTTGGAGATCACAATCCTGGTAAAGCATAAGGCTCTTTCTTGGTTTTCTTCCTGTTTTATTTAATTTTTAGATTTTAATGGCTGATATTTTTAGCTTATGCTATCAGCTGGAAGGAGTCCTGTCACCTGGTACAGTAAGGAGTACGCAGATCAAGTTGCAATGACAGATATGAATATGAGAGCCAACGCCACCGCTAATCTTCCAGGAAGAACTTACAGATTCTATACGGGCCAACCAGTCTACCCTTTCGGCCGTGGCCTAAGCTACTCATTGTTTTCCATGTTCATCACCTCCGCTCCAACCACAATACTTATCCCATCAGTTCCAATCAGTGTACTGTCTCCAAATGCTCATGCAATTGATATTTCAACGCTCAACTGCAGCAACTTGCTATTCAATCTCGTGATCAATGTGAGGAACAGAGGCAAACTGGACGGAGACCATGTGGTGCTCGTGCTCTGGAAGCCCCCAAGGTCTGGAGAGGTGAAGGGGGCACCAAATGTGCAGTTGGTGGGATTTGACAGGGTTGAGGTGAAGAAAGGAAAGACTAAGAGCGTGACGATGAGGTTGGACGTCTGTAAGTCATTTAGCCTCGTTGATTCTGATGGGAGTCGAAAGCTGCTCACAGGGCAGCACACTCTTTTGCTGGGCTCTTCTAGTGAGCGCCAAGTAAGGCACCAGTTTAGCATCAGAATGGCCGGAGATGGAAACAGACGTGCTATAGACATCTAAGCTACAATTTAAACTTGAAAAAATAATATTTGCTCGCTAGCATGGAGAATAGAGTGATCAATATCTGCACTTGGGGATTACATGGCTATGTTCCACTTAGAATAGCCAACTAGAAATTTGCAGTATCAATTATTATACATGTCTGACTAGTAAGGTGTAAGAGGATTTGCTAATAAAGAGATTCATCTTCGGGTAGTCAAGAGATAATACCTGTGAGCTTAACTGTGACAAGAGCATTGGTTTAAACTAGTAAAATTAGAAAGGGAGTACAACGCTAGCAGGATGGTTCTTGATCCTGATCCATGATGGCAAATAAGTCGCGCTCCTGCAATTGAGGAAAAATCACATGTAAGCAGAATAAACCAGACCTTGGCTAGAAGAGTTTAATCCATCTCGTATGTTTTACCACCTTTGAAAAGGCTCGCTGTTTGCTACGTAATTTAGTCTTTGCTTTGCTAAAAGAAGAACACTGTGCCTTGGTCATTCTCTGAATACAAGATGAAATGTGAAAACAAGTGCAAAGTTTAATGTCTGAGCTCATGACAGAGTAAAGAGGTTCTGCTTCATTCTGGAAAAAGAAACAAGGCCTTCATTCAAACAAGATGATATCCAGCTGAAAAATGCGTCCAGCAGAAAGGAAATAGCAACGGTACCTTGAGTAGTTGTCTGTTGGCGTTAGTGGCAGTAAATGCTGACAAAGTGTCATCATCTAGTGCTGGAAGGTCGGGGAGGAAAAAACTAACAGTAGCCTACAATATGAGCAAGAAGAATCAGAAAATGATTCATAGAAAACCAAACAAGGATTTACCCTGATTTATTGTATGAACCAGTCATACACAACAGCAACCACCGACCTCTTCTCTCTCTGGTGAATACAGAGTTTTGGCTCCATGGTCTCTTCTTTGCAGGGTAAAATTGAAGATGCGATGAAAGTTCTTATTTTCCTGTTTAAAAAAAAAAATCTGATAATGAATCTGTAACCAATACAATGAAAAAAAAAACGCTAAGCTAGATAAGTCAAAACTAACCATCATGTGATTGGTTAAGCCTTCTTCTCCTAGAAAACGTTCAATGAAGTTTAACTGGGAAGAACGGCACAATCATCAGTGAAATATTGAAACTGAACAATAACTGCTAACTGGCTAAACACTGCCTCAAAAAATAAGGAAAATAACAAACTAAACTTGAGGTGACACACAAACAAGCAGACGACGAACAAAATGGGGAAAAAAAAAACGGAAAATCTAGAGCAGCATGCTACCTGTAACACTTGGGACCATGCTGACAGTGTGATCTTTTGATGTCCCATAAAAACATCTAATTTTTCTTTCTTGGGTTTGCCACCTAAATGCTTGAGAGTCTTTCCCTTTAGTTCTTGCACGTTTATGCTACTTGCTTCAGTTGAAAATTTTCCAACACAATCAAATCCACATACAAGCTCTAAAGCTTCGCTAGCAGCAATTGCAACTGCTTCGTCGTTGGTATTTAGCAGGCTCAACAAGCATGGAATTACACTATCCATTTTTTGGAATTGTAAATATTAGCTGAGGTTATGATAGAATAAAAACCATAATAAATTCAAATTAGTGGAGAAGAATCTCATCTTATATGCCTCACCCTTGCCAATACTTGCAACCAAGCCTCCATCCTTCAATGCTTGAAAGAAGGAAAGACCAGGCTGATACAGCTGTTGCTACAACACTAGGGGGATGTCCACTTGAAAACGCCTAGACATGAAAAGAGTTTACATCAGCTTACTAGATGGGACAAAAAAAAACCATAGTAGCATCAAGTAACCCACAGTAGGTGTAGGTTCAGGATCAATCAAATTCCAAATCATTTTCATGACTTGCTCAGCCTCATGTGAATTCTCTGCAGCAAAAAATGCCATGATAGCCAAACTGTCAACAACCTGATGAGAAAAGGAACCAAAAACTGTAAGAGCTAAAATTGTAAACCAATGATACGCAATCAATATGAGCCATTCCATTAGATTATCTGGGTTCACATTATTCGCATACATTCCATGCTTTCGATTTGGATTCCAGTGCTACGGAAAATACTGGAATTGACTCTTCATAAACTTCTCGTATCCCACTCTGTGAAGCAACAATCATTGCCAGCAAACCTTCAAGACAACATTTGTCATGGATTCAGGGCCATAGTATTCGAACCTGACCATATATGAGATGCTAGGAATGTTGATTTGACAAACCAATCACAGATGATGCTAGTTGTACTTCATCAGTAGAGCCTTCTCGTATAACATCCAGACAGTGACATAGCAACATAAGAAAGCTGCAAATTCCTTTTATCAATATTTCCATATTGATATCAAAAAGGAAGTCAGAGAACTAACATGTTTTTATGGCGAGAATCATCAGTGAATAGAAATGAAATAGTTGGGACATCAGAAGAGTCTATTAAAGCATAAATTTTATAAGGATTAGTGCGTTGGATTGGTTTTTTTTTTTAACCCAATGAAACAAAAGAATAGGGCAGAAAGCCAGAAAACTGAAAGAAACCACAACAATCAGTTGCTGTCACCCATTATCCTTCAGGAAGACCCAGGAATGAAAGAAGACAACAGCAAAAGTTACATTTGGTTTCGATTTCATGCTTCTGTTTTGCAAAGATTTCATTATATATTTTTGCTTGAACTCAAGCCCCAGACTTGTTTACAGTACATATATTAACTTCTGCTCTCAGCATAAGTTTTCTTAAGTTAACCAAACCCAAATAACCCAACATCAGAAGAGCCACTAACTCGGATCAATTTCAATTCTTTAACTGGATTCTAACAATAAAAGTAGCAAAAGTTCCTAATGATCTAAAATTAATTTGAGACATAAATACTAACTTCTTGTCCAGAAACTTGTTGAAGCCCCCAGGTTTTTTTGTTAAAGCCTCAACAATAAAAAAGAGGGCTTCTTCTCTGGAGGCACGCCTGCATTGTGGAATAAAAAAGAAAAAAGAAAAAAGAAAAAATTGGCATAAAAAGTTTTAGAAATCATTCAAAACTCAGAACATAACACAGAGCTCGGACAATTTTATGCTTACTTCTTCTCACAAAGAACTCTGAAATAATGAATCATGTTAGCAGAAGTTATTTGTATATTATCATCCATGTCGCTACCATCCTCGCCCTCGAACCAAACTTCCGTACCTAGAGTACGTTCATAATATAAATTAAATTATCAGCTATTATACGTATAGTTACCGGAAAAAAAGAGGCAATTCTATCTACCTAAAAACTTAACCTTTTTGGCTTGATGACGGCTTTTTCTGCTTGCTCTTCATGGCGGCGCCCGATTATTCCCCCGGAATTACAAATCCCAATTCTCTCAATCTAAGACTTACCGTTTCGTTGGTCAAACTTTATAGGATGGCATTGGTTTTGGACTTCACGGTCACAAGCACAGCTGAAACGACATTGATATTTGTTCTTCCGATGGACCGGGTCCGAGTAGTGAGTCTGGGTGCTGGCCGAATGGAACCGAGATAATGTACCGTCCGCCAGTGGCGGACATAAGCCAAACGGAATTTATAATGCCATTACCAACATGGTATCTTGTATGGGATTAAAAGTGTCTATTTTATAATATATGATATTGGGTTGAGAGTGTTTGATTTTACTGTTTGAGTATCTATATGTAATTTACAAATGGTGCATATGTGACAATTGTTTTTATTCAAATTTTACATTTGAAGGGAGATAATTATATCATTTTTAAAGATACTTAGGTGGATGAATTGTGTAATATTTTATAGTTTTTCTTTTCTTTTTAGAGCCCGAACTAATCATTTTTTTTCTACCATATTTAATGTGAAATTATATATAGACCTTTCATACATGGAAATAAACATTAGATATATAAATTTGTGTGCTACATATAAAGAGTTAGACATCTCATATGTAGAATTAGACACCACAAACTTAGAATTGATCATTACAGACTTATATTAGATACCTTAAAATAATGTTATTTGTAATTTTTCTTCTTTGATCATTTATTATATAAAAGAAAAAAATGTTCAAATTACTCAAATCATTATTCTCTATATTGTTATGTTGTAATTAATCACTAATAGCTTCCAAACCAAGTGTCTACTTCTACGTATATATGTGTCTGCTTCTAGCCTATAAGTGTATACTTCTAGTCCATATGTGTCTACTTGGTGTTTATAAATGTTTGTTAGATAATTGTAGGTATCTACTTCTAGTCTATAGATGTTTGTTAGAGACTACTGCTCCGATGTCTAACTATATTAGGTTGATTTATAAATTAGTTAGTTTCTAACCTTGCCTATAGTAGTATCTAATTTAATCTATAACAATATCTAATCTCATCTCGAACTGGAATTGATATAAGGAATTGGTGTCATATATTGGCCAAATTAATGTCTAGAACTGTTATTCTGGTGTCTGGTATTATTTTTCTAGTGTCTAATTAGCTTGTCTATTTTTAAATAAAATTAGAAACTACTACCAGTGAAATTGGACATCACCACAAACGGAATTAGACACTCACTATAGATAAAATTAGATACCACTATAGACAATATTAGACACTATTATAGAAAATTAGACACCACCACGAATGGAACTAAACACTACTATATATGAAATTAGACACTGAAATATAGACATTAGACACCATTATAGATGACGTTAGACACCATTATTGATGAAATTACACACTAGTTTTTGTGTCTAATTTTGTCTTTAGTAGTATGTAGTTTCGCCTATGGTGTTTAATTTCTTATGTAATGTGTCTAATGTAACCTAAATGGTGTTTAATATCGCATATAGTAGTGTCTAATTTTGTTTGAAATGGTGTTGAATTTAGTCTATAATTATTTCTAACGTTATGCACTAGTGTTTAACATTATTTATAGGAGTATTTAATTTTGTCTATGGTGGTGTCCAATGTTGCCAATTGTGATGTCTAATTTCTAATGAAAAAAAAAATATAGGTACCCATTTTTTTTATACTATCTCAGTCTGTGCATTAGCTAGAATATTAAAAATTTAAGCATGAAAACATAAAAAATTGTATTTGATTTGGGTGCCTTAACAATGGAAACAATAAAAGAGATTTTGGAGAATAAAATAATATTTTTCATTAGATGAGAATTGTTTTATGTTAAAAATAAAAAATGGAAATTGATTAAATTCCTTAAAAATATGAAAAAAAATTTCTAAAAACTAAATTTATTATAAAAATATCATCAGAAAAATATAATTATTTCTTAACTAAATGTGAAATTAAAAAAAAACAATTGGATTTGAAAAAATAAAAAAAGGGAAAACGAATGTTAGGATTCAATCTCTAACGAACGTCTGCCAAGGTGAATGCAAGATTTTCCCATAGGGCCCCCATCATATTCCCATCACGGGAAATTGAGAAATGGGAGGGTTCTCTAAATATAGAGTGTATAAGTTGCAAACCATATAAAGTTTGGAATATACGCTGTCTGTGCTATATTTTTGGTTTGGAGTAAAAATTAAGAGAGTGTAAAATATGTATTATTTTCATTTTATTTTTAACTTTTTACATGTAAATTGAGAAAGTTGAAAAATATGAATATCAAAATGGTAGTTTGAGTAAAAATATGATAAAGTAATTTATAATGTATGGAAATAGGGTAAAGATTTGAAACTACCGAAAATAAAATAAATTATGATAGTTTTAAAGTATAAGAATTTGGCCTTGTCTATCACCATCATGCACGTGCTAATGACCATCCAATCGTGATGTATAATATTATGCATTGCTGTGATCGAATAATTGCAATGTGTCTGACAGTCATAGAAGTCACAATATAATTTTCTTATAACGTCAAAACCTTTATTTTTTTTTTGTCTTACATGATATATCAATGTTGCGAACCATAAGAAAATACTTGCTTTGTGTGTTTCCATTTATTTATTTATTACCTTTTTAAATATTTTTTTAACATTTCATATTTTATTTTTTTCAATTGTGGCACCAGAAATGAAAAACTTAAAATACCTAAAATCCTTGAAATTTATTAAAAGTTACATTATCACCATAAGATCTCAAAACCTATTATTATTATTTTTCATTAGTTTGTTAATAATCATATGCATATCCACTCCTAAACAGTAGTTCTAATGGCATATTCGCTCCCAATTAGAAATATTAATGGCAAACTGGGACAAAAAAAGCATTAGTGACATAATTGGTCTTTGTGGCAAACAATAGTAGCAAACTTGGTATTTTTACATTTTTTTTATTTCGATTTAAAAGCTTACATTTCCAGAAATGAGTTCTAAAACTTTTCAACTATATACATAGTTAGACATAAAATTAGTATAAGAAAGTTATAAAATAAAAATCCAATTTATGTAAAAAAATTAATAATTAAAATAATCTAATTAAAATTATTATGCAGTTTAAAATTACTTAAAGATGGTCAGAAAATAGCTCAAACTAAAATTTTAAAATAATCTTAGGTGAGTTGTCTTTTTTATATTAGCCAAACCACATAACAGAAAATTTTAAGGACTAACCACTTGAAAGATCATTTAGAAAGAAAAAAATCATTGTGATAATTTTTGCAACAAATTTCCTATTAAAGTTCGGGGACTAGGGCAGTCTCACGAATGTTTTGTTTATCTTGATCTGCTCCTCATATTATAATGTGGGAGCAAATGTGTGATCTCTGGTCAATAAGGAAACTTCTAGTTTTACTCCTACGCAATCGTAATAAACTTATGATACAACTTGAATTTATTAGAAAAAAACTACTAAATAATTTGAATCCATTAACTCTTATAAATTATTTGACATTAAATTTTTAAGTTCTACTTTAAACTGTTTAATAATTATTTTTTTATAAATTTAAACTATGTTATAATTTTTTAACAATTGAACAATTTAAATTATCAATTTTATTTTTTATAGATTGTGTTTTTACAACTGCCTTGGGCTTGAGACCAATGTACGATAAATTATAAAAGTTTGAGACTAATTTACATTTAGTGATCCGGCAAGATTCAACAAACAAACCACAAATAAAAAAAAAAACTGTACACAGGGAATTTAACTGTGTAACACAAGTTTCTCATCGCTCTTTAATGAAAAAAGAATCAATAGCCACCTGTCGGCTCCTGGGAGATGATTTTTGCTTCTTGCGTCTGCTTTCACTCATAATATGATCGTTCGAAACAATTCTGACATTGTATAGAAGTTCGTGAGAACAAATATGGAGTGCCGAACCAGGTATCAGAAATGAGATCACAAATCAAACAAACTAAGAGAAACTTGTCTACCAAGTAAACTTCACAAGATCGAAAAAATGTTCAGCATGATTTTTCATCAGCAAGACCAACTCGAAAGAACTTCGAAACGGTTACCTTGAAGACTTCAAAGTTCTACATGACAATTTTACTTTGGATATGTAATTATGTGTATGTATATAATATGGGTACCTTCGTTTTGGCGTGAAAGCTCTGGGGTCATTGCCAGATTCCTGTTTCTGAAGCCTTTCAGCAAGATGAAAATCAGAGTGCTCTTGTCTTTCCTCAACAAAACTTGGGGGTAACTGAACATCACACAAAGGACACTTGTAGTCATCCACCCATTGCAACTCGTCCATCTCATTGAATAGAAGCTTAGCCTCCTCCCTAGAGGTGTTAAAGTCTTTTTCAGACCTGTGAAGCTTGTCTTGACCAAGTTCCCTACAAACAGAGGATTCTGCTTCCGACATTTGGGGCACTTCTGTATCAGATTTTGGGCTCGCCTTCACGTGCATGTGTGAAAAAGAGATTAAACCAGAATGCTAGATATATTAATATAAGTTGATGCAGTGCTTTAAGCTTACCAAGGAAACATTTTTTTCCTTTGAGAATCCACATGTTCTCTCCAGGTCCAAACCACTCTGCAAGGAAGTTGGATCACACCCATCTGCATCTGGTAAATGATCATTGTTGCCTAATATGTCTCCAGATCCATCATAATGCTTGCCATCACCCTCAAGGGGAAATATAGTGTTACTTTCATTTTTTAGGTGGAGACCACCAATGTCCACGCTTGACAAAGATGTACTGTCCACATTCCTTTTCGAAGCATCACCCGATATAAGAAATGGAGCAAGAGTTTTCTGTTTAGGGTCAACTATAGCACCAACCTTATCTTCATTGAAGTGAGAAATCCGGATGCCTGGAGCAAGAAAACAAATGCATCACTATAATCAATATATATATATATGGAACGACCAATTTTCTGAAGGAAAAATATTTCAGAGGTGACAAACTAAGCCTACCTATCAATCTTAAAGAAACAGGAAGTTCAGCCTTCAACAGCTTTGATGCATAATTTAAGATATCCTGACTGGAAGAAATATACTTCTGCAGAGTCACAGCTCTGGTGCGCACCTGAAGATTGCAATGAGAGACAGTTATACAAATTAGTGACACCAAAAGAGGAAAAATGGGGAGAAAAACAAATGTAAAAATGGCTGACCATCTTATTAACAGGAAAACAAAAAAAAGTTCCAGAAACCGAAAAAAAAAATTTCTTAACAAAAGGAAGCCAGCAAAGGAGAAAAACTGAAGTAGTGGAACGTTATGTATGTACCTCAAAAGATGCAGTTTTTAGTTTAAGAGTCAACGTTCGTCCAGATATTCCCTCCTTCTGCATGTCAGATGACAGCATCTCTGCAATTTCAGCTACAAGGATAACCATAAAATAAATTCTGCCACTCAAAAATATTCAAAGATGCAAACCCTATATATTCCAACAGCTGTTCTCATCTAGTCCTGAGCCATGTATGACAAGAATTTGTCATTGTAAGCTCAATTCTTTAACAGACATGTACCTAATTTCTGATGAAGCAACGCAATATCCTGTGTGGCTGCAAATGTCCTCTCATTGCTGATACTTTTACGAGACCTGACTTCAGGAGTGTCAGTCCCTCCAAGCCCCAATCCAACAGAGAGGAAAAAATCTACAGTATATTGGAAAGAGGATTTACAGCCAAATAAAAAGTGCCCCCAAATTATATATTAGCATGGAACACAGCAAACAAAGCCAACTGCTTCAGCAGAAAGCAAAAGACATTAAGACTTGCTCCTTGCTAACTTTCATATGCTCTTGTTTTCTTTAAACGACCAAGAAATTGGACCCTCTTCACCAACTCCATCCCTGTCTTTCAAAAATTCGTAGGCTTAAAAAAATTTTGGTTTTTGTAGCCAAGAAACTGTCACACGAAAGGTCTAAAATTAATAGATCAGGGAAGTGTCAATTGAACACTCTGTCAACTGGATGTATTGAGAACTCAAAGTATGATTTTTGAGTAATTTGGACATATTAAATATTGCACAATAAAAAACTTCAGTTTAAAAAACCCAGAGCAAGCAAAACAATGAAGCTGATGATACAAGAAAGAAGCAAGTCTAGAATCAGAAGGAATCAATAAATAGCCAACAAAAAAATGAAGAGCAGCATCCTGTATAAGTGAAAATATAAGTACCATGTATTCTCTGATAACAATCATAAATCATGGTACAGGTAAAGTAGCATATTGAACCTGAAGTAGAACGTGAAAAGAGCGCACAGAGAAAACTACCCTTCTGCAGCATCTCTTCACAAGTGGTAATTCCAAGAACACCCTTTAAAATGCTTTCAGTCACCTTGCCAATACCCCCAATCTACAAATATATTCCATGAAGTACATTTGAGTACTGTGGAAACTTATGTATGTTAAAAAACAGAAAGAGGACAAAATCAATGTAGGATTCCAAAATATACATTAGAATGATAAATACCTTCCGAATTGGAAGAGAAGATACAAATCTCATGACAGCCATGCAGTCATTGAGGAGAACAAACTGACCATTTGGCTTGTTTATGTCTGAGCAAACCTGAGGAAAGATAAGCATGTATAGCAGACTTCAAAAGGTCACTTAGATCTTTTGAAAAAAATACTGGCATGTGATTTTCAAATGGACCTATCCTTAAAAAAAGAACTCTCTACGAACCTTAGAAGTTAGGATGCCATCATAAACAAAATAGCATGGCATCGATTTTTTAATCTTACCTTGTCATATGCTGGCTTAATCTAAGCACCGAGAATATTCTCCATATGCTCCTTCCATCACTATTGTGAAGGATCCCTAACTCAGTACTATCTCCTATCTTCACAGACATTTGATATGTTTCTTATAGTCGCCCAACATAATGCCAATATATTTATGGTAATGTTGGAAGATTGAAAAGTGGCTCACATTTTCTTTCATATGTTATCATCTACTCAGAAGGATTGTCCTTTGCTGTCTCATATCAATATTAAGAAACAATACACTCAGAACTCCCATTCATCAAATAACCCAATTTTTTGAAATAGGAGAAAAATGCACATCTGAAAGTTGTTTTCAGTGCTTGACACAAAGAAAGTACAGTTAAATAAGCAGCACAATGCAAGACAAAACTTCAATGTGTATCAAAAAACAAATAATCCAACCTTAGCAAGCATGCGATTTGGTGCGACCCCAGCACTACATGTCAAACCTGTCTCCTTATTCACCAATGACCTAAGTTCCTCAGCGATCTGTATATTCAAATCAAGAAACAGTCATTTACCAAGCCAAAAACCAAATCACTGAAGAAGTTCTTTTGAATGGGAGCTCTTTTTCCCCCTTGAGCTGAATGTTTGTAGGATCATGAGCCAAATATGTTATGTCTCATGATACGAATTGAACTAAACAACTGTTAACTTACTTCTCCACCATTTATGCCCCTTTCTTTGCAGACGTCAGTGATATCAAGGTATGCTTCATCCAAACTAGCAGCTATGAAGTTGGGATCATAATTTGAGAAAACTACAGAAAGGAACACAAAGTTCACACTGTTAACGAATACAGTTCCTATGGATGCACTAAAATTCATGTTTTACACGCACATGTCTAACCTTTTCTGGTTAAGCTGCTATAATAAGTATACTTCTCAAAATCAGGTGGAACCAATATCAAGTCTGGGCATAATTTACGTGCAATAAAACCTGGCATCGCAGCACGAACCCCAAATTTCCGTGCCTACATAGTGTATCCAGATTATTAAAGCTTAAGAAAATAAAGCACTAAAAGAAATTCTAATGCAATTGAACTTGCTCAAGACAATAACATGCAGGGACTTACGACGCAAGTCAGACCTCATAATTAGCTGTTGAGATCATAGACATACTGCCAACAGCCATTGGTTTTCCCTTAAGTGAAGGATTGCTCAAAGCCTCAACAGCTGCATAAAAAGCATCCATATCAACATGAAGCCAAGTCCTTGTCATATCACGAGTAGCTTCAAGCTCTATGATTCTCTTTTCTGCAACCTATAAGGGGTAACCATCAGGGAAAGTTATGATAACAAGCCTTAAGAGTACAAATGAGGCATGAGATTTAGGAGACAATAAAAACCGAAGTGCCTCGCATCTTTTCTTCGGCCAATTCATGAACCACGTCTAACAATTCAAATAGATAGCTGGAAGAGGTTTAACAAAACACCTATATCACTGAAACATGTAGACTTTAATTAGGTAAGCTCTTCCCTTTTTTTGGATACAAAATCATTTCACCATCTTTTTAAACATGAGTAGGATTATCCAATACAGGAGACCCCATCCATCTGTAAAACGAGCACGCATCATAGACCTGATTCTTATTTCATCAGGCCACCAGTTCCACATGAATCACAAGATATACTCCACTAGCCATGACAGCACAAGTAATCTTCTTTTAACAAATTAAATAAAGACAAATAGGCAGCATGGGGGCACGACAAAGCTCACATCTATTGACTGTTAAATATTCAGATGCTGGTATCACTGCAACCTCGATTTCTCACAAATTTGAGTATCCCCATTTATAACCAGAATATTTTGAAGACCAGGGACAACTTAACCGAACTACCGAACTACCTTTTGATGGTGAGAAATATCCGATGCAGAAATCTTGTTATACTGTTCCTGCAAGTGCTCTATTTTCTGCCTAATGAGCGCCTCTTTACGCTCCTCATTCTCAAAATACTTTGACCCTTTGCTCATGTCGTAGATTATTCTCTGCACTTTCTCCTTGTCAACTCCATCCATGCCTAAAATATCACAAATTAGTTACACTGAAATCAGTAACCAAATCAGCATTATACCTAGAAAAGCTTCAAAAGAATAAAATCACCACTAAACGTTTAACCCTTAAAAAAAAAATTGGAACGTTGCCATAAAGTAGCCATAGAACGAAAAGAGAATTCAAGTGACTTCATTCAAAGTAAAAAAAAGCTAGAATAGCATCGACTAAAGAGCCACTAAGACGAATCGAAATCCCAAGTTCAGTGAAAATCAGAATAGTGGTCAAGACCAAAAAGACCTAGAAATCGAACAAGTAAGCGAGAAGCGGATTAGATTTGAAACATCACCAGCTTTAGCGTTGGTGTAGACGGTGTGGTAAGACTGCCAGGGCCGTCGTTCATCGGTCGTTCCATCGTCGCTCTTTTTCATCTCTGCGGCTGCTGAAATTGGCGCAACGAGAATAAGAAGTCCTAAATTATAAGCTTAAATATGGAGCCTACGAAGCCTTCGTGGAATGTAAGCTTAAATACGCTGCTATCCCTTGTACTTGTCTAACTAGTATGAGTTGCTCCTTTTACTCTAACCATCAGCTCAGTGCTTCTTAGTCCAGTTCTTTAGAAAGTTTTATTTATTTTTTCTTATCAGGTACTTAATTTACAAGATATATTTCATAACTTAGCTTATCTTAAACTATACCCCACTCAACCTAAACCCCCTTACTAAAGAGAAGAAATCTCTTGTATGGTTAAGAGTTGAATCTTAACGGATCATATGATATAGTGCTCTTTATGTCAATTATGTTAAGATTCAATCAATGTCCTTTATAGAGTTATATGCATGCAACTTAACTTTACGAGGGTTGAGGTGCAATTATTGTAATGTATAATAACACTCTTTTAAGTAGGGGCTACTTGAGAGATTTGAAGCTTAAAGGTGTTTGTGTGATTTTGACCTACCTCTGAGAATTATCATTAGTAACAACATATAATAGCTATAGGATTATAAGCCTTGAACACATGCACTCTGTGTTTGGATCTCAGCGCATAAAAGTATCAAGCCTATATTTTGGCATGGAGTTGATAAGATTTTAATTGAGTTCAAGCTCGAGTTACTCAATAAAAAATCCAAACATTCACAACATTCTATTGACTTTTGAATCTTACAGTACTTATAGATTTTACACAAAGAAGAGACTACTATATGTTTATCCATATGAGCCAATTCTTATTCCCCCGCCCATCACTTTATATTTTTCTAGGTTTATGACCAATGCCATTACACGGTCGTGACATCCCACTTGTGTCGCGATTCACCAGTTTGAGGTGTTATGTGTGTGACTGAGGAAGTTTGAGGGGCAAATATTAGATGGGCCTTTTATTTTTGTTCGCTTCTGGATTCAGCAATCAGCAGAAAACAAAACCAGAGGGCCTTGCCGGTTCGTGAAGTGTTAAAATTTTAAATTGAGAGACACAACAGAAGCTGTCTTAACCAGAAATAACCTCGCGTTCTTAGGAATTCGTCCTCAGATCCGCCATTTTCTCCTCTTCCGCAACCATACTAGTTCCTCTTGGGTTGTCTGCTTCGAAATTATACTAATGGTTCTTTTTTCTTCTTCTGAAACTCGTTGAAACTTCAGGTGGGATCTGATCTGATTCACCATCAATTTATGGGCTGCATTTCCTCCAAAGGAATTCCTGCTAACGAGTTTGAGGACATTAATCTCGCTACGAAGGACAAGAGGAAATCCAAATCTGGAAAAAAGGTTGCTGCTTCCTCAAAAAGGGGCAATCTTGTTGATGGCAGTACTGCTCGGCTTATTTCCGGCAATGCGGCGTCTGCTGGGCCCAACTCGCCCGACGACGACGAAAAGGGTGGAGCACAGCCATCTAAGGTGGTCCTTGTGGAGCCTCAGGCTGAAACGGTGGCGCCTCAGCCCTCATTGGCATTTGGGCAACCCAGCAGGGGCCGGATTAGTAGCTTCGCCAACGGCGAGAAAGGAGCTCTTGTAGTTGCTGGTTGGCCTTCTTGGCTTGTTTGTGTCGCCGGCGAGGCCATCAATGGCTGGTTGCCTAGAAAGGCTGACTCTTTTCAGAAATTGGACAAGGTCACACCTATTTGTTTTTTGGTTTCCATATTTGTTTTTGGGGCAAGCAGCTGCCCTTTTTTTTTTTTTTCTGGGTGGGGCGGCCGCCCCCCTGCGGGGGGGGGGGGGACAAAACCAGTAATTTCTCCAGGTTATCCAACTTTTTCACACAGTGCTTTTGCTTTCATGAAAACGTATGACTTCTGGTATATCTGTTATTACAGATTTGTAATATGAGAGCACATCATTGTTGACCAAGAAATGAACATATCAATTTAGCTGAACCCACTAAGTTGAGCATACCTATAGGCTCCAATATTCAGAGCCCTGTAACTAAACTGAAGTAATGATTTTTATCCATCTAGCTGTTTCAACCTTGGAACAGTTTGTTGGCTGAGTGGAATGATTTCAGGAGATAAATTTGTGAATTTCAGATCTTTACTTGTAATAGTTTATCATCTACTATTTGTTTGTATATGTGAACTTTCTTGGTAATGATGCAGATTGGACAAGGAACTTACAGTAGTGTGTACAAGGCTCGTGACCTCGAAACAAACAAAATAGTTGCCCTAAAGAAAGTGCGGTTTGCTAATGCTGATCCTGAAAGTGTTCGTTTTATGGCAAGAGAAATCATAATTCTCCGTAGACTTGATCATCCCAATGTCATGAAACTTGAGGGACTTATTACTTCAAGAGTGTCTGGAAGTCTATACCTTATATTTGAATATATGGAGCATGATCTTGTGGGGATTGGTGGAACACCTGGGAATAAGTTTACAGAACCTCAGGTAACACAATTATCGTAGACATCTGGTGAATAATTTAATTGATCCTGAGCAGTATTAAGATGATGCTTTGAACTGCTTGCTTCTCTCCTTCCCTTAGTTCAACATTTAATGGCACTTCCCATTAGATACTATAGTATCATCACATATCAGGCAAAGTGCATCATTAGGTCTACATGAAGTGTTTATTTTATAAATCAAACTTGTATTTTATTCTTCTTACATTGGCTTTGTATGGCCTTGTTGAAAGTATCTAAGATGATTTAAAACAAAACTAGGGAAAACAGAGTAGCATAAAATATATTGGTGGAATTTTCTGTTTGATATCAAATATCATATGCAACCTTTTCCCCATTTCAAAGTTTTGTTGCTTTATTTAAGACTGGGTTGTTTGATGTTACCAAAAGACTGAGATAGCATTTGTTGGCATAGAGCATTGAACAGAAAGTAGTAGTAATACTAGTGACTTAGTGGGTATCTCACTCCTTTGGGAATTTTGGTGTTTTATACAGATAAAATGCTACATGCAGCAGCTGCTTTGTGGGCTGGAGCATTGCCATAATTGTGGTGTCTTGCACCGTGACATTAAGGGCTCAAATTTATTGATTGACCATAATGGAAACCTTAAGATTGGTGATTTTGGTTTGGCAACTTTCTTCTCTCGAAGTCAGAAGCAACCTTTGACCAGTCGTGTGGTAACATTGTGGTACCGCCCTCCTGAGCTTTTGCTTGGTGCCACACAATATGGAGATGCTGTGGATCTCTGGAGCGCTGGCTGCATACTTGCGGAATTGTTTACTGGCAAGCCTATCATGCCTGGTAGAACTGAGGTACTTATCCTAGTTTCCCAAGAATCTTCTGTCATCACATTTACAGGAAACGGAATACTAAATAGCTGTTATAGACATTGGTTTAATATGTGCATCATGAGAATGAAGGAACATGATGAATGAGCATAAAAATGGTAACTCATCTGTTTTGGATATTGTGAAACAAACTTACAGCCCTGGACTCGTTTCTACGGGGTGTATCTATTTCCCCCTACACACAATTTGAAGATTTTCTGTGTTGATTCATAAAATTATCAATAGCTGCAGAAAATCAAAGAAATAGCATATCGATTTTCATACTAAGATGCAAGATAGTCAGTTACCAATGGAAAGTAGCCAGTATAAACACTCTGATATCTCTGCTTGATGTCATCATCCCTCTCCAATAGTATCGTTCTTCTAGATCTTTGACCTCAAGCTCAAGCTCCACATTCTTCTTCATAGCTTCACTTTATTCCCTGCCAAAAATATATTCCACATTATTTAAACTTTGGGGTTGTTTTGTTAGATCTACTAATTTCCTGTCTAAGTATTTGTACTCTCCTGAGCATCCAGAACCTAGTTCTAGTTTATACATCTCGTTTGATGTACAGAAACTCAGCTTTGTGCCTCATCCATATGCATAAGAGCAAAGTTTGGGCATAGCAGTTTGAATACCATAACTGCAAACTATTCACACATCACATTACAACAGAATGTATCCCACAAAGTAAATAAGTATACTCCATCAGGTTGAAACAAAGAGATGGCCCCAAAAATGCCTTGCTGCTTTGAAGAGCAAGTATAATATCAAAATTATGAAAGGTCCTGTTAAAACCAAACTTTCTGAGAATTTTTAACTTCCAGGCATTGCAACATCATTACTCAGATGTTTGTATGTTAGAAATGGCACAATCCCTTCTACAGAAAATCCTATGGTTGTTTCTCTGCTCTTTCATACCCTATGCAGAAACGCCACATAGTTAAGTAGGATATAAATCACATTGTCTCAAACCTGACCAAACAAACAATGCCAATGATGAATGAGCTAGCCATTTTCTACTGACCTCCCTAAGTTTTTGGCTAGCATTTCAGAGTTCCTTCTCTTAAATGATGTACTCCAGCGACTTACCTTTGCTTTGTCTAGTTGCTGACATTTCCCAAGCTCTGCTCTCTTCATCTATATCTGTTAACCCCTCATCTGAGTACTGAACAACTTGGATTATCTGCTCTCTTTATTCCCTAGGTCAACAGGAAGATGTTGATGGTGATAACAGTGGTAACGTTGATATGAGAAGGAAGAAGAGGAGGCAGAGGAGATATCAAGGACCATCACCAGGGAGAGTGTAGAGAAGAATTTTTGGGGGTCATTTGCATTTAAGGGGAGCAATTAAATTTCCCTTACCACTTTCATGTATAATTTTCAAACTTTGATGATGCCTTTCCTCATAGGCTCGCGTACCACCAATATCATTTATCAAGTCCAACCTCTCAAAATCTTTCATTGTCATCAAAGATGCAATATGTTAAGTGGTAAAAATCATACATGGTTAAGTCTGAGGGTTAATTAAGCCTTATATTGTGGTGAGGCCTCTCCACCCATTGCCAATTGACTGATTTTGGGCTGAGTGCGCTAACACAATCTGTGCAACAGTTGCAAGGACCAAAATACTCATCTTTTTTCAGCCCAATTGTTCGAAAAGAATGCACTTCTTCCTCATCAACCCACCAAACATAGAGAGGCTCATGCTTAACATCAGCTAAACAAAAGAAAAGAGAAGGGATAACAGTGCAAAAGGATTAGAAGAAATTGTAAATTTTATGAAAGCAATTGCAAAATTTAGAGATATTACCCATTTTATAGGTTGAGCAGCTCCATAAGATCTTCAAACTCTGCGGGTCACCTTCTGAGGAGTATTGGAAGAAATCAAAATTACCACATGCAACAATCTTCAAACCCCAACGTCCTTATAAGCGGTGCATTGCAGAAACATTCAAGGAGTTCCCTTCATCAGCATTGGCTCTTTTGGATATCCTCCTTGCAGTAGAACCAGAGGATCGTGGAACTGCTTCATCAGCATTGCAAAGTGAGGTAAAATTAAAATTTTTATGTTAAGATTACTGGTTGTCGCAACAAAATTTCTAGATTTAGTTCTATTTGTGGTTTTTCTTGAGAACCTCTCAAGGGCAACTTTTGCCAATGCTAGCCGAGAAAGTGCTTTAGCCTACGTTAATTTGATGAGTAGCCTATTGCTAGGTTAGTTTTACATGATTTTGCTCTCTAAATTTGGTGTCCCTTGGTGCATTTTTATTTAATCTCAGCTCCCTTTGCAGTTTTTCTCTACAGCACCTCTTCCTTGTGATCCATCAAGTTTACCAAAGTATCCACCTAGTAAGGAGTTCGATACAAAGCTTCGAGAAGAAGAATCCAGAAGGTATCTGATACAATCTTTTATCGGTTTGAACCTACTCTGATAACGTTTAAGAATGCAGTTTCCTGTTTTTTAAGTTAACAGAGAGGATACATACTATTTCTATCCTGCTTTGCATTAGAAAGGCACAGTGGTTTTCACTTCTCTGTTTTCTGGTAAATTGGTAAATAGCATACTTTTGTTGATAAGTGCACTTCTCTTTTTGTTTTGTTTCATACCTTAATTGCTCTTTGCTCCTGATTGCCAATTCAATGCATAAAGAATGGCAAATTTTCTCTCTGCCTGGACATTTTTGGTTTTGATTATGAAGATGGAGTTTTTCAAAATGATCAGGATAACCCTTACTCTGTTGTTAATAAACTAGAAAAAGAAGCATGACGAAAGGAGGCACAAATGAGTCAGTTCGAAATGCTTCTAGAGAACCTAGAGCAAAGCCAGCAAGAGCAAAGCCAGCACCAGATGCCAATGCCGAGTTACAGTCATCCATCCAGGTAATCCAGCTTAAAAATGTTATTCTTGTACGTGTATGCTGCATTAGTTTTACTACTACTGTTAAATTATTTTATTTTCATCTAAGGATTGGCCTTACAAGCCTTTTTTCTTTTGTTTTTTCTTCATGTTCTTGCTTTAAAAATCCAGAAGCGATTAGCTCAAGAAAACCTCACAAGCATTAGTGAGTGCTTCAATCCTGAAGAAGATGGTGGTGCTGGTTTCTGCATTGAGCCCTCCAAAGAAAAGGCTCAACAGGCATACTTGCACACTGAAAATGGGTCTTCAAGAAGAATACACATGAATGGAAATCAGTCTGTTAAGGCAAATGCGTGTCCTAACATTACCCCTAGGAGGCATGGAGAGTTGAAACATCATGCTTCGAATATGCAGCCAGGGGCAACAGACTTACGCAGATTTTCCAACTCGGTTGCAGTTAGAGGCAGTTCTTGTCTAGACATGTCACAGGGAAGCAACTGCTTTCCACATTGGCCAGAGGAGCATTTGGATTCTGGAAATGGTGCTGAGTTAACTGAGAAGTATGAATGGTCCCACCATTTGCTGGACCAACCAACGGCTTCATGCAAGAAGAATGAACAACCATTCTCAAAGGAGTCAACAATGGTAAAGGAATTATTCCTGATAGATAGAAATTCTCATACGAGTGTAATAAGACAGCTATGCTCCTATGGATTTTTATTAGTGCATTCACATAGCATGTTGATGCTGGAATAGCTAATGTGTTTTTTTTGTTTCCTAATTCTTCTGTTTGATGATTCAGGGTTATATTCCAAAGAAAAACAGGATCCACTATTCTGGACCCTTGATACCTCCCGGTGGGAACCTTGAGGAAATGCTCAAACAGCATGAAAGGCGAATTCAGGATGTTGTCCGCAAAGCTCGTGTAGATAAGACTAACACCCATGATGATAACGGGCAAACTGAATCATTACTTCATGGAAATAGGGGCAGGTGACGACCATGATGGGATTGATCCTGGTCCTATATTTCACTGAAGATGCTTGAACAGAATGTCGTGGTTCACTAAGCAGAGGCATTCATGTCCGATATCCGATAGGTTTATTGCTTGAAGATCTCACTGATTGTTAAATCTTATGGTTACCAATTTTGTCAATAGTCTGGCTGCCTGAGATTTGCGATGGTTTTCTCAGAAAACAAAAAACCAAAAACAAAAAAAAAAAGAACAGAAAAGAAAAGAAAAGAGTCAGGTGATTTAGAACGACCAACATGCTCGTTCCAGTCAGGCTATCAAGATTGACATAATCAGCATGCCCTGGAAAGATGGATTTTGCTGATAGAATACTGAAAGAAAAATAATTTAGCTAGAATTGGTAAAGAGAAAGAGCCTTGCTGCTTTGAGCAGCTAAAGCTGATCCTTTGTAATGGATGTAATTGTAACATGTCCAGAACATTATTATCCATCTTATACCAGTTTCAATTTGTTGCCGTAAAGGAATCTGATGTTTTTATTTCACTGCCATGATTATTTGTCAATTGTTTCGCTTGCTTTCTACAAGGTGTTAGGCAAAATGAGCCGAAATGCTTTAAAAGGTTCGAGCAAGCTGCTACAAGGTGTGCAGCTAGGAGTTTGCTACGCTGCATATAAGAGCAATGGTATTTTTTTCACAAAAAAGATTGGTAAGCGATCAATGTTCGCCTAAAAACGATTGCTAAAGTGGTCAGATACTTTAGAAAGTGATGGTACCAGTATTGATTTAAGTATTATCCTTTCCATTGCTTTTTATATGGACGATAGTTTTAGTTGGGCTATTGCTCCACCTTATTACTATAAATGTCAGTTTAGAATGATCCCCACATAATATATTACAATATAAAGGCCTTGGACAGCTACATTTGTTTGTTGAACCAAAAAAAGAGGTACAATGAAATCAAATTCATGTCAAACGTAATGTTGACAGACCAAAGCTCGCAACGCAACCATTTTAAGAAAACACAAACACACGCACAAGACATGAAAGGAAGTAGCTTTGTCTGAAATTGGGGCAAGAAATGATTTTTTTGATTCGGTTGTGAGGAGAAACATCTGAAAACTATGGCAACCCTAACTAAGGAGAAACATCTGAAAACTACGGCAACCCTAACTAACGTACCCATATCTTAATTCTTAAGAGAGGTGTAGAATAGCAGAGAGAAGGAAAAGAAGACGGGGGGGGGGGGGGGGGGGGGCGGAGCAGTGAAAGTGTGAGATGTGCCAACCGAAGAGGTTACTTCATGCAGAAGTAAACAAAGTAGCTGTCTGGTCTTCATCAACCGGATTGAACTACCAGTTTCTGTGACTTCCCTTCATGTCCAAGCATAAAGAAGCAAAGATGTTATAATCTTCTACTGTCTCCCTCCCGGCAAGTCTCGACTTATCAATTGAATCACCTAATTGTACACATATATCACCAATATATACATTTGAGGATTGCAATTTGCCAGCCTCAGAACTGGTAGAGAAGTTGGAAAACATTAAGAAATGAGGCCAAGTAAAGCGAGTCAAGCGCTTAACCTCAAGGTCTTGATGCTGGGAGTGTTCATGGCTTTCGTCCTCCTCTTCGTGTTGAGATCGAGCATGCAGTCTTCTTCTTCCACAAGTAGAACATCATCAGCATGGAATACTGATGGGGGCAAACCAGCAAACTGCAGCTCTGGAAGCAGAAGCTGCAACAAGATCCCAGGGCAGCTAGCCCGCACCATCATCCACTACTCCACCTCCACCATCACTCCCCAGCAGACGCTCAAAGAGATATCGGTCACTGCCAAAGTCCTCGACAAAAAGTCCCCCTGCAACTTCCTGGTCTTTGGTCTGGGACACGACAGCCTCATGTGGAGCGCCTTGAACTATGGGGGCAGGACTGTGTTCCTTGAGGAAGACAGTGCGTGGATCCAGCAAATCGGGCGAAGGTTCCCGATGCTGGAGGCCTACCACGTCACCTACGATAGCAAGGTGAACGAAGCCGAGAACCTTATGGAAGTGGGCGGGGGACCCGAGTGCACCGCGGTTGGGGACCCCAAGTACTCCATGTGCCTACTGGCCTTGAAGGGCTTGCCCAAGGAAGTGTACGACATCACATGGGACCTCATCATGGTGGATGCTCCCACCGGATACTACGATGAGGCTCCCGGCCGAATGACCGCCATCTACACGGCGGGCATGATGGCTAGGAACCGGCCAGGGGGGGAGACCCATGTGTTTGTCCATGACGTGAACAGGGAGGTGGAGGACAAGTTTTCCAAGGCATTCTTGTGCGAAGGGTATATGAAGAAACAGGAAGGCAGGCTAAGGCATTTCGTTATCCCTAGTCACCGAGACGGCTCCACCAGGCCCTTCTGCCCTCACTCTTAGTCTTAGCTTGTTTGGCTGCTTGAGCTATTCATTAATGGAGAGCCCTCATTGCTGACTCTGATTACAGTCTGTCATGGGCAGAAACATCACTGACCGTCAATCAAAGTGATGAGCCCTTGAAAGGCCCACATCGACCCCAGGCTGTCAAAAAATAACATCATTACAAGTGCCTCTTTTCTTCTAATATTCCTTTTTCGATTCCTAATTCCTTCACACATCTTGGGAATCATGGGACTTGTTTTCTTTTTCCGTTTTACTTTTTCTTTTGGAGCAACAAATTTCATGATGTTGGATATTGAAAGTGCAATGCACTACACGTTAGTTTAGGATATATATATATATATTACATTTTACCCAGTTACAAGGCCTGCTATTCACATTCAATATTCATACACTATTTTGTAGTATAAGATTATATGATTGTTACTTTTGTTGTTAATTAATTTCTATTCGTGTAAAGTGTGGTTTACTAATAACGAACACATATGAATACTAGTGTTAATACTATGTTTTGCGCTTATATATGTTAGTTGTTTCCAAATGCACGCACTTAACTATTAAAATAAGATAACCTTATATAACTAGCCAATTTATTTTAACTTAAGTCAACTTAACTTAAAATAGTATGTTCTTATTTTTATATATTTTTTTAATCAATTTCATTTGAAAATCAATTATTACACATAAATAATATTGGATTTCAAATGAAATTGATTTCAGAAAAAAATATATAAAAATAAAAATAAGTCATTTTGAATTAAATTGACTTAAGTTAAATAAAAAATTGGCTATAAATATACCAATTGAATTTGAATTTGTTTAATTAGGGTGATTCTCAGTTACCTCCCTAACTTAAGTATCTACATAAAAACTTTACAAAATCATATTTGTATCTAATTGGCCGTTGGAGCTGAGGCTATCAGTAGTATTTCTTTTGTGTCTGGCAAAACACAAGTTAATGGGAAGATTCTACATTGCCTTGAACTTTTGCCTTCATTTTCTATTTAGCAAGCATTTTCAGCAACACCATCCCCTCAAACCATTTAGAACTAGGTTTTTTTATTTCTCTTTTTCACTCTCTTAAATATCGCTTTTTTGCTTAAAGTCTCTCCCGGATTTTTTTTTTTTCACGAGACAAACGTCTATCAGAATTTTTTTAAAATTTTTTAGTTTTGTGTAATTTACGAAGCAAAAAAAAATATAAGGTGCACGTGCAGGTAAAATTATTCATTTGAAAGTTAATACCTTATTTATCTAATAATAACTTAGATCATTTTTTTTAAAAAAGCAATTTTTATGATTGTAATCAATAAAAGATAATTTATTTTGGCAAAAAAATGTTTTAAAATTAGCTTTTGAACCTTTTAAAATATGGATGCAAGATAAACAAATTAGAGGTTGTTATATATATAACCTCTAATAATTATTTATCAATAATCTCCATCAAAGAAGTGTAATTGATCAATTTGCTCAATATTATCCAAGAATAGGTGCGTCACTTAATTTGGTATGTATGACAGAAAATTAAACTTGTGTTTCATTGGCATTATTAAGAGAAAAATTGATATTATTGGCCTACACTGTTATTGAAACTACAACTTATTTGTCTTTAAAATCTTGGTTAAGTCTAATTCAATGACGTTTCCTCAGTTACTCTTTAAATTTAATTTATCAATTGGAATTCTGCAAACCAAGATGATGAAGATGTCTTCATCTTTTTTTTTTTTTTTTCTTCCATACATTTTCCTGATTTCGGGTCTCAAATTAAAGATATATATAGTTTTCTTTAATAAGTTTGGCTTCTAGATTATTTTTTGTTCTGTCTGATTCAGTTCGGGAAAACTCTGACATAAATTCTCTCCAATTGACGAAGGAGGAAATGGTGTTTCTGCTATCTCATATGATTACTCAGCAACAACAGAGTCAAGTTTTTAAGTGAATTCCACAATGATTTTCTTCTTCTTGTTTTCTTTTTTTTTTTTTTACTTTTTTTTTTTGCCTGGTCGCAAACTTGGCAAATTTACAAGTATACGTCTTTCGCATGAAACAGTGCTTGGCCTCACCAGAAAGTGCACATTACGGAGGAGGGATTATATTCAACCCAGAATTCGATGAGGGTGGCGCAGGGTGGATAGTCACCGGAGGAGCAATGCGGGAACAAGTTTTGGCAGAAGGCAACACGTTTCTTGTGGCTCACGGAAGAACCAACTCATCCCATAGTTTGCAACATACACACTCAGCTTGAGGAGGGAAAGATTTATCCTTTTTCAGGCCAAAGGTTTGGAACTTTTGCTGCATAATTGAGATCAAAACTGCAGCTTGGATTCAAATACCGGAGGGGCCCGAAATAGTCACTGTTTTCTTCAAGACAAAGCATGGTGCAGTTATACCTCATGGTGAAGTTACAGCTAAAATGGGATGCTGGTCCCTGCTAAAAGGCGGTCTCATCGCGCATTCCCTAGGCCTTGCTGATGTTTACTTTGAGGTGAAGTAATCAATATTTTTTTAATTCCTATTTTATAAATTTTGTGTAAGTTTCTTGATCTCATGTATGTTTTTAGGAGTTCTATCACATTTTGTCAAAGTTTCACCATCTTGATTCAACTTTCGTGTAGTGCAAAAATACTAAGATGGATATATAGGTTGATAATGTCTCCCTATAGCCATCCACTACAGGGCAATGAAGATTCAACCAATAGAAAAGCACAAGAAAGGTGAAAAATAAAGCTAAATGATTCACCTGCAAGTAAAATTTAGCAAAACCCTAAAATATGTACAAATCATCCCGGTACAAGAAATTGGCAATAATTTTACCTACATTGTAATGGTTTTTCAGGTACGCAAAAGCAAGGTGAAGTTCCATGAAACATATGCAAATGGGACTATGTTGGATGGTGCTAACATCTTCATTACCTAAACAAGGCCAAGCTTCCTAATCGGGTGCAGGATGAACCACAACATCCTCAATAATGAAGGCTATTGGCGATGGTTTGCCTCTAGATTCAAGCACACTAGCCTCACCAAATAAAATGGTACAACACTAAGAGGGTAAGAGGTGTAGAGGACTCCATGGTAGCAGATGTGATGTTGAGACTGGCACAATAGATCATAGGGTTATGGTGAGAGGCCGCAATGCTCTATGGGCCAACGGGGTAATGCAACTAGAATGGGTCAAGACCCTTAGTCCTATAAAGCTTCTCACGATATTCAGGACAACTGATTGGTTGGGATGTGATGAACAAGAATCTTCATTTCAAGTTTTTTAAAGACATGCTTGGCCCATATGCTACTCTATACATCTATTCCATTTCTTGAAGGCTTGATCCAAGCACAATCATGTACATGAATGAGTTCAACACCATCGAGTACACGAAAGATCAGGTTGCTTTTACCGCAAGATACGTTGAGAGGCTACAGGAGATTCATTCATACCCTGGAAACCAATGGCTCAAGCTTGAAATAGGCTTGCAAGGCCATTTCAGTCCAGACTAACCAATCCTTGCATACATGAGATCTGCATTAGACACATTTGGAACCCTTGGATTTTGCCTATTTTGCTCACAGAATTGGACAACAGATAAGGCCCAAACCAAGCAATTTTAATTCGGTGCCCCTTACCATCATTTTCTTTAACACTTTATATCCTAATATTCTAACACACATCCTTATTGTTTTGTGCAGGTGCTAAACTTTGACCAGATTCTAAGAGAGGCATACTCTCACCTTGCATTCGACGGGATCATCATATCCAACGGCCCAACCCCATGTGGCGGGTTGATGTTGGCAAATGCTGCAAAATTCAATAGCACTCCAATGGGAGATGTTGTGGATAGGCTGCTTCAAGAATCAAGGTTTGGGGGCTTAGAGGTCATAGCAAACAATGAAAGAATGCGCCAAGTTTCACTTCTATTTGGAGATTACATTACTGAGATTAGCGATCCATCCTACCTCAGTAATTCATACAGATACTAGGCTCACTTTTAAACAGGCAAAAGATTCACCACATGGAACTACATGTCCATATTGCCATAGATGCTTAAATAAAATCATGCCATATAATTAATTAGGTTCCTTTATTATGCAAGGTGCTATTATTTTTGTATGCGTATGTGTGTTTAAATTATTTTTACTTAATTTGTTCATTAATGCACAATTTCTCTTTTTAAATGCACTCCATAATAGCTTATTTTTTAGACATGCTGGTTAAGGACTGACATTTGGTAAAAAGTATATGGCTGGTTACGATCATATGCGCGCGTAATAGTGCTAATTAGTATTAGAAGTTCACAAAAACTATATAAATGTAACTATTAGCATAAAAGTTTATCTTAAATATTGTTGCCAACATAAAAATTGTCACTAAATGAAGTTCCTAGCCAATTTAGTAAAGCCTTTTGGTATTCAAATCAAGTTCTAAGAATAGAATATTAACTTCACCTGGGTAAGAAGAGTTAAGGGGTGAGAGATGTCTATTAGTGTATGGCTCAATTAGATTCAACTAGATTCACTATCTTCCGATAAACAAAAATACTGCCACTAAAAAAACTCATGTTAATTGATTATACTTCATAAAATACATTTGAAGTATTGCTTCTGTAACAAACTTGTAAACACAAGTAATTTTTCCACATTTTAGAACTTGGATTTGATGATGGATAAAAGTATGTATTTCATAATGTCTCTCCAGAGTAATCACTAATCTCCTTTTTAACTCTAAAAAACATGTATTTTAATAAGAATACAAAGAAAATAGTAGTTATATATACAATCCTTAATGGTGCGATGGCCAAAATTGTAACTGCCGGACAACCAAAGAGTAGAGACTAGTGACTGGGGAAACTAATGAAAAGAAGAGAGAATGAAGAGTTCAAAGTTGTGTGGCATTATACACTCATTAATGGTAAAATTGTAGATAAATGCAAAAATATGGATGTAGAGCCTACTCTAGCGTGTGAAGAATGAGTAAAAGGCATAGGTGGCTTACCTTATCATTTGCATTTAGATTGGAATAAAATTGAGAGTAAGGGTAAGTAGGGATAGGACTCTTCCTCTATATTTCCTCACTCTATTGATTTTTTATATCCCTTTCGATTGGATAAAAATTAATGGAAAGATGTTCAACAAAACTATCAAAATTTTTCCATTACAAAACTACCATAACCTCACCTTCTATGATTATATATTTTTAATAAAGGAAGACATGGATAAGCAACTCATCAACTTTGAGGAGCAATGGTGCCACTAAAAGCCATATCGACTACAACATTAACATCAACATCAACAGTGGCCGTTTATGTTCGTATGCTTATCTTTATTATTTTGGGCCTCCTAGATTCTTTAAGTGAGCATCATACAATGCAATTGTTGCATTTGGCCTATGATTATTGTTTTTATCAAATTAAAACGCACACATATGAAGAAAGACATCATTGATTGTACTAAAATTGTATTGTTGTAAACTGATATCAACAGAGAAAAATAAAGCTTAAGAAACCTCTTAAAAGCTTGTGAACTACTTGTGTGATAAAATGAGTCAGAAATTGATTGATTGATGTATGAATATATAAAGAGCATATGTGTGTAATTGGTTGACATAAGGTAAGAAACTGATTAAATGTTGCATGAGTATGAAGTAAGAATGTATGAAATTGATATATATAAAATTGAGTTACTATTGTATAACATTAGTCCTTATTATATGAGATTATATTGTTGGGAAATAGGTTGTTATAGTGTAAAACTGACTTCCTATTGTATTAAGCTGAGTTGTAATTGTATGAAACTATATATGTGTGTGTATGTGTGTGTGTGTGTGTGTGTGTGTGTGTGTGTGTATAAGATTGGAAATGAATTGCACGAAATTGAAAACAAATTGTATAAAACTGGTGTCGTTGTGGAGTTTTGGAAGTATGAAGTCCGGTGTATAAAACTGAGATGCTAATGTACAAAACAGGTTTTATCTACATATAAAACTATGTGCAAATATGATAATCAAATGGGATGATACCTAGCATTTTATTTTATGGGAAAAATAGAGCCTGAAAATAATTCATAGATACTACTAAGTTCCTTACATATGAAATAAATAACTTGTATATGAAATTGAGATTCTATTATGTGAAACTGGTGATTGGTGAGCTATTGTACAAAAATATTTTTCATGTTATACAAAATTAAAATTTTGGTGTACAAACTAGGTATCTATTGAATAAAATTGATTTCTTATTGAACGATAATGATTTTCTATTATATGAAAATGAGTGTCTATTATACGAAATTGAACCATTTTCAAATGAAGTATAGTGAAGAGTCTCTTAATACTAAAAGAAATTTCTAATGTATGAAATTGGTTACATATAGTACGAAACTGAGATGCTAATATATGAAACTCTTCATACATGATAATTGTCATAATAAAAAATTATAATAAAAGGAAGTTACAATAAATAATCCAATAAAATCATCATCTTCATCCCATCTTGACTCTTATTTGATAAAAGAATTTAATATCAATTTTCCTTAACATCTCTTAAAGAAAAATCACAGAGCACGACCCAAAATCCCACTTTTGTTTGGCAAAAGCTTCACAAAAGACGCAACTAGTTATATTTTTATGTTTATAATCCCGTTTTGAGATGCCAAATAGATAAAAACAAGCGTAAAATTCTTTGTTGGTAATTGCCATAATAACGTAATTGAAAAAAATGGTAACTTGCGTAAATTCATCCCCAACTACTTCGCAACCTTTTCACCTAATGTGCATATAAAACAGGGGGGAAAAAAACTTAAACTAACAGAGCAAACCGTAATAAACGATGGAGTACATACACATTGAGATTAAGTATATCAAACTTCCAGTATCCAAACAAAGTATAGATGCATCAGATCCCCAACTTAAAGGAAATTATGACCCGTTTGAAAAGAGTTTTTAAGGATTCATGTTAGAGTGTTTATGATTTATTAACGATAGATATTAAATTGTTAAAACTAAAAACTAAAAACCACTTTGATAGATTTGTCTTTTATTTCCAAACTCTTAACACTGATCAATAATCCTAATGTGTTTGGTGAAGCAGAGTCTCCGCATGGCACATGGTACAAAATTGAAAACTTAAATAAGTAAATTGTGTAAATAGTCCCTAATCTTTAATTATCATTGTTTTAGTCCATAACCTATTAAATATTTTTTTATCCTAAATCTCTTAAAATTATTTTGTTTTGGTCTCTCACTAGATAAAATTCATCAACTCAGAATAACCGTCTGACATAAATTTTGAAATTTTTATTTAAATATTTGGTAACAGTTTTTCAATCAATTTAAATAGTTTAATATTTTTTTTATAGAAAATAGACAACTCAAATTAGTGTTTTTTATTTCTAAATAAAATAAGTTTAATTTGAAAAAATTAAAAAAAATGATTTAAATTTTCTATTAACTATAAAAAATTATTATATAGATTAAATTTATCGTAAGACAGTTACTGGATAGTTTAAATTATGATCTAAAAATGTTTTATCAAACTAATATTTTAAGTGAACATATTTCATGTAATGGAGGCCAAAATGAAATGTTTTCAATAGATTTAGGACCAACATGAAACTTTTTAATAGGCTTAAGACCAAAACAGAACATTCAATAGAATAGGGGCTATAATGAAATAATAGTTAAAGGTTAAGGATAATTTATGCAATTTACTCAAACTTAAATTAAGGGAAAAGGTATTCAAATGACAGCCAATTGAAGCCGCTCACGTTTTGTCTAGCGCAAGCACCAATAACCGAACTAGCAAACGTCGTCGTTCTTATCCTTGACGACGCCATCTCAATGTTCTTCCGAGGCACTAGGAAGTGTAAACACGCGCCAAGAGAAGGAGGAAAACAAACAACGGAGGTCCGAGCCAGCCAATCGTTGGCTTCCAATTTTCACTGTCCTTGTTAGGCGCGTGAAACAGATAGAGATGAAAGGTACATTCTTTATCGAGTTGTGTTTTGTTAAATAAAGTTATCTCCCCTGATTTTAAGTAGCGAGGGAATTCAATCATCATAAAAAAGCTCCAATTTATACTCACAGATCCTTTCAGTTCGATTCGAATTTCGAAACCCTAATCTTTTGTTTTCTCTGATTAGGAAATGGGGTTATGGGAAGCTTTTCTCAATTGGCTCAGAAGGTAGGTTTTTTTTTTTTTTTTGCCCTCTTCGTTTGTTCCAGAATTCCTCCCAGATTCTGAAGGAGCTTTGGCAAAAGTTATTAGATTAATGTATTGTTAATGGATTTTTTTTCAGCTTCAGAATTCATTTGATTTAAATTTTTCCAAGTTGGTTTTATAACAAAGTGTTGGAATTAGTCTTCTCTGGCTTTTTTAAGGATTTTTGTTTTTTATAATCTTATTTCCTTAGAATTGGAAGGATTTTCGATTTGAAGCATTCATTTCTTAGGTGATAGGCTGAGGATTCTGGAACTAAACTTGTGAACATGATTATTTAGAATCTGAAATCAGAAGTTCAATAATGTTACCTTTTCTTTTTATCTTCAGTAATGTTCTGTTGAATAATTTCCATTCTTTCGCTGTTAAAGGCTCTAATGTTGGTATACCAAGTTATCTTTTGAAAATTTGAAACTTCAAATGTGCTTCTAGCAGTCCTTTTGATTCTAGGCAATAGTGATTGGATCCATAAAAAAGGGTATTAGTCATTCGATGAGTTCTTCTGAATCTGGTGTTCCTTTGGGCACTACCTTCACAATTTAAGGTGTGCTTATGTTTCTCTGGCATTATGTTCTTCATGTTTGTGGATACTTGTCCAAAGAAATGCTGCAATTTTAGCTCCGAAATACTGCAATTTTAGCTCCTGTAAGTTAGTGCATTACTCTTGTGTGTGCTACAATTTATATTCTTTTCTGGTAGAATTTTCTGCCTGCGTGTTACAAGTTGTGAAGTAATTCACCGTTTGTGAATGCCCGTTGTTGTCTTACTTGTCGACTGACAACTGACAAGAAGAATTTGATGTTCTTGTTACTATTTATTTCGTCCATTTCTTTTTTCAGTACGTTGGTTTAATTTGGGTGATTTTTATGTCATTCAATTGTTCCTTCTTGTTCTTCATTCAGTCTCTTTTTCAAGCAAGAGATGGAACTATCTTTGATAGGCCTTCAGAATGCTGGAAAAACTTCATTGGTTAATGTCATTGCGGTATGTGAATCTTCATGTGATACTGTGATTTTCCTTTCCTTGTCTTTCCTCAAATATTCAGCTTTCTGTACTGATGTATATTTTCTCTCCTGGTTCTGATTTCAAGACTGGTGGGTATAGTGAAGACATGATCCCAACAGTAAGTCATGATTCTAAATTATTATGCTATAAAACTCTGTATCTATATGCAGCAGTTTTCTTTTGTTCCTTCCTGCAGTTGATATTCTCATGTGGGAAATTTTTATCTTCTGTGTGCAGGTGGGATTTAACATGAGGAAAGTAACTAAAGGAAATGTCACCATAAAGTTGTGGGATCTGGGGGGTCAGCCAAGGTTTCGCAGCATGTGGGAGAGATATTGTCGCGCAGTTTCAGCTATCGTGTATGCAATGAACTCACAACTCTCATACTCTATTTTAGGTGATAGACAGTCTTGGAATGTTGATTAATGAGTACTGTTAATGTCATGCTTGCTAGAAAGTGGACCTTGCAAGATTGCTACCTAGGCATCTAACTGCAATCTGCTTGGCAGCATAGTTTCATCAATAACTGTTGATCATTTTTTTTCTGCAGTTATGTTATTGATGCTGCTGATTTTGACAACTTGCCTCTCTCGAAAAGGGAACTACATGACCTGCTAAGTAAAACATCTTTAAATGGCATCCCCCTGCTGGTGCTGGGGAACAAGATTGACAAACCGGGAGCCTTGTCAAAGGAAGACCTAACAGAACAAATGTGAGTGGACTAGAAGTTTGGATAATCAATGTGACCCTTCACCTCACAGAACATGTGTCCCTATTCATTTCCATGGTCTTTTATTTTATGTTCTAACAGAACCTATTTCTTTGTGTGACGCTGGTACAGGGGCCTCAAGTCCATCACTGATAGAGAAGTATGTTGCTTCATGATCTCATGCAAGAACTCTACCAACATTGATTCAGTTATTGATTGGCTCATAAAGCATTCAAAATCGAAGAATTGAGCATGGACATATACTGTGTTGTGTTTTTCCTGCAAATTCTGAGTCTACCCTTCATCTGGTTGGATGTGCTTGAACTGTTGCTTGGATCATCCATTGTTGTAGAGTATGTGTTTTGAAATTTGTACCGAGGCTTGTGTACACAAGTGGGCAGTTGAATGTCTAATGTAAAATAACAGAAGTTTTCGGCTAATTTATTGGGTAAATATCTTTCGTGTTCAGATTAATGCCTTGGAATCGGATTCGTATTTCACAAAAAAAAAAAAAAAAAGGTAATAGTAAGAAGGGTTAAGAGGAGAGATTTATATAGCTAAATTAGACCCATTGTTACCTAATGGGGGAAAAACTGGAAAATTATAGAAATTTTTGTTTGAATTTTCTACGAGTGATTAATATATTCAGTTGTTAATTTTAAGGGTATTGGGGAAGAACTGATATGTCAATGAAAATAACACGTAGTATTAAATTATCCTTAACGTACAGGTGTATTTACAGGATGATCTGATATGATATGACGACGGGAAACCTCAGTTTTTAAACACCCCCCTTCCCTTATTATATCATTCAAAACAGCAATGACGGAATCATTTACGTTATTTGTTACGCGTAACTATATATATAGTCCCTGAACTTACTCAACTTGTACGGGTTGGTGCATGACTTATGAATCAGTAAATTCAAGTCCCTGAACTTTGCAAAATGTCTTGCGTTGGTCCATCAACTCCAAGGCTCATAGGTAAATATTACAAAAGCCTCCATTATCTCTTATTATTTTTCATAAGAGCCCAATTTTGTTCTAAAGGGTACAAATATGTTATCTCTTCCATCAACCTCTGATAATCTCAGCCAAGACATAAAAGATTTAATCCTTATTCATTTCATATTATGGATTTCTTCTCATTGCTCTAAAACCTAATAATGCACACTAATAAGAAACAAGTTAATAAAACCTTGACCACATGTGATTCAATAGCAAAATGAAACCAGCCATTGGTTGTTGAAATCCCACACTGCCACCGCCGGAGGAAATTGGAATCATTTAAATGCAAAAACCTAGAACAATTTTGATTTAGAACCTATTAGAGAAAGAGCCCTCAAATCATGAACTAAATCAAAATTGCTAGAGGGGAACAACGCTTGAGCAAGAGTATAGGCTAGAGATTTGGATTGTTATTGGAAATAGACCAGGTGATGAAAGTCAAATTTCTCCCCACAAAAAATATCATCTAGTCATGGAAAACATTAAAAAAAAAATACTAGAATTGATTGGAACTAGAAAGGGTTATAGATGGCCCATCCAGATCTGCTAGAATTTGTTTCAAAATCTTGCCAAAATGAACGAAATAGAAGATATCTCTACTATCTCTAATGCATGTCTATTTTCTTTCTTTATTTCTTGTTTTTTTTTTTAGAGAAGAGCATCTCTTTTTTGTTGAAAGGGGAGGCCTTAAACATGTATCAGCCCTCCAACTTGAAGCAAAATGTAAAAAGAATAGATGATTTGTAACTGTCTTGAGATCATTGGAGGTTAAGGGAGAATATAGTGTATTTGAATGTTAATAAACGAAGAGGAACTCGTAACATTTTGCAAAGTTGGGGGACTTAAATTTACCAAGTCCTGAGTCATTGACTAACCTGTACGATTCTGACAAGTTGAGGGGCTATTTGTATAATTAAGCCTATTTGTTATCCCAATAGGATTTCCATGGTACGCAGAGGTTTTATTTATCTTGATGGATGGTTTGGAGGTGCCTGTTATTACTATTTTGACTCTTGGACTGTAAATTACTCATTCACTTTCGTCTTGTAAACTTACTGCCTTACCTTGTCTCTCACATTTGTTTGTAGGACTACTTAAATATGATAGAGAAGGAAATAATCAAGTCCCTCATAAGTACTCATAAGTAGAGACGGTGAGAGTTTGATAAGGTATGAAAATTTGAGGTTTTATATGGGCAAATTTGTTAAATATTGTAGGCCTCGATCGAGGCATTTGGTGGCATAAATCCGCAAGGATTTCCGTTATTTAAATTCTATACAATCTGATTGTGATTGTGAACGGGATGGGATCATATCATTGATTAGTTAATTAATCACTAAGCAGGGAGATAATTATTCCAATTACAGATCATTAGAGGACATGCTGGTCTATTCTATTCCTCATTTATCAGCTAAACCGCTATCAATCATGAAAACAAACAACGGATGAATATTCTACGACTAATTTGCATTTTCTTTTCCAATCTATACCTTCAAAAGTTCTGAAAAGTAATTGAGAAAACAAATTGTATTTTTTTTTTTATGTATACATGTGTCCTCTTAATCCCAGTAAATTTTCATATTGATTATTTGTGATTTTCACTTTTTTCTTTGCATTCTATTAGATGAACCTTGGTGCGTAGTGTGTGTGTGTGTGTGTGGTGATATTTTATTATATGGAATAGTTAGTTCTGCTTTTTCATGATACAAAATTAACACATCCTAATACCAGTAACTTAACATAAAGATAGCAGAAGCAGGAATCTTGGCCTCACCCTAACACCAGGTGTTGTGTTGTGTCCCTCTACCATTAGATATGAGGCAGGCGGTGACTAATGCATAAAATATTAATAATTGAAAGATAAATGATTACTTTACAAAAATAAATCAACAAAAAGCAAACATTACCATGAGAAATTAATGTTATACTCCGAGTCCGAGTCCGAGTCCGAGTCCTACTGCCTTTCTTTATCATCTTATTGCTTTCACCTTAATCGATATGATTACTTCTACATATGACACAACCTACTACATTTACCTTCCCCTAACCGTACCTATTTTAACAATTTTATATTTAAAAGGGAAAGCGATACCAACTTATTCTCTCAAAATAAATTAATTTATGTTAGTATTTTAAATTCAAATGGGTTCGGCTAATGCCCTTTTGTCCCTAATTCTGAATGATTTAAAATATTAATGGGTCAGCTATTGGTTTAGTTTTGGGAGGTGAGGAATAATTCCGCACTAAATAAATGAAGATACCCCGTGGGCCGTGACAACAAAAACAACACTAAGCTCAATCGATTAAACTTTTTTAAAATAACGTGACAAATTTACTAACAGTAAGTAAGTAATCTAAAGTCGCTTAGTAATTTTGTAAAAGTGAAAAAAGGAATTGTTACTTTTTCAAAGACAGATGTTGACTGTTGATGACCCAAAAAAATAAAATAAAAGGAAATATGGGAAGAAAAGGGGGGATGGAGTGGAGGGAGGGTAGAAAATTGCTTGATAAAGGGACAAAATGATGACAAAATGGTCCCGTCTGCAAGGTCGTTCTCATCATTTCCATTCATAAATCTGCTTTTTGACATGTTACCCACAAATTACAGCCAGCAGCCCAGATCAAGCAATTATCATATCTTATTCTTAATCTTCAACCTCCTCTCTTGACTTGAGCCCTTGATTTCCATAAATTACCAAAGCAAAAAAAGCTTGGAACCAAGAGGGAAGGGCAACACCAAACCACAACGCAACGAAGAAGAGGGCTGCTTCTCTTCTTGCTCTTGCTCCTCCCGTGGGTTCAATTTCTCAATGGCCACATTTTCAGGGACCCAGCAGAAATGCATGGCCTGCGACAAGACTGTTTACTTGGTCGACAAGCTAACTGCCGACAACCGGGTCTTCCACAAGGCTTGCTTCCGCTGCCACCACTGTAAGGGCACTCTCAAGGTAACACCTTTCTGTTTCTTCTGGTCAGATGCGAATGCCAACTGTTTGATTTTTTTACCATGTGAGAATCATGTCCTTTCTTTTTCTGACATGTGTTTGGACTCTCAATCTTAACTTGTTAAGGTCGATCAGACAGAAATGAATCCTGCGCCTCCTTTCTGTTCTGTTGGATCCAAGTTTCTTCTAAGCTCTGAAAGATAACATGTTCTTCACTTGTTAGCTCCAAATTAAAACTTGTCCCAGTTGAATGAGCAAGTCAATTCCATGGAACGTTTCTCAATTAAACAGCGGAAGTGTTTTCAGCCATCTACTGTCCTTGTCTGACTCCAGAAATGTATTCGACTCAATTCATCATTTTGCAGCTTAGCAATTACAATTCCTTTGAGGGGGTATTGTACTGCCGGCCTCACTTTGATCAGCTCTTCAAGAGAACTGGCAGTTTAGCCAAGAGCTTTGAAGGTTGAAAATTAGATTTATTCATTTTGTATAGCCACACATATCGCAGATCTCAGGCGCTTTACTCTTTTGTTGTTTTGATTATTTCAGGAATACCAAAGATTGTAAAACCTGAAAAACACGTTGAAAGTGAGGTAAGTTCTGTTTTCCTCTGGCTACAAGCAATATGGTATATTCATGTCTGAAAAGATCATTTCTTGCTTGTCAATAGTTACCAAGCTGCTGATGTAACATGTTCTCTTCATTTCACCAGTCAACTGTACCTTAATTTCAGTTAGTTGGCATTGACTTAATGAATCCTTTGTCCATATTCAACTCATTCAGAAGCAAATTCTTTTGTAGTCTCTAGAATAAAAATTTTGTGGCAATGACAATGACTTGATTTTGCATTTCTCATGAACCTACAACTTCCTTTTATCTGGGCTTGAAACCGCAACAATATACCGATAGGCAGAGTAAATATGTTCTTTTCATTCACTAAAAGAAGATGTTTCTTGTTTTCACTGATTGGACTTCTGCTGATTTCTGCAGAATGCACAGAAAGTCTTGAACCTGTTTGGTGGCACGAGAGAAAAATGTGTGGGTTGTAGTAAGACTGTTTATCCCATTGAGAAGGTGACCACTTACCATGCTTTTCTGCATCAAATTACTGTCACTATAGTGCAACGTTTCTTCCCCTTTCTCTTATTTCTGAGTGCTATAAATATATGAAATTTAGTGGAATGGCAAAGCAAACGATTTCCTTGAGAAAATATAAGAGGCGGTAGAGGGCCTCAAATGTGTTGATAACACAAAAAAACCAGTCATTTGTTCTTGTTTTCACTATGAATGAATATTGCTTAAGGAAAAAACAGCTAAGGTATGTTATTTTCAATACTCTGTTCAAAGGTTTCTGTGAATGGGACACCATACCACAGGAGCTGCTTCAAGTGCACCCATGGAGGCTGTACCATCAGTCCGTCAAACTACATTGCACATGAGGGAAAGCTGTACTGCAAGCACCACCACGTTCAGCTCTTCAAGGAGAAAGGGAACTACAGCCAGCTTGAGACTGATCGTGACAATAGTCCTGCGACAGAGAACATTACTGCTCTTGAAATTGCAGCTGAATCTTGAGAACTCTGTCAAAAGAATTTGTTTCTTCCTGCTCTGTGTCCAGTATGCTTTATTTGTCGTAGAAGGAGATTTGACAAATGAGTTTTCGAGGTTGTTTCATTTCATGAGGTCTGAGTGAATCCTTAATAAGAATCAACTTGGTTTATTTTTCACATATCTACAGCTTCAAATACCATTACTACCGTGTCAGATTACTGAATTTAAGCAGTGTAACTCTTATCATTGTCATCAACCAAGTCGTAGTTCTTTGAAACATAAAGTTCACTTTGATGCACAGATCAAAGACCTGTCACCTTAATTATCTAAACATGAGGTTCAATTTATTCATGTTACAAGAAATAAAATTTCGGTTTTTGTTCTGACTAGTGGGTCGGTTCATTCCCCAAGTGCAATATTACCCTCCAGCTTTTCCACACCTAAATGTGTAAAACCAAACCAAACCAACCCAACCTGCACGCTTAACCATTCGGCCACCAATACCATCTAGCAGTGCAGGGAAAAGAGATGCAAAAACTTGATCAGAGCAGAGACGCTGATTGCGATTCCACGACAATAACTAACCTGTTGCAAAATGAGATACTACTACTAAACTACTTATGAGTGAGCTGTAATGCAATGCAAGTATGTATCGTATAAAACAATTGATGGCAAAGGTTTTGTTTATCTTTGTGAGACAGTTTGATAGTGTAATTCTTTAATGAACTGGAATTCAATTAAGACAAAAACACCAGTGCGCTGCTAGTGGATAACTTGTAAATCTGGAAAAGACAGTGGAATAAGTAACCATTTAGATCAAAGAGAACTGATCTCTAGCTCAATGGCTGCCTGGTCTAGATATTTTTGCTCTCTATTTTAGTCCTAAAATTTTAACTTCCTAAATCAGTTCTAGAACACTGTTAAATTGTTACCAGTTAGCCCTATATTTACTGAAATACAAATTGTTGACAGAGAAAAAAAATGATAATTTAAATGGTTAATTAACTATTAAAAAATTATTTCAGTTTAAATTTATTCAAACGGCTTATCTTGTAATTTAAAAATAATTGTTTCAAAAAAATGACCAGTTCTATAGCTAACGACACAGTTGCAAAATTTTAGGTTTTATTTAGAAAAACAAAAAGTTTTAGTAAAAAAATTTAAGGCTGAAATAGAAAAATATGTAAAATTTTAAGACAAACAAAATAAAAATTCGCTTTTCCCATTTTTCCACCGTACCCTTAATAAAAAACAGTGCAAAAATAAAAAGGGTAATAACTTCAATATTGAACCCAACCTGCTGATGTCCAGCGGGCGCCGCAGCAATCAAAACGGAGATTTAAAGGTTTTAGATTAGATTGCTACCGGTAATTCTTCCTCCCTGGCTAAATGACAAGTGAATGGATAATATTGTAACGCCACATGCATGCCTGGAGTACCCAAGCCTAGAACTAGAACGCCATACCCTAACCCAAGCGGCCATGTAACTTCAGGTCTCTGTATACGTACAAGAATCAATCATATAACTGTACAACATACAGTTACCACACCACACGAGGGTCACTTGCTATAAACTCGGCTCCCAGAGCCCATTCTGGATTCCTGGTGTCAACCACAAGCCTAAAATCCATGGAACACAAAACCCACGACTTACCACAAGCCCTATTTAACAAAGGGAGACAACATATCCGACTTCTGAACTTTCCCCCATGCCTTGCCACTTACCCGCACAAAAGCCCCTTTTTACAACCCCAAACAGTTCAATTTGCTCCGCTGCTCTCCCCAGTGACATTCTCAATCCTGCGTTTGTTACATCTCAGGCCAACTGAATGAAGAAGCCACAGTTGAACAGAAACCGTTAAATAGACTTGCACTTCAACAAGGGATGCTGTCCTTCAGCACTTGAGCTGCGAGTATCAGAAGCTCCACCATTTCAACACCTGCAGCAGAAACTGCATCCATTTTCTCCCGGCTTGGCTCCTCTAGAACATCACAAGACTCATCTCTTGTAGCCACCCCAACGCATGCAGCATCTGCTTCGGCAGACCAGCTAACAGGAAGGGTGCTGCCAAGGGCTGTCTTCAAAAGCTTTGCCTCAGTAATGATCTTATTAAGTGCTTCAAATGCACTAGTAACTTCACTCTCCATAGTAACCGACTCTTCTACCTAGATCATTTAGCAGGAAGACAGAGCAAGGTCAACCATCTTGAAACATGAGCATTACAACAAACTACAAACAACACTAGGTTCAGAAGAACTAGTGGAAGTCGTAAATAGATGCATATGCAGCTGAAGATTCGTGAACTAAAACAGCAAAGGGAAGAGAGGTTCCATGTCTGGTACATTACGTGTACACAAATGGCTACCTTGACAAGTGAAAGACGGAGTCTATGTATTGAGGAAGTAAGGTGCTCCATACTTTCCATGCTCTCCTTTAGTGTTACATTTTCTATCTTCATTCTGTTAACAAGAAAAAGTTGAGGAAAAATTACAATAGTTTTATATGTACACTAGAGCCTGAATAAACTTAAAATCAGCATCTATAAAAAGCAACATAAGTCCGCAACCACTAAAACTCATGTTTCATGTATCATATATCATGCAAAGAAATCGAAAAAATTTGGCTCACAAATTTCACGTACCTGGCAATGTCCATGCTATTAAATTTGTTGGGTGAATTTCCCCCACTGTTCAGGTCTGCTTCTGCCTCATTTCCGCTGACATCAAGTGGCCCAACCCAACGTTTCAGATACGTTTTTTTCAGCAGGTTTCTTAGTCTTCCATCCCTTTCATTAATAATCACTTTTCCCATGCCAACTTCAGCCAATACCTTCCCTTGTTTCATCTCATTACTCAATTTCCTGAATTAAAATTAGTATTTAGTATGTACAGGTTCCAATTGGAAGCAAAAGAGACCGCTTGGGGGAGAAATGACTATTATTGTGGAATGACTACTCCAAATGCAGAAAAACCATATTAACCAAAGATCTACATGAGGACGTTTTTAAATGCTAAATGCAAAACATTATTACCAAAACAGCCCCAAATTCCATTATATAATTTTATCTGTCTATCTATCTATTGATTTGTTTATTTATTTATTTATTTATTTTTTTTGCCCCCCCCCAACAGATTTCATGAAAACCTAACAAGCCATAATTCAGCTACACAATGGGAAGTAGCCCTCTCCTTTCCCACAACCCTCCTCTCGGGCAATCAAGATTTGATCCCCATACCGTGGTTTAAATGCCAAAGACCTTTACCATGTAATTTAGTTGACAGCTCAGCAAAAGATATATACCAAATATAAAAGCATCCAAAGAACAAATCTTAATGAGTTCTTGCATTCCTGTTCACTTTCTAAATGAATAACCTAACAAGTAACTTAATTAACACCTGTGACTCTTCTTTTTTATTCATGTTGTTTCCTATCTAAATTTGGGTGAAACTAAGTCTAGGTCCTAACTGGAAAAACCTGTTGTGACTCTTCTTTTTGATTCATGGTTTGATCTGCGAATCCCTACTTCTTATATTAAAACTTTCACCAATCCACATATGATGTGTAAACATTGGCAGTTGTGTACCATAGTCAGTAGCTAGATATGGATAAGGGGGCATGGAATACATATGGTGAGCTACAACAATGCTAAAAGAACCTAACATAGCTAAGTTGTGAGATAATTGAGACGGTTCTCCCCAATTTCAAAGGCAAAACCAGATGAGTAGACAGCCATGTTAGTTATCATGTCAATATGAAAGACTGACCAAGGATATTTCTCAACAGTCAAATAAAGCAGTCATCATTGACCAAAACCCACAAGTAACAGCAGGTCCATCCATTCCTCTTACGAATGTCCCTAATAATACTGAGCCTCATCTTTAGATGGCAATCTCTTAAAGCAGTAGATCATGTCTCTTCATCAAATGTTAACGCATGCCCTAAAGTTCTCTACATGACAGCACACACATGTACCCTGATATTATATGGAGAAGGCATCATTTAGTAAACTAACTCTAGGTTATTGCCCTGAGTACCTTATGAAAGTAAAGACTTCACCTAGATACTTGTCCCAGCCACATGCTTAAGTATTATAATTGAGGACAGATTGATTATCTACAGAGTTAAATACATACTTCATGTCATTATGTAATTTCTTGTTTTTTCCCCAGTAGAAAAAGATAGGCTTAATTAACCAAACTTCGGAGCATATTGAGAGCAATAACACCATATCAATGATTTGTCAAAATAAAGAATGCCTTGAGTAATGTATCGAATAAATTCAACAAGTAAAACACCACTAAAACTAAAAAGCAAATATGATCAGAAAGAGCTCCTACTCTTGCAGCGAGTGATGTTTTTCCTTTAACTGGGCCAACTCCAGTAAGGCTTTCACCTTCTCATTGGTAACCTGATTTAGAAAATCAAATTATAGAAGTGCAAGACATTCATTCACACAAGCAGCAACACAACTAAACCACTGAGAAACTGGTAGATAAGACTACTGCAGATAAAGAAACTATCACATGATCCCACAGTCCTTCAGTGAATTAACTCTCAGGAATAGATCATTGATCATTGAATGTTTAAAACTAAAAAAAAAATGGTCTGGATTTCCAGGAAAGATCAAATTTCATATTTTCATACCGAAGCCAAAACCAAAGACAGCAATAATATAATTTATTTGGTCTATATATAGTCATTACGAGTGATAAACAGTCATGCATCCATTCAGCCCACATATGACATCCAAATTTGAATGTTTCTGGGCCATATAACCAAGAAGAAAGGGAATAGCATCAGTGGTCTAGCAAAAACTTGTGGGAAGTTACTTGAAGTAAATTTCTTTGAAGTTCTTCTATTTTTTTCTGCAGAACTGCATTCACATTTCTCTCCAGTAAATGCCTTTCTTCCTGCTGAGATAAGAGCAAGAGTGCAGCAACCTGACTCCAAAAGAAATGCAGAACTTAGATAATAAAAAATCAATCAAGCATGTTAAACAGGAGATGTTTGTGAGTCAAACCTTCTCCTGCAATGCTTGTGCTAGAGCTTCTGAGGCATCACTTTTTCTATCAGTTACACTAGTAGCAGGGCTTGCCACATCGCTCTATAACAAAAAAAAAGAGAAAAATGCATTACAGTCAATGACAGAACACAAGCATTCACAATAATCAACACATATTTTTCCATGCCTAATTGGCAGAGGGAGGTGCGGAGGAAATAAACAATGCAGTCAGGCAACTGTATGAACCTTGAGCAAGAACTTCGTCTCAGCATCAATGCTGATATGCACATCTCGGCATTCATCAACACTGGGATCACTTTGAGATCCCAAACTTTGGCCCTTAAACTCAACCTGTCTGAACTTATCTTCTACCACACAAATGGTTGATTTTACATGAAGTCTTGCCTCCTCAAGCATATTGACAATGTCTTCCCTGTTTCGAGAATGGTACTCATGTAGCTCTGATATTTTGTGCATGATCATTTTGTTGGAGTTGAACTGAACATGACCAATAATTTAATAATTTACATAAAAAAGAAAGGAAACAAGAACATGTGGAACTATGACAAAAAAATGTTTACTAAAACACTCACCATCTTCTTCTCCAATTCACGAACCTTCTTTTTTAAATGGCTCTCAATCTCCAGACCCTATCAGCAACAAGAGATGAACCTTTAACAAATGCACAGGAAACTAGCAGACAATATGAACAAACAGACATTTCTCAGAAGTCTATACATACCATCCTCAATTTGTTCTGAAGGTTGTCAACAGAACTTCTAAGTCTTTCCCGTTCTTCTTCCAATGAACTCTGTCTGAGAAAATACTTACTCAGGTTGCTATGCAGGGAACTTTTTTCATTTCTATGGAAAGCTTTGGAGCACAATAAGATTTTCAGAAAGTGTTGCAGACAAATACCACAAGTCACTTGGGTAAGCAACCGTGAAGTAACCTCATTTAGCAGATGATTCCTAAGGACAAAACTTTCCTAACGTAGCAGCATGGAAGACAAACATCATGATTCAAGCAGCACTTTGGACAATTAATTCAGCCAAGAAAACCAATAACATAGAATAAACCAATTATGAAGCATTGATTACACAGCAAATAACATATTGAGGATCACAGAAGGTTCTCAATCAATAGAATACTGAATACGCAACAGTTGAATCAGAGACCAAGCCAAATTAGAAACTATAAGATCTTACGATGTATTTAGAGATGGAAGAATCATTGAAACTCCACATTTCATCAGGATCATTCAGTAGATAGGCACATTTTTCATCCCAATTCAGATCTTCAACATCCCCAATAGAATGTTGCTTCATCTTTAAGAATTTTTCAGTAACCTGTTGAACACCACCAGAAGTGAGAAAAGAAAAAAAAAAAAAAGTCAACTGCAGGAAAAGATAGTGAAGACACGGACGCCACACTGTATCAGAGAAAACTACGATAACAAGAACCTTGAATATTAGGAACTTTATTTCATCTGGTCTAAACAGAGCAGGGTTAAAGAATTTATAAGTAAAATAAATAAGTAGCAAGCATGTAACCATTCCCGTTGAAAAAGTGAATAAATTCATTGTCTGCGTGAATATGAATTTTAAAACAATCAACTTTTTTTCTGTTGATTTGTAAAAAATGCTTCAACGAAACAGGACATGATGTCAAATAGCCAATTCATTTCAACTTAATCCAAATTGGCTTATTTTTATTTGTACATCTTTTTTATTTGAAAATAATTTTATTTAAAAGTCAATATTATGTAGGTGTAATAATCCATTGAAAATACATTTTTCATAATCTTATTAAATTTTCATAAATTTTTCTAGTTTCAGGAATTAGAAAAGAAAAATTCATAAAAAAATCAATAACATCATGAAAATTTACTTTCAAATCAATTATTGTATCTCCATAATATTGGCTTTCATATGATATTGGTTCGAGGCAAAAAAATGTAAAAATAAAAATAAGCTATTTTAGATTAAGTTGACTTAAAACGAATTAGCTGATGATTCACGCTACATAATTTAGTTCTGGATAGCAGGACAATGGAAAGAATGGCAGTAAATGAGAGAACCAAGACCACATTGTATGAGGTCTGCTGCTGATTAACAGAAGAAGAAATCAGACTCTTATGGCTCTACAAGACTCCAATTGTTCATTTCAAACACTTTTACAATGATCTTTTTGGTTCCAGCATATTAAGATAATATCTACAAATTAAGAAAATATATACCATAGTTCCAAATTCCCAAGTACAACCACCAGAATGGAAACGACACAAAGCCACTCTCACTAAACTCTAAAGGACTATCAGTTCATTTCAAGTACTCTCAACAGCAATACTTCCAATAGATTTAGATAACATGTGAAAAGTTAGAAAGGATAAAAATGGTTCTAAACTTCTAATTCCCAACCCCATAATGGCATGCATTGTCATATTGGATAATCTCCTAAGAGATTGAGCCGCTAATGTTGTTTAACATTTTTTCTAATGCCGGTTCTGATAACCAAAATGAAATGAAATAAAGGAAACCAAATATCTTTTATTTTATTAAAACTGATCCCACATAGCATCACAGATAATGGTAATTTCTTAATGACAGATAATTGGAATAAATGGTGATGATTTTTTTAAAGATGCCTTTCTCCCAAAAGAAATATTTCAGTGATCTTTCAGAGCACAGCCTAAGCACTCATATAAAAAAATACAACTAAACAGTTATCGTAGAAAAGTCTCACAAGAGACCAGAAATCTAGACAATTACCTTCCTCAAATTTTTATTCTGCCCTTCATGCTTAGAAAGCTCAATCTGCAGTAAATCATTGCATCTCTTTTGTTCAATAATATCTGACATAGTCTCGTCCAACCTGTGACACAAATCAATGCATTCAATTGTCATCATATATAAAGGCAGGGGTATATGAAGGCAGTGGAAAGGGGGCTCTAGATCACCTTCATGCCCTCATAAGTACAAGGATTACACGCCAAATTGGCTAAAATGGAAATAATCTTTTCTTAGGTTAGATTGCATCTTAACCTATACTTCCTATACTTTCCATTTCTGTTTACATGCTTTTCAGTGGCTAAAGGATTACCTCTTCTGCCAATCATCTAATTTTTTATAAGCGAGCTCCTCCTTCTCCTTGGCCTTCTCAGCCTGTCATCAGATCAAAAATCTTCAAAACCTTGTCATAATACAAAAAGGAGCTGCATACAAATTGCAGCATGAATAAGTCATTATCTTGTGAACACAATTAAATGGCAAGTGCACAACCTCCATTATTGACTGGTCACGTTCAGCAAAAGCAGCTGCTACACAGCCATGGAAAAATTTAACCTGCTTCTCAGCTTCCATGTTCTGCACAACAAAGGAAAATAAAACCAAGAACAAAGATTCAACTTCATTTCTTGAACCTATGATGACATTTAATCCCCTTGGATCCAAAAAGTATGTAAAGAATAAAGCCGTTCTGCAAAAATGGTTGATGAATATTTTAAATCCATAGGTCTCTAAATGTAGCATTGAGAAAAATGTAAAACATTAGCGTTAGGAGTCCGATAAACTTGAAATGCATCGCTTCTTAAAACTATCAAAATAGAAAAATTCAAACAGTCTAGATGGTTACAAGAATATATTTCTAACAATAGGACAAAAAAAATGCAAATTAACTCAAATACATAGGTGGCATGGATCCATCCACCTAAAACATACAAGCCCAAGACACAACTATCCTAGCATAATTCCTCTTTCAAGAAATTTTTTGACTTGCGCTAAAAGTCAGAATCTTAGAGTGCAAATGATACCTTTGCCACCTCTGCACTATGTAGGTCTGCCAACTGACCCTGAAAAAGAGAAATACTCATATCAGCTTATATAATATGCCACAAAACTAACTGAAAAATGACCATTCAAACTTCTTACCTTGATTCTGTATGCCTCTGAGAGCTCCTCTTGTAGATTCTGGTTATCCCTTGTGAGAGCAACTAATTTCTTTTTAAGATTCTCAATCTCTTGCTCCAGGCCAGCTGTCCTAATAGAGAATTAACACTTCATCACAACAGGCAGGGAGACTGAGATATCACCAAATGGTGCACCAACTTGAGTTGCAGCGGGAAGTATTCCCTTTCCCTACTGCCCAACCCAAGGATAGACAAATAACACCACACAAAAAAGAAAGCAAATGTCAAGGAATTGAGGTTGTGATATTGGTGGGAAATGATATACACCTTTGGAAATGCATTCGAGTAGCTACAACAAGATAGCCAGGTCCAGCTTGCTGCATGCACAACTGTTCAATGTCTTTGCGCAAATCATCTCGTTCTACAAATCATTGGACAATCATTAGGTAATGGGTCAGTCCATGTCTCGCTATAAATGCTCAGAAGCAGACAGAACAAAAAACAGAGAAACCACCACTTTGCTACAACTATTTCAGTCGCCAATATGATTAAGCCTAGAAAGCATTCAGCACAAACTCCTCTACCGTCATGATTAGCACCACAAACGAAAACCAGAACAAAAGCCAGTTAAGCCTAAAATACCCTTTTCCAATAGCACCAAAAAGTTATCCTAGTTCGTAAAGTTCTTTCTTTTCTTTTCTCGCTGGAATTCTAATCAAATAATCAAAGCAAATACAATAATCGAAGAACAGTAGATGATTAAAAAAAACGGCTACCTTGTTCAAGTTGCTGGATTCGGGCCAGCAAAGGCTCCTTTTCGGTTGAATTCTCGTCCATGTCTTATAAGACACAAGCAAATTCCGGATTACCAACGGGAAGAAGTATTCCAAAATTGAATTATTATAGGACCATGAACTTACATGAAATCCAGAAATACTTTTGAATTGTTTGACTTCGATTAGAAGAGGAAGGGAGCCATCCCTCGTCAAGCGGCTCTCCCTCTCTTCGATCGACCCCCTGGCTTTGGGCTTCTTTCGCCCTCCTCCGGACTGAAATTCCTTTCTACGTCCAAAGTTTCACAAAATTCTGTTTCACCCCCATCTTTTCTCCGTTTTTGCTTTGCACCCCTCATCTTTTTTGTTTGACACTCGGTTTTACCCATTGGCCATTAGTACAGACGTAGTTAAAGGGATTAGGGCAAGAAATTAAAGGGTCTAAATAGGAGTCTGGAACCAATTTTATTTAAAAATTAATATTATATATGTACAATAGTCTATTTGGAAGTAAATTTTTATGATCCTAAAAAAAATTATAAAAGTTTAATAAGAACTATATTTCCAATAGATTATTATACTTATATAATATTAGCTTTTAAATGAAATTGGTTCTAGACCCCAAAAAAAGAATATGAAAATAAAAATAGATCATTTTGGATTAAGTTGACTTAAGTTAAAATGAATTAAGTATAATTACTTTATAAAAAAAATGATTCAAGTGATATTTGGTAAACGGAGATTTAAATTTCAAATGAATTGGTTTTGACTAAGGGTTGGGAAATCAAGTTTTGGTTGATTTAGTTGTTTTCTTCGATATCAAAATGGAAACATTAACAACTTGTTTGGAAACATTCACAACTTATTTGAAATGAAATGGAAATATTTATAACAGTTTAGAATAGAATGAAAACATTCACAACTTATTTGGAATGAAAACATTCACAATTTGTTTAAAATGAAATGGAAACATTTATAACTTGTTTGGAGTAGAAACATTTACAACTTGTTTAGAATATAATAAAAATATCAACAACTTGTTTGTAATGAAATGAAAATATTCACAATTTATTTAGAAAGAAATAGAAACATTCACAACTTGTGTTAGAATGAAATGTAAACATTCATGACATGTTTGGAATGAAATAAAAATATTCATAACTTATTTAGAATGAAATGAAAAATTCACAACTTATTAGGAATAGAAACATTCACAACTTGTTTAGAATGTAATAGAAACATTCACAACTTATTTAGCATGGAATAAAAATGTTCACAATTTATTTGGAATGGAAGCACTTACTACTTGTTCATAATGGAAAATTTTTCAACTTGTTTCGAATGAAATCAAAATATTCACAACTGGTATGGAATGAAAACAATCTTAACTTTTTTAAAATAACATGGAAACAACCACAACTTATTTAAAATGAAAACATTCACAACTTATTTAGAAGTATTTAGCGTAAAATTACCTGATTAAACTTGGAAAGTGAACCGGAATATCGTGTTTAATTTATTTAGAAGTATTTGGAATTGAAACATTCACAACTAATAGAATTCAAAGCCTAGTAATGTCCATCTTGAAACACACATTTAATTACTTTAGGTTAGTGAAAGACTCAAGTCTAGGACATGTTCACTACTAAAAACATGCCTTTTTCCAACTGTCAAATTTCCAACAGCTTGATCGTTGAATATTTCTAATGAGTTGAGCCATTGGAAAACAACCCATTGAAAATTTCAAAAAACTCAATTTCCAACAGCATGGTAGTTGGAAATTTCCAAAGCGAGGCCATTGAAAATTCTTGCGTTAGAAATGATGATGATGATGATAATAATAATAATAATAATAATAATAATAATAATAATAATAATAATAATAATAATAATAATACACACCACACACACATTATTAGAAATATATTTGTATAGATGATACATACAGCAAATACATACATACATACATACATACATACACACACACACACACATATATATATATATATACACATTTTATTATACAATTCAAGAAAGTAAAGTAGTATTTTGAAAAAAAATTGTTAAAAAATATAATAATAATAATAATATTATGTATATTTATATATATTCTTATTGATATACTTATAATATTTATTTCATAGTGTTTATATATCACATACACACACACACACACATATATATAATAGACAATTTATTAACATATTTATAATAAACATATTTATAAATGTATAAATATATCATAATATATATATGATGTAATAATGTATAATACATATCTGATATATAATGGTATATGATATATGATAAATGTAATAATGTAATAATATAATAATATAATAATGTAATAATAATAATATAATAATGTGTAATAATGTAATAATAAGGTATATCGTAATTACCATATATAAATATATAATCATATTTTGTGTGTGTGTGTGCGCGCGCGCGCGCGCGTGCATATATTTATAATAAAAATAACAATAATTATAATATAGTTGTGTGTGTGTGTATCACATACATAATGCATAATGATATAAAAGTGTCAAACTAACCCAACTTATTAGGCCCAATTAATTTACCCAAAATTAACCCAAATCTAATCTAATTTTATATATATCATCTATCACCCTCTCGCTTCTTCATTTGCGCTCTCCCTCTGCTCTCTTCGCCTCTTACTTTCTTCGTAAGCTCGCGTCTCTCTTTTCTCTGCTCTCTTTGCTCTCTTCATCTATTCTCCTATCTGCTCTTCGGCTGCTTGACTGTCTCCCCCTTGTCGCTGTGCTCCGCTCGCCGTTCATCACCCATGCTCGGCTTCTCCGCAAGCCTACCACCCATGCTTGGCTTTTCCACTCGTCGACCATCTGCCTTGGCTTAGGTATGCTCGTTGTTTGCTACTCTAAATCCGCACCAAATCTGCACTAAATCTGTTCCAGCTCCGCACCAGATCCGCCACCTTCACTTCGCCATTCACCACTCTTCACCGTCCACCTTGGCTCCTCGCTCCGCCACCCTCCTCCGCCCGCCGCGTTTGTAGATCCACCTTTTGAATTTTTGTACATTGTTTATAATTTTTGTGGATCTGGTTTTATTTTATGGTTTTGTTATAGTTTTTGTGTTTTATGTTATATTTGTGGAAATCTGTTTTCAAAATGATTTTCCTAATTTTTCATAGTTTATGTCATTTTTGTGATTTTTTTATTTTTGTGATTTTGTGGTTTTTTTGGACTCCCACTTTTGAATTTTGTTTTTTAAATATAAGATATAATTTTTTAAATTTTTTTGTCATATTATAAAATATAAAATATAATTTAGTACTATATAAAATATATCTTTTATATATTTTTTTATTTTCTTATAAAAAATTTTCAACGGCCAAGCTATTGAAAACTTCTTACATTGGCCAAATATCAATTGACAAAGGCCAAGCTATTGAAATTTCTAACCGTTGATTTTCCAACAACTTGAAAATATTAACAGCAAAAAATAGGTCATTGAAAAAAAAACTTCCAATAAATGGTTGCCATGGACCTGTTTCCAACAGCTGGTTGTTGGAAGACTCAATTTTTCAATGAAAAACAGTTAAAAAAAGTTTTTGGAAAGAGCTTATTTTTTAGTAATGTATATAAGTTCCTTTGAATTCAATTGTTAGAGATGTATTATGGGATGACGTAAGAAAAACTGACATTCAAATGTCACACAACACCTTCAAATTTAGTCAAAATTAGTCAAGTTTCATTTGTTTTCGGAGGATTATAGTGATACATGATAAGTTACAAGAGCATGCAAGTATTACTAACCCTTTGGCGGCATGAATAATGATGAGTGAAAAACAACACTTTATTTCATTTTTTCCCTATAATTTCTTATCAAAGTAAATAGTTAAAAAGAACAGCACTTCATTTTATTTCAAAATATCTAGCTATTATATATGTGTGGTGTGACAGGTAACGAAACATTACTTTGGCTTTAAATTATATATATAAATATTTATGTACGTACATACAGAGAGAGCGACAGTATATAATTGCAAAAAGGTACAAAAAATACTAGCTAGTGTTAAATGAACTGTTTCTGAACTCCCGATCATTTATGTTCATTTTTCAAAGCTTAATAAATGTGCTTGAGTATTGAGCAATAATCCAGACTAGCTTGTTTATATAATTGAAAAAAGTCCAAACAATGATCCACTAATTTGATTTAGTACTGATAGTTTGCTAATTTTTCACCTAGAGCTAATATCATTTAAAGGTAATGTTATATCACTCAATAATGACTTGAATAGTTTTTTTAGAAAATAATTAAATTTTGTATGAATTTTTTTTCTGAACCTAGGGTAATAAAAGAAATATTAATAAAAAAAATACTTACATGTTTTAAAAATATTTTCAAAAATATTTTTGGATTTCTTTAAACTTGTACAGTTTTAAGTGATATGTAAGTTGAGTGAATAATCACTAAGAAGAAAAATAATTCATTACATAATTCATTATTTAATTCAAAGAAAATAGGTTAAATGTTCATTTAAATGGCTGGAGTAATTTATGAATGATTGTGATAGCTTATGTAAATCTCTAATATTAAAAGTCACTTTTGAATAATTTTTAATTGAAACCTTTCTTTAATGTTGAACGCTAATGTTATTTTCAAAAAGAATCTTACTAAAACCCAGTAGATGAGATTGATTTTGAACCAGACATGGAGCTAGCTCATTTGCAAAACGGGCCTAAAAAAAGAAAAAAATCTCAAAGCCAATGTACATGTACGTGGCGGTGGTGTTGATCTTCCCTTAATCCAAAGAGTTTCGTACAGTCCAAAACCATGAAGAAAATGAGCAAACCCCGGGTGTGGGCCACAATTAAACCCTGGCCTCCTCCTCCTCTCTATCCAAGAAATTCCAAATCTGGGTGCAGGAGTCACTGCTTCCGACCAGTTTGGACTTAATTTACTCTTTGTTTGATCATTAACTAAAGGAAAATGTAAAAATTAAGAATGAGAAAATCTATCAAAAGTTTATGTTAAACGTACGGCTTGAGTAAGGAAAGCAAATTAATTCCATGTCAGTTATGTGATTTATCGCCTTCTTTCGTGTTTGTGTGTGTGTGTTTGTGTATTTCTTCTCTTTGATTAATTACTTATACGAAACATGACTTGTTATAAATTATTATCTTCAATTATTTATTGATGCATACAGAAGAGGTCAATTAAGATGAAGATATTTTATTTTCATAACAATCAGAAATTAACTTGAACATTATGCTCCATTAAAAAAAAAAGAAGAAGATAATTTGACCATTATACCTCACAGTTACAACAATATTAATTACAAGAAAATCCTCATCAACACCCAATAGAAACAAATTAAAGTCGATTCTTAACCATGCATGAAAAGTCCACATTAAAAATTAACCTAATTAACTTGACCACCACATTTAGTTCTCTAAAATTAACGATAGCAAATTGATTCATGAAAGTAAGTAAGTAACTAGGAAAAATAAATAAATGAAGAGGTAACTAATTAATTCGAACATGCGTGACTCTAGTCTAGCCAGTGCCACCAAGGACAGCCTTAAGCTTCTTAACTTGAGCATCATCAAGGAAAGTAACCGTCTCTACTAAAGGCGAAGGAAAGTCATTAGCAAACAAAGCAAAATCAGTAACTTGGAGGCCCGGATTAGGGCTATTGAAGCTAACAATCGCGAGGGCTCCATTTTTCCCCGAATTCACTTGAAAATGCAGCAACCCTTGTGGGAAAACAATGACGTCCCCTTTGGCGAGCGTTTTTACGTAGACTTTATTTGCCGAGGAGGATATGAAGCCGGCTGTGATATGGCCATGAACCACATACAGGATCTCCGTGGCACCCGGGTGGGTGTGTATTGGGATTACACCGCCCGGTGCAAGGTCCAGCCGTGCCATGGAGATGCCCAGTCCGTTTACTCCAGGGAACTGGCTCACAACTGCTGGGGTCACCGCAGCCTTGATGATGTTGGTGGTGTTTCCGGCAATGCCTAGGCCCGAAAACACAAAGTCATCGACCGTGACCTCGGCCACCGGCTTGCACAGATAGCCTGATGGGCTATCTGGGCCTTTGAGGTCAGCGACGCAGAAGTCGTTGACAGCTGCGGTTGTTCTTGTGGGAGAAGAGAGGAAAGTGATGAGAAGGGAGTAGAGAAAGATCAGTAGGTGAAGCATTTTAGAAGCTCTGATGAGCCACTTGAAGAATAATCAAGGTGAGTGAGAGTGAGATTGTTGCTTTTAGGGCATATATAGAGGATCGGCCAATTAAGATGGGGTTATTTATGCTGCAACTTGGTAAGAGGACCACATTGCTCTGTGGAAAGTTGCAATTTTGGAAAAGCTATCACGTACGAATTTGAGATATTTCGTGAACGTAATATTTACTAAAAACAACAACGTTATCAGAATGATAATTAATGATTGTGATGGTACAACAAAGATCGATGACATGGTCATCTTTCTTCAGCTTTCAACTAAGATCTCAGGTACAAGTAATATTAGTTAATATTCGATAATTTAGCTCGTATAATGTATTAAATTGAACCTTTGAGCGTTGTTGTTGCGTTGCATGTACTACAATTGTAGCCTCGCGATTAAAACGAAAACATTTGCCTTCTCCCTTGTGCCAAATTAGGAGATTAATAGTTATGTTTCAGAAACTTGAGAATGCAATTGTCATCGGTAATGACGTCTCTGTTTTTTTTAGTAATAAGTTGCTTCTTTCTTCTCCTTTGCTTTTGCATTTTGATTTTTAAACAATTTTGGCATAAAGTTGTGAATAAAGGAGGATATATGTAGAAATCATATATAACCTCTCTTCAACAAAAACACGTCGTTCGAAATCCAAATAACTTGAAAATATACATAATTTTTGTTTTATTAACAGGATAATTGTCCTATCAAAAGACTGATTAGAATTCAAGCACTTATTTATATTCTGAGAAATTAGGTTATAGAAGGAGAACTTAACGTTAGTCTTCCCCCTAACATTCTAGCATTGTTATCGATCTCAGCATGCAGAAGAAAAGAGGGATTGGGCGAAAGAGTTAACGAAAGAGAGATTAAAGAGGAAGGTCATGTGGATGTGGGGGTGAGTGAAAAAGAAAATGGAAGAGAGGGTGGCCCAATGTCACATGGGTAGACAGCACAACAGGACATTGTGACAGCCAATAGCCAACGGTGAAGAAAAGACTCTCACTGTCCTATCCTATTGCCCGCAACAAGCTGGGATGGGGATTGGCAATTGCAACCCTACACCAAATGTGTGGACATTTCATATTCCCCTAAACTTCCTTACCCATATCCTGCCACCCCACTCCCCTATTACTCAACTCTATGTGCCCATACAATACTCAACATGAATGAATATAGAAAAATTAATAAACTCTACTTACTTTTTTCCGTGAATTAATCAAACTGTTACGAGTACAACTTAGTACTGTAATTCTCACAAGAAAACACTTGTACATGTGATATTACTTTTTTGCTTTTCCCTTCCATCACTTTCTAAAGTATGAGCTAGACATCACATCACACTTTTTTTTAATCGACAACATTCGCCTAATCATATTTTAGTTCTCTTTTAAGGGCATAAATCTGCACACTACACATCATAAACTTAGGATGAGATAGTCACATGACTTGTCTACCACTGAATCCCCCAAAGGTCTCAAGTTAAAACTGCAAACCAGTTTATGCAGATGCCTTGTTTGCTATATTAGACTTTCACACACCTTATGGCAATATAAACAACAAAGACAATGGCACAACACCACCACAGCAACTAGTAGCTATAAGAAACGGATATCCCAAGCGAACTGTTGATATCCCAAGCGATATCCAGAAAATGAACGGTTGATATCACGAGCCCTGCATACCTATCAAAGCGAACTGATCCCAAACCGGTAGGTCGATTTCTGAAAGCTATAACCAAGTTCATGGGAAAACCATCTCCCCACTAGTTCAAATCTACAACTACAGAAGAGCATGGACACAAATCTACAATCAGAGCACTTTGTTTCTACATTGAGAATGTCCCAATGCCTTTATACCTATGCCTGCATCCGACCCAGGGCCCCTAAAATAACCAAATTTTGACTAAACCAAACAGACAAATTTCCTCAACTTGGAGTCAGATCAATCACACCAAAGAGCAGGCACAAACAGCAACAAAAACAGTATAGTTAAAAAGAGCTAACCTTTGTCTTTGTACTTGTTATAAAGATCAGTCAACTGGGTGTAATTTGAATCTGTAAAGCCACTGTTACCAGTTCACCCATACCCACATCAGAAACTTCTATATACCAACAAAAAGGGGAGGGGGGAGCAGAAGATCAAAGTGCCAACCATTTGGCGGCAACATTAACCACTAGAAGAACTTTCCCCTTGTAGCTGCTGAGGTCCACATCTTGGGCCTTGAAATCCTACATCCGAAATCAAGCAAAAATGACAAATCCACTGTTATGAACTAGTATTCATGGAAGGAAAAGGGCAGAGCAAGAACTTTTATGAAAAATTTTGAACCTTGAAGGTGAATTCATGGATGGATTTCTGAGGAATCGATTCCGAAGCTCCTATCTCGGAGGCAAAAAGGGCTCCCTTCTTTTATCCAAGCTTTTGGTGGTGTTCTAGTATTCTTGTGGTGTCCTCATTTCCGGTGGAGGCTTCGTGTTCGTATGCTCTGATTTCCGGTGAACTATCGTCAAGATTAGTATGGCAAGCGGTGAGATCGGGACGGCAAGCGGCGGATTGAACCTTCACGTTTAGGGTCACGATGGCCTGACCCTCTGTTTTTGCGAAGTTTCACGAAATGGGGAGAGAGAAGATGGTCTGTGGTAAAAACTGATGCTAAAGGCGGGGATCCATATTTTTTTTACACTAGCGAGTAGCGACAATCTGCCGTCGCTTACTAGGAAAGTTTAACTATCGCTAAATATGATAAAAACTGGTTTATATACCGCCGTTGTCACGAATAACAATTTTTATTAAGTTTTACAAAATAATAAATATTTAAATGTTATAAAAATATTATTATAAAAACATGCAATCGAACAAACAGCTTAAAAAGCATCAAATTATTACAATATGGTATTGAGTATCACCAATAAATTTATTTATTTATGTCAAACTTTGAAGTTTTAAATGATAACAATTCAAATGGTTATATTATTATGTTCAGCCCTAACTCTAAAATGAACCATTTTTCTGTAAAAATCATATACAAAAAGTGTTAACATGAGATTAGAAAATATAAAGCCAAAATTATATTTTAGGAAAAAAAAATTTGACGTGATCATCGATTTGAATTCTAGAGAAACTGATTATGTCTTATTGTCTCTTAGCACGATAAATATTGTTGAAACCTTCAAATTATGACATCTTTTATATATAATGAATCTATAAAAGAAAGATAGTAAAAACATAACATGCTTTTGAATATAAGGCGAAATGTCAGAAAAGGGAAACGTGATAAATATACACTCACACATACATACATATATTTTTTTCACATCAATTAATAGACAAAAAAAACTTTAGATTGAGCACATGTATTTGTAAAAATATAGACTTGCAAAATAAAATTAAAAATTAAATCACAATAAAAAAATGAAATACTAAAAGAAAAACTTGAAAAAATAATTGTGTTTGGTAAAATTAAAACGTTAATATTCAGATGTTAAATGGTCCAGAACTTATTATAACGATTTTTATTGTTAAATGGCCCAAAACTTATTATAACAGTAAAATATTCAAAATTATAATGTTTAAAATAAATAATTTAATGGACTTTAAGTTATGAAGCAAAATAACTAAAATGTTGAATCACCAAAGTTATAAAAAAAAATATATTTGAGTCTTTTCTTAAAAGGTAAAAAATATAATAAAACATACAATGTTTGAAATTATAATTTTAAATTGTAGTCAATAAAATAATTTGGTGTACTTCAATATTTCAAATAAATTATTTAATAGATCTGAAGAACTAAAACTCTTAAACATAATTGTCTAATAATTATAAGATAGAGTAGTTTAAATTTAAAATAAAGAAATTAAGTAATTAAAAAATTTAAGGAATAAATTATTAAATGGTATAAAATATATCAATATAACATTAACTAACTAATTAATTAATTAATTAATTATATTTTATATTTTAACATTATCAATATGACATTATTATAATTAAATGGTATAAAACATATCAATATAACATTAATTACTTAATTTTTTTATTTTAATTTTTGAATTTTAACATTATCATAACTAAATCTCATCATAAAAAATTATAAAAAAATTATTTGATTAAATTTTACTACATTAATTCAAAATTTGGGAATTAGCAAAATCAATATAAATTTAAAGTTAATCTTGTATTTATCTATGTAAATATAAATTTGGATGTAATTAAAAAAAATTACATCTTTGATTGTCACCTGTCACTATCATATTACATTAGAGGGTCAGAAATATATTTCATAAACCATGTACAAAAATTTGTGGTTAACTTAAAAAGGAAGAAAAGGATACCATGTTTTAATGAAAATTCTTCGATTAGATGGAAAGCGGGTCAGGCATGGGTTACATTGAGGATCGGGTAATATATACTACCTACATCACAAGTTCTTTGAATCATGTTAATTTTTGTACTTGAATTTATTTATATTAGTGTTTGCTAAAAATATTTTTAAAAAATTTATATAAAAAAGCTTAAATTTTTTTGAAAAATACTAATATAAATATATTTTAGTCAAACTTAAGTAAAAAAATATATATGTGCAAAGAACTGGGACAAAGGTAGTATTAAAATTTTATACCAATATTATTAAATAGCACGGCTTCCTTTATACGTATTTTATGAAGATAATTAAATTTTGCTTGCTTGGGTTTTGTAAAGTTGATGTTGTTCCACATCCCTGTAAAAAAAATTTTGACAAATGATTCTTGTTAGTGTTGGTTGAAATTGAGTAGAGAACAAAAGAACATGTTTCATAATAAATCTAAGTTTGGATTCTCCCACACCACCATATCATAGACTTTGCTACCCTCTTGCTGAACCATCGCCCTCTTGCTCTCAGTTCTCCGATCTTCCCCCATCTGATGCTTGTAAATCACCAGTGGAATCACCTCGCATCGTCTTCAACTTGGCTCCGTGCTGGCCTCCCAGCTCAAGGTTCCCGCATCCTGACAAGCTGTGCATCACAATTTATTAGTATTACCAATATTTGTAATCCAAAATAAAACAACAGCAGAAAAAAATGCAGTAGTAATATTTGTAAATAGCCCCTAGTCCCTAGACTGTTGAATAGTCATCAGTCTCAAGTTTTTCTACTCCATTAAAAAAAACAAAAGAAAAATAAAATTTACCTTTTTTAATCTCATATTATACTATTATAACAACTCTTATAATCTCATATTATACTATTATAGCAACTCTTACTCTCTTAGCGTATCCTTTCTGCCATTATTATTCTTCGGTTATAATTCCATAATTTTCAAGATTAATTCACCAAGAATTTCCTAAATAGATCGCTCAATGTGGAGAATTCCTTTTAAAGAGGAAATTGATAAGAAAATAAAACAAAACAAAGTCATTTGGATCATAAGCGATTGTTTGCATCTATGCTAACTCATCAAAGTTTGTCAATAATCCTTCCCACTCTGTTTTCCCACTGAACTATGGGTCAAAGATGAAAAGAAAAAACAAATTGAAGCCCGAAAATTGAGAATTACTTGCTTTCTTGAAAGAGACTTTTGCTTTTATCATGGTAATCATAGCTCTTTTTCTCTTCAGATTGAGTACTCGAGGAGAATGAGAAAGGTATGACAAGGCTCAAATTGGAAACTTCCACCTCAACGATAAGCATTGCCGCTTCACTAACAAGACCCATACCCATGATAGAAATCGGAGATGGCAAAGCTCCGGACGTTGGTACCGTCAGAGTGGCCGTCTCCGGGAGACACAACGTGCCATATCTGATCTTTTTCTCTTACAACCCCAGGAGAAGAAGAAACAATGGAGCCGGAAGACAATGTAGAAAATAATTACATGCTCTATGAGAATAAACCACAATTTCTCTCTTCCAATTTGCAGCAACTACCTCGCCTATAACATTGGTATCAATGGCACACACTTCTTTTGTTAATATAGGCCATGATTATTGTTTTTTTTAATAAAGTTAGATAATTATGTTATTTTTTTATTAGATAAATTATCATGATTTTTTAAATTTTGAATAATAGCATGATCAAGCTAAAATATATTTTATATTTTAGCAAAATTGTTATAAATGTTAGGAACAAATATTTGTATTGCTATAAATATAAATTATTATTTAGTAGCTAATCACATATATAAGTAATATTGGAAGCGTCTATATACCTGTGTCTATTTGGTCATTTATCTATAAATGATAAGGACAAGTACAACTATTTGCATCGGTATGAATGTAGAGTAACCAAGCAATAAAAATAAGATAACGAAGTGTTTGGTTCATATATCTTACAGAATGAAAACTCTAACCCTTTTTATGCTTAGTTTATGTATTTAATTTGAATATTTCTTTAAATTTTGAGCAACTAAACTATAACTTTTTAACTTTTGGATAGTAACTTTTGAAGCCAAATCAGGATAATAATGTGGCTATTTCTAACCAAATTAATTTAAAATTCAAGATTTAGCAAAATCAGGATTAACATAAATTTAATTTTGTATTTATCTATCTAAATTGAAATTTTAAATATAACTAAAAAATTACGCCATTGACTACTACGTGTCACTACCGTATTGGAACATAGGATTAGTGGTATATTAGGTAAACCATGTGCAAAGATTTACAGTTAACTTACTAAAAAATGAAAGCATGCCACGTGTCAGTTCTACAATCACTCTCATTAAGGAAAAGACAAAATAACTCTTAGATGTATCCTACTTTATATATATATATATATTAATGATGGCTTACCTTTACTAAATCTAACCAATTTTTTATAAATGAATCTATTAAATTTTTTTAAAAATAACTAATACACTTACCAACATAAATTGATCCAAACATAAACTATAATCTCTTCCACAATGTATATGTATATTCATTTATATTTTTTTATAAAAGAAGCATGGCTTTTATTTAAGGTTATTTTTTATATACAAATAACTAACATTATGATCACTGATCAACAAATTAATGGGTAAAATCCACTGGGGGTCACCTAGCTTATTTTTTTGTCCTAAACGGGTACCTTACTTTCAAATTGTCCTACCGAGGTACCTTACTTCTTATCGCGTATCCTATCTGGGTACTTTCCGTTGATTCCATCGTTAAGTCTCACGGAAATTGCTGACGTGGCATTAATTAATACTACAATAAATGTAAAATAATAACTTTGGACCCTAACCTTTTCTAATTACTAATTATAACCCTTAAACTTTCACCAAATTCATTTTAGCCACCGTCAACCTCTTCCTCTGTCGCCCACCATCCCAGCCGCCTTCGACCTCTACATCGTCCTCCCCGTCCTCCGCAGTATCCTCTGATACATGCAGCCTTCTTGCATTTGGTATGCAAGAATGGTTGATGAATGAAGCCAACACCCACAAGCCAATTCCATAGTAATCACAATTCTTCCCTAGAACTTTTGCAGAAGCGGCATTTTCCACAAGCGAATTCACATCCAGGATGCTCAAAATCTTATTTTTATCAAGCTTCTTATCTGAACAACTGTTCTCCCCCGTCTCAGGCTTAAAGAAGCTGATACGAGGAACTTCAAGAGCCTCTTCATTGTCGCCAGTTGATAATGTACTGATCATCTGGTGCGTCCTCTTGCTTATAGTGACGGATTCCATGACTTTATCGATGAAATTCCTCCACATGACCAATTGTGCATGCTCAACTGAATCTTGCCCTGGTAACACAATGCCTCTCTCTGTTGCAATTGTCTTAGTTACCAAAACCAAAGTCCCAGCTTCAACATTTTTCGTTGTGAAAAGCCCTCTACCACTAATCTCAGAGCTCTTTATCTCTACAGGACGAATATACTCACCGAGTTCTGGTGACTTCCCGCGAAATCCATTTAGTAACCAATCAGAAAAATCCAACCCTCCAGTCCTTGACTGGATTTCAAGTTTCTTGCATTTTTCGACATACCTATTTAGAATCTCAAGGTTCCCACTGTCCTGGGGATCAAGAAGAGCTGATTCGAAGCAATTCAACGCCACGGAATATCTTTTCAAGTGGAGCAATATCTTACCTTTGCAAAAGAGAGTCTTGAAATGGGTCCCATCTATTTTCAGCGCTTCCTCGCAGTCTCCGAGAGCTTCCGCGTAATCTCGCAGCCGGAAGCGTGCCTCTGCTCGATTTGACAGCACCAAGCAGAGGGTCTTTAGGAGCTTGGAGAGTTGTTCCGGGTTGGGGTCAAGTTGGGTGCGGCAGAAATCGAGGAGCTGGGAGTAGATTTGGATCGATTCTGTCCATTTTTCTTGAAGGAGGAGCTCGGTGGCTTTGGAACGGAGCAGCTGGGGGCAGTCATCGATGAAGGAGGGCATTTGAATTTGATGGTCTGGTTCGTCTTCCATGTGTTTGGATATGTGATGTGTGGGGAAGATGGTCTGGGTTGGAATTTTAAATCTTATGGTTTGTAATGGTCATATTCTTCTGATTCCTCTCGACCGCTCTTTTCTTCCGTAACGGCAACAGCTATCTTGCTCTTGTTTTTATGATTTGGGAGGAGGGGTGATGATCGGAGGATACTGCGGAGGACGGGGAGGACGACGTAGAGGTCGAGGGCAGCTAGGATGATGGGTGACAGAGGAAGAGGTTGACGGTGGCTAAAATGATTTTGGTGGAAGTTTAAGGGTTAGAATTAGTTATCAGAAAAGTTTAGGGTCCAAAATTATTATTTTACGTTTATTGTAGCATTAATTAATGCCACGTTAGCAATTTCCGTGAGACTTAACGATGGAATCAACGGAAAGTACCCAGATAGGACACGCGATAAGAGGTAAGGTACCTCGGTATGACAATTTAAAGGTAAGGTACCTGTTTAGGACAAAAAAATAAGCTAGGTGACCCCCGGTAGATTTTACCCACAAATTAATATTCACAAGGCTTGGTGGAAAAATCAATTGACATTCAAGAGATTCTCGCCTCTCTTTCTTCTTTTCTAGAAAAGTAATTCAGATGAATAAATTTTTTAATATAAATTATAATATATATTTTTTAGCCTAAATTATAATCTAAATTATAATTGGCCTTTAGTGAGAGCTACATGTTACAAAATCTGGCTAAGACTTAGAAAAGGCTAACCATCATTAATTTTTTTTGGATTTTAGAGAGTGCAAGCAGTCACTAAATTTAGTGACTACTAATCGTCATTAAATTAATGAGGGCAAACTATCGTTAAATTTAAATAATGACTACTAATTGTCACTAAATTAGTAAGGACAAGCTATCGTTAAATTTAACGGCTGCTAATATTGCTAAATTAGTGAGTGCAAGCATTCACTAAATCACTATTTTTCTAGTAGTGATGGCTAGTATTCACTAAATTAGCGAAGACAAGTCTTCACTAACTATGGTTATAAGTTACTAATGGCTAGCATTCGCTAAGTTAGCAATTTCAAGTTGTCATTAACTTTGTCTATAAGTTAGTGACAGCCAACCTTCACTAGTCTATGACCAATTAGCAAAGACAAGTCGTCACTACCACTAGCCAATACTTTTAAAACTTTGTTCATTCAATTTTAGAAAAATAATTGACATAATAAATTTTTTAACCAAAAATAAAATTTTATCCTAAATTAGAATTTTTTTTTTATATACACATGGATCCATCCATCCATACATCTTCATCGGAAAAGAAACCGAAAGCGATTGGAATTGATCATTATCGAAACAAATGAAAAGAAAATGAAACAAAAATCTCATCAAAAACCAGTGACAGTTAGTTGATAAATACTCATAAGTGTAACTCTTAAGGGTTTAAATCATCATTATACACTTTGAGTATGATTAATTTCTTTAATTTAAGCAATTATTTCACCAGGTTACTATTCACACATACTATTAATATGCATATTTACTGTTCATATGTAGAGTACTGTTCACCACATTTCACTATTCATACTCGGGTTACTATTCATCCATATTAAATAATTGTTATTTTATGTAGGTGGAAAAAATTATCACTTGACGACCATTCACGAGAAAAATTATATATGGACCTGTAGATGTCAGAATTGATTGATTTTAAATTCATTTGAAAGCCAACACATAAATCTTTAACTCTCCTTCACATGCTGAGAAACAATTTAACCATTTTCATTACCGAAATCTGATTATAAATGAGATTATTTTGTGCTACCATGTGCTGAAGAACAATTTTAGTAAAAAATCATAACTTTAGCTACACATGTCGATTTTGAATGATCAAGCTATCTTTTTCAAAGTTAAATAAGAGATTTACAAATCTCATGCTTTAAGGAAGATCTAAATCGATATGTATAATGGTCAAAAGAAGTTTCAGCCCACCTTTGTTGATTTGTATTTACCTACCTTCTACTATTATAGCTTACCATTTATTATTTTACCTACCTCAAGACTCTATAAATAAGGGGTTACACGCATTTCTTTGTTGAGAGTATTTTCTTTATGTTTTGAGCTGGACCTTACATGGATGGGTGGCCTTGAGGACCCATACAACGCTACTTCTTATGTGTAAATTTAAGAAAGAAGATGACATTTTAGGGCTAACCACTTATCAAAAGGCTAACTTTATATGTTATCCCTTAGTGAGCTCCTTTAAGCCTTATAGCCTTATTCTTTATTTAAACCATGTATGTTTAACCACTTTCCACTTCATTTTGATCCTTTATTGTCCTCGAAACTAGTGATCCTTATGTGATTTTGGGTATTAGAGAATTAAAATGAATGTGTTGTTTATAGTAAAATAAAGAATAAATGTATATGTGTACTTTAGGATATTTTAGGTTAATTTTTTCATAATAAAAGATTTGGGATGAGTTAAGCTTGAATCATAAAATTGAGCGCATATCATTGGATGGTTGAGTTTTAATGAATTTTAATTTATTATTTCTTGTATAAAAAGGCAAAGCGAGTCCATAAGAAAAAGCTCTCACAAAATAAAGAAAAATAATAATAATAAAATAACAATAATACTTGACCTATTTTTCTTTTATTCCAATCTAAAAAAAAAAGTTGGACTATTTCCTTTTCATGTAAAATTGCATATGCTCATTCACAAAAATACCTACGTGGGACCCATATTAAAATACATGTCAATGACATTTTATTTTATGTTTTTCTAACAGATAAAAACATAATTATGATGGGCAATTTTGGAGCAAGGAAGAAATACCATATTTTTGCAAGTCAAAGGATAACAACTATTTTGGAATGGAAGGAGTAAAAAAAAAGTTAAAAAAAAGGAAAAAAAAAGTGTTAAATTCAATAAGTTTAAAAATCAACCATATTTATTCTTTAAACTCATTTATTGATACGAAATTGTGTCTTGAGGAGGGCATGGGAGGTTAGAGTCTATTTGGGAGACTTTGGGAATTTATTGCTCACCTTAAAAGAAGTGTAAACACTTAACAAGTGATCATTTGCCTTTTGTAATAAGGACTTGACTTTTTCTCCATTTATTAGTTACCCTCAAGTCAAATTTATAGATGTGCCATGAGTTGTTCAATTATGTGTTTTTCTAATTTTTTTAGATTGCACTTGCTAGGAACTAGTAAGAACCTGGTTGTGGGATGTGATAAATACTTATAAGTGTAGAGCTCTTAAAAGTTTAAATCATTATTATACACTTTGAGTATGATTAAGTTCTATAATTTGAATAATTATTCCACTAGGTTACTATTCATCCATATTTACTATTCATACATGGAGTTACTATTCAAACACATATTTACTGTTCATACACGAGTCACAATTCATATATAATAAATAATTGCTTTTTTTTATGTAGGTGGATAAAATCATCACTTGGTGACCTTTCACGAGAAAAATCATATCTGTAGCTACAGATGTCAGAATTGATTAATTCTAAATTCATCTAAAAGCCAACATATAGATCTTCAAGTCTCCTTCACATGCCAAGAACCAATTTGATTATTTTCATTTCCAAAATCTGGTTATAAATGAGACCATTTGTACTGTCGTGTGTTGGAGAGAAATTTTGGTAGAAAAATTATAACTTGAGCTAAACATGTTGGCTTTGACTGATCAATTTATATTTTCAAAGCTAAATAAGTGATCTACAAATCTCATACTTTGACGAAGAGCTAAATCAATTTGTATGGTGGTAGAAATATTTAAAGAAGTTTCAGCCCATTTTTATTGATTTGTATTTACCTACCTTCCACTATTCTTGCCAACCATTTATTATTTCATCAACCTTAAAACTCTATAAATAGGCAGCTTAGGGGAGGACAAAATAAGGCTATTTCTTAGGCCATTTTGATGTTTTTGTATGAAAGTTAGCTTTCCTACTTCGGTTTTATTCTTGTTTTCAATCCCGAAGCTCTATTCAATATATTTTCCTCTTGTTCTTACTTTGATCTTTCAATCTATATTTATTTCATCTTTATACATGCTGTTCACTCTTATCATGACTAACTAATTCTTTTTTTGCTAAGGTGAAAGGGTGAAACTTTTGGTATAAAGGTTATGATTGATTTAAACGGATGACAACATTAACAGTATTTACTTTCTTAATCAATTTAACCACCCTCCTTGTTAAGTGGAAGTCTTGATTCATCATAGTCAAATCATTGGTACAAAAGCTAGTTGATTCGATCTCTAAAATATGGCTATACTGGCTATATTGGAATCTTAAGTTGTTGTGCTTAAAAGCTGGAATGATAGATACTTACACTCATTTACAAGTGTTAGCGTTATAAAATCAGTAAAAGCTAATACTAACTCATACCTAACAATTCTGAAATTTGATTACTAAATTGCCCAATTGGGACATCCTTTATGTGTAGATCCCAATTGAGTGGTAAGATGGACTAAAATTAATCATAACTGATATACTAAAAGTGAAACCTAACCTTAGCTATTTTCTTAAAATTAAGTTTTTAAATAAAATTATTCACATCTGTTTGTCAAATCTTTTTTTACTTATGTAATTTGCATTTCTTAAATTACTTCCCTATGGTTTGAAACTCGGGCTCCTGAAATTTTATTATTTATAATAACTTATACTTAAGTTACAACTGCTAAAGTGCAGCAAGTTTTTGGTGTCATTGTCGGGGAAATAAAAATTAAAGTACAAGTTCATTTATTTTTCATTTTGTTCATCTTTATTTTGTTTTATTTTTTCTGTTAATCATATAGAATGTTGAGCCTCCAATCTCTTTTTGTTCATTATTTAGAAGGCTATGCCTCCTACCTCTTATTTTATGTTAATCTTGTTTTCTTTTTATTTTATTATTATTGTTAAAAAAAAGGCTGGACCTCCTACATCATCTGTTCATAAAATGAAAGGCTGAGCCTCATATCTTTTTTTTTTATTCACATTGATTTTCCATATTTTTATTTTGTGTATGCATGAAAGCTTGATCACGTACATCAATTAGTAGACTGGTTTGACACCTAGAGAAAGACAAATGGTAGAATTGATGTGCAATAGAATATTTGAGGATAAGGATTCTAACGAGACAATGATTTACCTAGACTTAGTAGCAAAGAATGCACAGAATTGGGACATCACTAATACCTATGAGGCCCTAGGAATGAATTGATGAAGCTGGCATTTTAAAATATGACATTGGAGCTAAATTTTTTTAACTTGCTTAAGCAATCACTTGGAAAAAAAAAAGATGAAAGTGAAGAAATTTGCATCATTAACACTATTGTGGAGAACTATGTCCAAGAAAAAAGTATCTCTGATCCTCTTGAAAATTGTCTGGTTAATTTATTTGAATCAATTATGCAAATGGATAATATATGTGCATTGCTTGATTCTTCATAGGTAGAAGGAAACATATATTGGAAACCAAAAGTTAAGGAGTTAGGACAACCTAAAATTGAAGAACAAGATAAAATACCTACACCAGAGTTGAAGTCATTGTCCAAAGAATTAAAGTATGCATTTCTTGGAGTAAATTCTTCTTATCCAGTGGTAATTTTATCTACTTTCACATTCGAGCAAAAAGGTAAGTTGATCAAGTTACTTAAGAGTCATAAAAGTGCAATTAGATGGACATTAAAGGACAAAAAGGGCATTGATCCTTTAATTTGTACACATAGAATAAACTTAGAACATAATTCTAAATCTTGTCAACAATCTCAGAGAAGACTCAATCCACATATAAAATAGGTAGTAAGATCTGAAGTTCTTAAATTACTTGATGTGAGAATTATTTACCCTATCTCTGACAATAAATAGATTAGTCCAACCAAAGTTGTTCCAAAGAAGTGTAGCATTATAGCGGTAACAAATGAGAAATGTGAGTCTTTACCAACTCGAATCTCATTTAGTTGGAGGATGTGCATTGATTATAAGAAATTAATTTTCACTACCAGAAAAGAACATTTTCCATTACCTTTCTTGGACCAAAGTTTAAAAAGAGTAGTAGGACATCTTTTTTATTGCTTTCTTGATGACTGTTGAAGTTATTACCAAATTTCAGTAGCTCTTAACGACCAAGAAAATTTCACATTCACATGACCTCTTTTTCTTTTATGCCAATCCAAAAAAAAAAAAGACTTAGACTATTTCTTCTCATGTAAAATTATATATGCCCATGTTGACACCCAATTTCGTCCGACCTTTTTTTAAAAATAATAAAAATTTAAAAAAATTAATCAAAAAAATAAATAAAAAATTTATTATTAATTAATTATTATACAAAGAGAGAATTAAATTACATAGTTTTTGGGGAGGGGCATTTTGTTAAAATTAATATCTATGTGTGTATATCCAAAGAAGTTAAAATTTAAAAAAAAAAATTGTAATTAAAAAAAATTATTATTATTAATTAATTATTTAATTATTATTACTGAAAAAAAAAGTTTTAATTAAGTTAATTAGTTTAAAATAAATTTTGTTTTATAAGGGTTTAGTTAAAAATAATATATGTGTGTATATATGTATGTATGAAATACAAAAGAAAACTCCATAAAAAAATGACAAAATTGAAAAGTTTAGGGTAAAAATGACAAAATTAAGACGTTTTGGGAAAATTTGACAAAATCTGAAAGTTCCTGGAGCATTTGGTAGTTTGTCACATGAATTTTGGGCCAGACCGACGGTTCTGGCCCAAATTGACAGAAAAAGACAAAATTGTCTCAATCAGAAGCTTCAAGAACATCCTCAAAGTCAAAGAGACATAAAGGACTAAAACTGTCATTTTACCAAATTAAGATATAAGTTTTTTTCTAATTATTTTTTTAATTATGTACAGTCCAGCACTCCTTCCCCTATAAATAGGGGTCCAAATTTGTGAAGAGGGGGAATAAAAAAAAAAAGAGATCAAGATTCGAGTTGTTAAAAAAAAAAGGGGAAAACTGTAGAAACAGTCCCTGGCTCTCCTCTCTTCTCCCAAAAAAAAAAAATCTAAAGTTCTGTTTGAGAACAGTTCCCACCCTCTTTTTTTTTGCCGTCGGCGCTTCCCCCCCCCCCCCCCCCCCCCCCCCCCGGGGCGTCCGCGTCGCCCCTGTTTCAAACAAATTCAAAGTTTTACTTCTATAGGTAAAACCCTGATTTAGTCCTCTACCTTCTCATACTTATTCCTTTTGGTTACTAACGTTTTAATTTTTTCAGAAACTAATTACTAACAACTAACTTTATTTATTATTATTATTATTGTTATTATTATTATTATTATTATTATAAGTCACTAACCTTTTAATTTTTCAGAACTAATTATTAACAACTAACTTTACTAACAACTAACTTTTATTATTATTATTATTAGTATTATTATTATTATTATTATTATTAACAACTAACTTCACTAACAACTAACTTTTATTATTATTGTTATTATTATTAACAACTAACTTTACTAACAACTAACTTTTATTATTATTATTATTATTATTATTATTATTATAATTCATGGAAGGTTATACCTCCTATTTATTTATTTTTTAACTGGACGGCCAAAAAGCCCCACTTTATTTATTTATTTATTATCTTTTAATATTCCTTTATTTAGTTTATGTGTTTTCTCTTTATTTATTTGCATGTGTTATTTAATTTACGCACCCTTTATTTTTAAATGGATGTCCAAACAAAAAAAAAACAAGAAAACCTCCCCTTTACTTTATTTATTTATTGTCATTTAATTTTACTTTATGCAAAAATCTTATTTTATGGTTAAACTTATTTCACTTATTTCACCTTTAGCCATAATAAAATAAATAAAATAAATAAGTAAAGAATAACAAATTAAAAGAAGAATTTTTTTTTATGTGAATAATTAACTTTATTATTTTTAGGGCTAACAAAAATCATTTTTCTTTTTAACAAAAGCCAACCATCTTTTATTATTTTGGAACACATATTTATATTTATTTCTTTCAAAATTTTTTTTTTTAACCATTTATTTATTTTTACTAAAATTATTAAACAGTCATAATTAAATAATTCCAAAAATAAAAAATTCAATTCTTTTTAAATATATATTTAAATTAATGGTAATTAAAAATTCAAGAAAAATAGAAAAATAATAATAATAAAAATCCAATAAAAATTATGATTAAAATTAATAATTAATTAAATAAACAAAAAATTAAATTAAATTCTATGTCCAAATGATCCGCCAGGATCCATGGTTTGGAGAATGAAAAAATATTTTTTAATAAAGTATAAAATAAAATTAAAAAATCCAGTAAAAAAAAACCAATTTTTTTTAAAACTTTTGGGTATTCTTTTAAAAAATTTCAAAAATATAATTTTGGTTCCTTTATTAAACAAGTACAAATCTTAGTCAAATGCTTTCAAACAAAGATAATGGAAAATAAATATAAAAGAATTAAATTCTCTTTAAATATATTTTAGACTTATCAAGTATATAATATATTTTAGAGATAATTATTTTAAAATATTTTATAAAATTAAAATATATGAATATCAAGACTTTTCTTTTACGTTTTTTTTATAAAAAATAATATAACTCTTTTGTTTTCTTTGATAAATAAATAAAATCTTGATATTAAAATTAAATAATTACTTTTTGGTTAATCTTTTATCAAACATAAAGAACAAAAAAAATAAATAAAATAAAATATATGAATATCAAGATTTTTTTAGAAAATTATATAACTTTTTGGTTTCTTTATTAAATAAATAAAAAAATCTTGATATTAGATAATTAAATAATTAATTTTTGGTTTATTATTTTGTCAAACAAAAAGAACATAAAATAAAATAAAATATATGAATATCAAGACTTTTCTCTTTTAATTATTTAAAATATATAACTCTTTGGTTTCTTTATTAAATAAATAAAAAAAAATCTCGATATTAGATAATTAAATAATTATTTTTTTGGTTCCTTTATAAATTAAGTAATCACTTAAAATAGAAAAAGATATTTCACCAAACACAAAAAAAAAAAAAAAAAAAAAAAAAGTGAAAAAAAAATATTTTTTTAGAATTAGTTAACATTAAGATCATTAAAAAAATCTAAAATTTCATAAAAATTATGACAAAATTAATAACTAAATTAATGATTAATAAAAAATAAGAATTAAAAACTTAAATAATTAACACTAAATTAAAATATTAAACTAATTTCCATGACCGGGTGATCCGATAGGATTCATGGCTTTGAGGTGTATAAAATTTTTAAATGAAATAAAATTAAGTATCAGGATAAAAATCCATATTCTGATAATTTGGTAAAAATTATGATATGAATTAAAATATTTAATTAAAATTTCATCAAATTCCGTGTCCGGGTGACTCGGTAGAGTCCATGGTTCGGAAATATCAAATTTATTCAAAAATTATACAAATTAATTACCAAAGATTTTAAAGACCATATTAATTTAAATATCCACATCCGACTAATTCAGTTAAATTTTCCAGTTTGAAAATTAACTAAAGTTATTTAAAAGCAATCAAAGTAAAATTAAAATCAACTAAGGTACCAATTTTGGGCGTTAAAATAGAGTTATTTTAATGTAACCGTATTCCCGAACCCCCGAACTCTCGCAGACTGATTTTTTAGGTGTCCAATCAACCTGAGCGAAAACCGATTGGTGGCGACTCCCGAAAACGACCCGCACGTTGCCACAGCCCATTCACAAAAATACGATGTAGGACCTATATTAAAATACAGGTCAAAGATGTTTTCTTTTATATTTTTCTGACAAATAAACATATAATTATAAGGGGCAATTTTGTAGCAAGGAAGAAATACCATATTTGTGCAAGTCAAAAGAGGACAACTATTTTGAAATGGAAAGTGTAAAAAAAAAATAAAGAAAAAAAGTGTTAAATAGAATAAGTTTAAATTTCAACTATATTTATTCTGTAAACTCATGTGTTGATACGAAATTATGTCTTGGAGAGGGCTTGGGAGGCTAGAGTTTGTTTGGGAGACTTTGAAAATTTAGTGTTTTAGGTGCCCATATTCATTGTTTATTACATTGTTAGTTTTCTTAAACTCCACCACTAAAAATGCCTTTATCTGATTTTCACTTTTATCAAACCCAGTCTCATTATAATCTTATATAAAGACTATTAGACTTACTTTTACATGTAGTCCTTTTAGGAATCTAGTGGAGATAAAGTTGGATTCCCTTGCAAACTCTAGATTGAAAAACACAAAGTAAGTCATTCACAAACCCACCTTAAAATGAGTGTAAACACTTAAGGACTGATCATCTACCTTTGATAACAAGAACTTAACTTTTTCTTCTTTCATTAATTACTCTCAAGTCAAGTTTACAAGTGTTATATATTCGTAGCATGGTGTGTCGTAAGTTGTTAGATTATGTGGTTTGTCTATTTTTCTTAGGTTACACTTGTTAGGGACTAGCAAAAACCTGGTTGGGGGGTGTGATGAATACTAATAAGTGTATAGCTTTTAAAGGTTTAAATCATCATTATACACTTTGAGTATGATTAATTTCTATAATTTCAGCAATTATTCCATTAAGTTATTATTTATGCGAATTTACTGCTCATATACGTATTTATTGTTCATATGTGGAAGTACTGTTCATTGCATTTCATCGTTCATACGGCAGCTACTATTCATACGTGGGTTACAATTCATTCATATTAAGTAATTATTTTTTTATGTAGGTGGATAAACTCATCATTTGGTGACCCTTCATAAGAAAAATCATATATGGATTTATAGATGTCATAATTGATTGATTTTAAATTCATCTGAAAGCCAACATATAAATTTTCAACTCTCCTTCACATGCTGAGAACCAATTTGACCATTTTCATTGCCAAAATTTGATTATAAATGAGACCATTTGTGCTGTTATGTGCTGAAGAGCAATTTTGGTAGAAAAATTATAACTTAAGCTACAAATGTCGGTTTTGAATGATCAAACTATTAATTCAAAGCTAAATAAGGGATATACAAATCTCGTGCTTTAAGGAAGAGCTAAATCGATGCATATAGTGGTCAAAAAATTAAAAGAAGTTTCAGCCCACCTTTGTTGATTAGAATTTATCTATCTTCTACTCAACCATTTACTATTTCACCTACCTCAAGGCTTTATAAATAGATAGCTTGGGGGGATGATGAAATGAGGCTATTTCCAGTCCATTTTGATGTTTTTGAATCAGAGTTAGCTTTTCTCCTTTGGTTTTGTTTTTGTTTTCAATCCTGAAGCTCTGTTTAATGTAGGAATGTCAACGGATAATCGAGCCGACTAGGATCTTATTGTATCATACTCAATGGGTCAGTTTTTTTTTACAATTAAACGGATTTGGGGCGTATATGGGTTTTTTTTTTCACCCGTTAGATATGGGTAGGATGCGGGTTTGGGGTCAACCTACCCCATATCCTACCAATATATGTATATGCTATTACATATTTACCAGGGTGTTTAACTTATGTATAAGGCCTAGATTTTTATGTGTCTTCTCTTATTGGCTTATTGTATTATTTTTCGCTATGTTTGTCATGTACTGATTCTAGAGTTCATTTTTTGTAGTGTGTTGGTATATTTAGAGTGTGAATTTATGTAGAGTGCTCATTTATGGTGTTTCTTCTATTTTTTTTTCACATATTAATAATGTTTTTGACGTCTTTAATTGATGTAATTTATAGCTCCTTGCTTGATTTTTTTTTTTTAGTGTGTGTATGATTGTGGAAGTGTGGTAGATGGACGGGTTTTTATCCAATTCTACCCGGATAAGAATAGGTAAGATATGGGTGTTAAAATTATTTATCCGACGGGTGATGGGTAGGATAAGGTAATGGCGCCTAACGTAGCGAGTAAGATGTGGTATTATTCTCATCCTACCCATATCCGACCCATTAACATCCCTAGTTCAACGTGTTTTTCTCTTGTCCTTACTTTAATATTTCAATCTATATTTATTTCATATTTATACTTGTTGTTTACTTTTACTTTTATCATGACTAACTAATTCTTCTTTTGCTAAGTTTAAAAGGTGAAGCTTTTGATATAAAGGTTATGGTTGATTTAAATGGATGACAACATTAACGGTATTTACTTTTTTAATCGATTTAATCACCCTCCTTGTTAAGTGGGAGTCTCAGTTCATTGTAGTCGAATCATTAGTACAAAACCTACTTGATTCTCTCTCCAGAACATGACTATGCCGGCTATATTGTAATATTGAGTTATTGTGCTAAAAAATTGACATGATGAATACTTGAACCCATTTACAAGTGTTGGCATTATAAGATTAATAAAAGCTAATGCTAATTTATGTGTAGCAATTCTGGAATTTGATTACTAAATTCCCCAATTTGGACCTCTTTTATGTATGGATCCTAGTTGAGTGGTAAGATAAACTAAAATTAATGATAATTGATATACTAAAAGTGGATCCTCTTAGCCTTAGCTATTTTTTTGACATTAAGTTTTTAAACAAAATTGTTCACATCTTTTTGTCAAATCTTTCTTTATTTCTGTAATTTGGATTTTTTAATTCATTTTCATGTATGGTTCAGTACTCGGATTTTCGAGATTTTATTATTTGTGACAATTTACACTTAGGTTACAACTGCTAAAGTGTAGCAATAGTCGTTATTAGTCTTTGAAATATTAGCAAGGGCAAGCCGTCGCTAATTTTTTAGATATTAGTGAGGGTAAGCCATTACTAAATTTAACGATAGCTAACAGTCACTAATTTAGCGAAGGCAAACGTCACTAAACATTAGTGACAGCCTACCGTCGTTAAACTTTCACCAAACTTTTAGTTGTTGTTTGCTATTTCTAATTGACGATTGTTTTTAGCCGTCATTAATTTTATCATCGCTAAATTATTTTTTTTCTGGTATTGGAGCTTATGCACCCAACAAGGTATGCAAATGTAAGGGTTCATAGACGCCTCCTGGGATCCTTGCCCCGCATAACCATGAAGAAATTGAGCAAGCCCTTGGGTGGGCCCCAGACTTGACCTCATCCTTTCTATCCAAGAAATTCAGACGGTACAATCCAAATCTGGGTGCAAGAGTCACTGCTTCCGACCAGTTTGAACTTTACTCTTTGTTCATTAAATAAAGGAAAATGTAAAAAGAATGAGAAAATATATCAAAGTTGATGTTAAGCGACTTGAATGCGGACGGCAAGGAAAGCAAATTGCATGTCAATTATGTGATTTATCATTTTCTTTCATATGTCTTCTCTTTGATTAATTACTTATATGAGACGTGACTTGTTAATTATTTTTAATTATTTATCTTCAATCATTGTCGCTAAATTTAGTAACTGTTAACCGTCGCCAAATTAGTGAGGAAAGCTGTTATTAAATTTAGCAACTGCTAACCGTTGTTAAATTAGTAATGACAAGCTTTCACTAAATCACCATTTTTCTTGTTGTGACGGCCAGCTTCTACTAACTATAACTATAAATTAGTAATGACTAGTCTTCATTAAACTAGTGAGGGCAAACTATTACTAACTTTAACAATTAGTTAATGACAATTAACTTTCACTAGTCTATGACCAATTAGCAAGGGTAAATCATCATTACCACTAACCATCACTTCTAAAACTTTATTCATTCATTTTTAAAAAAATAACTGAGATAATAAATTTTTTAACTATAAAATAAACTTTTTTTTATACACACTTGGATCCATCGACTCATACATCTTCATCGAAAAAGAAATTAAAAGCAATTGAAATTGATCATCATCAAAACAAATGAAAAAAATGGAATAAAAACCCCCATTAACTTGACCATTATGCTCCATTTAAAACGGCGTTTTAGATCTTTTGCCCCCTGGAATTGTGTAACTCAGACCTTTTGCCCCCTACGAGTTGACCAGGGCCAGCTCACCCCTTAAAACTTTTTAATTTGGGACCTTTTACCCCCTTAACCCATATAAGTCAGTTAGACGCCGTCACATGTGGGTAGTTTTCTGATGAAAGTGGGTTTTTACATTATGTGATGACTAAAATAGAAAGAAAATAAAAGAAAAAGGACTAAGCAGTCATTTGGCCACTAAACCCAGTTAAATGAATTTAATCGCTGGACTTTTAATACATAGAATTTTTTCCAGTTTTTATCTTGTTGCAAACTTATTTTTCCTTATCTTTTTTTATTATTTTTTTCTGAAATGAAACTTTAATTATTATAATTTACCTACTTTTGACTATGGTTCTAGTTGATTTGGCTTAAGTCAATTTTTTTTCTTTTTCTTTTTATTAATTTAATAGTTAAACCATTAATCGATTGACATAAGTTAAATACAGTTTTATATTTTGGTCATTTTTTTCATTATTGATTGAATTTTGCTGCATAAATTATTTACTTTAAGGTCTATAGTTTACTAAAATAATTTGGTCAATAATTACTTAAATTTAAAGTAAAATTTTCTAGATAATTTTTTTATTGATATTAAAAATTATAATCATTTTAATGGTAAGAATATAATATAAAGAGAATCCAACTCAAAATTAAAATAAAGCAAGATTTTAGTTGATTAATGTGAACTTATGGGTGAAAATTTTTTAATTACTTATAATAAAATTTATTTTATTGTAAAATTTCTCGAATTAAGTCCCACAACAATGTGCAGGTCATCAAAATCTCGTATATACTAAATTGCCCAAGAATCAAACTAGATGCTAAAGACAAAAAATAAAAAATGGATTCCTTACGGACAATTCTTGCGTCCGCCTTGGCGGATGTACGTTAGGGACGAAACGTGTAACGTCCGTTTACTCTTTTTTTTTTTTTTCTCTAAATCCAATTTTTTAATTTCACATTTAATTAAAAAATAATTATAATTTTTTCTAAAGATATTTTGTAAAAAATTTATTCTTACTATTAAAATGGCTTGATTAAGTAATTCTTTTCTTCTTTGTTCTCTCCTCCCCTTTCTCTCCCATTTTCTCGTTTATTTTTTTTATTTCATAAACTAAGGAAAATGATGCTTTAATTAGAAAATGAAGCATATATTGATTTCATATTTTATGATAATCATGATATTTTGAATTTAAAATTAATAAGAAGATAATCAAACCATTTTAGTCTTAGACATTAGACTGATAAATTTATACATTAATATAATATAGTTAGACACCAAAAAAGTAGTCACAGACACCAAAACAGTAGTATTAGACATTAGAGTAATAAATTTATACACTAATATTACATAATTAGACACCATGAAAGTATTCTAGATATTAGTACAATAGTTTTAGACACTGAAATAGCAGTACCAGACATCGAGATAGTAGTACTGGACACTACACTAACTAATTTATACATCAATGTAACATAAGTATATATAAGCAAAGCGGTACTGGATATCAGAATAATAATTATAGACACCAAAACAAACAGTTCTAAACACTACATCAGCCAATATATGACACTAATTTTATATACACTGCACACCAAATTGTAAAGATACTAGCATTTTTCTCTGAAAATGGAATTTTTTTTCTCTATAGAAATAATTCAAGTTTTAAAAATTATTTATTCCATGATTATAGAAATTATCTAAATTGGCAACTCCCTCCCTTAATAATAACTACCATATCTACCCCATAATTATATATATTTATTTAAAATAGTAACTTCTCACATCTTAGTAATAACTACCTAACACTGTTAATTTTACCGTTAGTGGTGTACGTACACCATGGTGGACATTCTCAGGTTTCATTCTTTACGCAATGAAACCAAATTTATTTACAAAAATCAAACAAAATCTGATGCAGAAGACAAATTATCTTTACACTTTTGAACAAGTGACGGCAAAGAAAACCACTAAAACCAAGAATCTTTCGGACAACCATGGAATCTCCAAGCAATTGTCCCACCAAAAGTTTCTATTTTTTCGATCAACCATACTTCACTGCTGCCAAAAGTTCGCGTTTCGCCCTAGGCTATAACTCGTTAACATTGGGTTTAATTGGGAGTACTCAATTTGCTCCTTTTCTTCCATTTTCTTTTCATTTTGCTCCTTACAATTCATTTGATTCAAAAAAAACCCTCATGTGACCCATGTGACTAACTTAAATTGCATGAGGGGGTAAAAAGTTCCAAATTACAAAGTTTAAGGAGCGAGTTGGCCCGAGTCACGTTCCAGGGGTCAAAGGATTCGAGTTACCATAATTCAGGGGCAAAAGGTCTAAAACGCCCATTTAAAAAAGAAAAAAAGAACAAGCTACTTTGGACATTATACTTCACAGTTGTAACAATATTACAAGAAAATCCTCATCAACGCCCGATAGAAACAAAGTCGATTCTTCACCATGAAAAAGTCCACATTAAAAACCTAATTAACTTGATCACCACATTTCTCTAAAATTAACGATAACAAATTGATTCATAAAAGTACGTCGGAAAAATAAATAAATCAAGAGGTAATTAATTCGAACATGCATGACTCCGGCCAGCTGTGCCACCGAGGAGACCCTTAAGCTTCTTAACTTGAGCATCATCAAGGAAAGTAACCTTCTCTACTAAAGCCGAAGGCAAGTCATTAGCAAACAAAGCAAAATCAGTAATTTGGAGGCCGGGATTAGGGCTATTGAAGCTAACAATCGCGAGGGCTCCATTTTTCCCCGAATTCACTTGAAAATGCAGCAACCCTTGCGGGAAAACAATGACGTCCCCTTTGGCGAGCGTTTTTACGTAGACTTTATTTGCCGAGGAGGATATGAAGCCGGCTGTGATATGGCCATGAACCACATACAGGATCTCCGTGGCACCCGGGTGGGTGTGTATTGGGATTACACCGCCCGGTGCTAGGTCCAGCCGTGCCATGGAGACGCCCAGCCCGTTTACTCCAGGGACCTGGCTCACAAATGCTGGGGTCACCGCAGCCTTGATGATGTTGGTGGTGTTTCCGGCAATGCCTAGGCCCGAAAACACAAAGTCATCGACCGTGACCTCGGCCGCCGGCTTGCACAGATAGCCTGATGGGCTATCTGGGCCTTTGAGGTCAGCGACGCAGAAGTCGTTGACAGCTGCGTTTGTGCTTGTGGGAGAAGAGAGGAAAATGATGAGAAGGGAGTAGAGAAAGATCAGTAGGTGGAGCATTTTAGAAGCTCTGAACTACTTCAAGAATAATCAAGGGAAGTGAGATTGTTGCCCTTAGGGCATATATAGAGGATCGGCCAATTAAGATGGCGTTATTTATGCTGCAACTTGGCAAAAGGACCACATTGCTTCGTATAAATTTGTCATGCACAAAAGTTGCAATTTTGGGTAAGTTATCACATACTCATGTAGTTAGAATTTGAGATATTTCGTGAATGCTATACTAAAAACAACAAACGTGATCGGAAAGATAATTAATGATAGTGATGGTACGACAACGATGACATGGTCACCTGTCAACTAAGATAGAGATGCACAAACGGGTTGGCCCGGACCGGGACCGGACCGGACCGGCCGGTCCTGGGCCTAAGTAATTTGGGCCCGGGCACAGCCCGTGTTTACACGTGCCGGTCCCGTGCCGGTCCTGAGCCGGTCCGAGCTGGCCCGTTAAATATTAATTTTTAAAAAATTATAATTTTTATTTTAATTTTAAGTTTTAGTCTTCACTTTTAAATCAATAACTTAATAAAAACAAGAGTATGAGAGTTTTTTTATAAGTGATATTTTATAATCTAGTGGATCTTAAATTCCACTTCATATTCAATTCTACTAGACTTTTAAATTAATCAAACGTTAAATGAATAACTTAATAAAAATAAAAATAAAAGGTAAGAAATTGACCAAAAAGTTTGGAAACTTTGATATATTTGATTTTGAGTTAAACCATTTTTTGTAACCTTTATTAAGTCAATTATTAAAACCTTAAGGACTAAAGTTATTTCTTTATGCTAAAGAAACAAACCATGATTACCAAGATTTTACTTTACAAGACAATAAATAAAATAATGACAAAAAAAATTAGAGATAAAGATAATTATGCTTCAATGTCTTACCTTAGAAAATAGTACATATCTTTATATTAATAGTTATTCTAAGTTATCTTTATATTTTTATAATTACTTGTTTTAAGAGTAAAACACCACCACCGGTGTGAACTTTTATTAATATTAAAGCCAAACGGCACTTACATACCATGGAACGGGCTTTACATTACTCAATAGCGAAACGTTCCATAAAATTAAATGCAAAATAAAAGGTACGATCTGTGCTACACAGCAAAATCAGATCAAATACAAAGTAAGTAAATAATGAGCAAGCAGTGGATTTAAGCATCTATCTCATCGGGGTTTTCCTCGTCAGAACTCTTGTGGTCTTGTAATCTGCAAGCTGCAAGACCCCAATCACGGTTGCATATACAAACTTCAACTGCATCTGGTGATAGCCTTGCGCGTCTCTCTGAAATGACACGCTTTCCAGCGCTGAAAGCGGACTCCGATGCAACGGTTGAGACGGGAACAGCTAGAACTTCTTTGGCAATGATGGAGAGTATTGAAAATTTGTTACTTCTTGCTTTCCACCAGTCTAGAATGTCGGTCTCAGTATTCTCCCAAACAAGGTTAAGGTATGCGTCCACTTCAGTTAGACCGGATGCGGCAGCATGGGGCCGTTTGAGGAGTTGTTCAGCCGGATTGAATGACAATGAGGCCGATGAAGACGCGATGGTAGATGAAGTAGTGTTTGCAACCTTATCCTTATGCCGACTGGCATATATCTTAAATAACTCTCGCAAGTGCTCATCAATAGAGGCAGTTATAGTATGAACAGAAATATGTGCCATTTCTAAGAAACTATAATAACCCTCAAGTAGCTGTTGCGTACCTGTGATTCTTACGGTCGGGTCTAGTGTAGCTGCAAGTAAGTAGATTGGGGGTATAGTACTGAAATATAAAATCCATTTATCTTTCATGGCCTTAATTGTGTCTTTTAAGAACTCGTCATCTTTGTATTGGTTCAAAACCCATGCAATGTTGACCATATGCATTAAAACTTTGTGCGATGTGGGATAGTATACACCGGAGCAGAAAACAGTGGCATCATAAAAATATCGCAGCACAGCAGCCAATTTTGACAGTTTATCCCACATCTCTTGTTTCAAAATCGTGTTCTTTTCTCTGACATTTATAAAACATGTCATGTATGCAGCAAATGGCATCGCATCTATCAACATCTCATAAGTGGAGTTCCATCGGGTAGGGCAATCAAGTTTAAAACATTTTCAGGTAGGGCAATCAAGTTTAAAACGTTTCCAACTAAAATCGAGGCCATTTTCCAGACAATATTGCTTAAACTCTTTAGAAACTTTCGTCCTTGACTTTAAATAATGGAGTGCCCACCTAATTGGAGTAATTTCATTACTCAAAACTTGAAGACCTTTTTGGACAGCTAAGTTTAAAATATGACATATACACCTAATATGAAAAAATGCGGCATCACGGACAGGTTCTAGTGATTCCTTCAATGTCTCAGCCGCGACATCGTTGTTTGATGCATTATCAAATGTTATGCTAAAAACCTTGTCATAACAAAAAAATTCTTTTAAACTTTCTGAAATTACATTGAATATGTTCCAACCAGTATGATCGACCTCCATCCATTTAAATGCAATTATACGTTTTTGAATGACCCAACTATCATCAATCCAATGTGCAGTTATACAATAATAATTTTGTCCTAGTGGTGAAGTCCACATGTCACTAGTAAATGAGATACAGTGATCTAAAGCAGAGAAGTATGCTTGTAAGTTTGATTTACGAGCTTCATAACTTTTAAATGCCTCCCTCCTAGTAGTGGTCGTAGATGTTCTTTTAAAAGCAGGGTTTAAGTATGATGTAATCCATTTTTCCATGTGTCTATCTTCCGATTGTGTAAATGGTTTTTCAGTTAACATCATTCATTCTATCATGCCTTCTCTACAATTTTTTTGATTAAATTTAAAAATACCTGATCCGCCGGCAGTGCTTGCAAGCTGTGTCTGACCGCCGGTACTCGTAGCTGCATCTGGACATAAAGTCGGATGCTTTGATTCCATGTGACGTCTCAGTGTTCCTGTGCCAGCGTTCTTCTTGTGCGAGAGCTTTTGCTTGCAGTGTTTGCACTGTGCGAACCTCGCATTGTTTCCATGACTATCCTTCTCAAAAACTTGGTCAAAATGCTCCCAAACCCATGCGGTGCACCTCGCCGTCTTACCTTCTGGCAGAAGTTCGGCTTGATGGCTTGTCGGGGTTTGTTCAGAACCATCTCCTCCACCAACATTCCCTGCTGCCGTGGGCTCCACTTCCTCAACGTCGTCATCAGAAAGTTGATCGTCGAGGCCCAAGTCGTATTGACTCATATCGAATTGCTCGTCATCGTCAGTTTGTTGGATATGAGTCCCACGGGTCGCCGGTCGGGAAAGGCCACGGAAAAATGACCTCAAACCGGTGCGGGATGAAGAGCTTGAGGCATTTCCCTTTCCTCTTGATGCCATTTGTGTGAGGCAAAATTGAGCAAAACACAAGCTTCGAAAGTAATTGAGAATTGATTGAGAATGAAGAAAATAATATTGACTGCTTGAAAGAAATGAGAGAATATATTAGTAGAGAAGGAGAGATTGCTAAGATTGGTGTGAAGAAATGGTGGAAATGGCCTCCCTATTTATAGGGGAAGGCCTTATTTTTTTTTTTTTTTCCTAAAAAACCCTTACAAAATAGTTGTTGGAGGGGGCAAAAATGTAATTTCTGGGGTCCAAAAAACGCTGCCAACCGTTAGAAGGACCAAATGTGTAATTTGCCCTTTTTTTTTTTTAAAATTTTCAGAACGTTGGAGAAATTTTGACCGTTGCGCCGCCGTCCGGTCCCGGGCCGGTCCCGTGCCGCCCGTGCCGTCCCAGGCCGGGCCCAGGCGCCTCCTGGGCCGTGCCGAGCCCACTTCCCTCCCCCCTCCTCCAGGCCCATAAACGGCCCACATTGCGACCGTCTTCTAGCGGGCTTGGGCCGTGCCGGTCTTGGCCAAGCCTGTGCCGTGCTCCAAGCAAGCCGGTCCCGAGCCGGGCCGTGTCAGGACCGGCCCACTGAACACCTCTAAACTAAGATCAGGTATAAATTGACAATTGCATTCTCAAGTTTCTGAAACTTAAGTAATCTCCTTTGGCACATGAAAGAAGGCAAATGTTTTCGTTTTAATCGCGAGGCTACAAGTGTGGTACAAGGCAACAACAATGCTCAAAGGTTTGGGCAGCAAACTATCACCCCAATTTCAAAAAATTAATTTAGTACATTATATGGGCTAAATTATCGAGTATTAACTAATATCACTTATACCCGAGGCATTAAACAGTATTACCACTTGGTATATCACATTTCAAATTTTTAAAATATACTGTATAGTATATCGTATTGCATGTCATTACCGTTTTCACAAAAAAATAAATGTTAGAATATTATTTTAAGATAACATAAATTTAATAATTTTTTTCAGATTTTATATGTATTCTAATTTTCCCATTATAATTTGTCAAATACAAATTAAATATATATGAAAGAAGATTTTTTTTAATACAAAATACATTAAAAATGTTGTATATAGAGAGAGTAAAATAACTAATACTCACAAAAAAAACTAATTTATTGATATAAAAGTAAAAGTAATACTTTAATAGTAGTAATATATTTTCTAATACCACATTGAGTTCCTAGGTAACTCAAAGTAACCATTAAATTTTTATATTACCCAAGAAAAGTAACCAAAAGAATAAAAGTAAATATTTATTTTATTTTATATATATATATATATATATATATATATATATATATATGTGTGTGTGTGTGTGTGTGTGTGTGTGTGTGTGTGTGTGATATTTTAATTTAAAATGATAAAAAAAATATCTCATGCATCTATAAAAAATAAAATATTACAATACGTATTTAACAATATTTATGATATATTATAATTTTCAGATAAAATACATACAGAAAATAAACAGAATATGAAATACCATCATATATTATGTGATAAAATAATAAAATATAAAAATATTTATAGTAGATATCACCTACATGGCATACTGTTGTGTTGTATTTATTTCCATGGACAGTGTCAGTGGAAGAGATAAGACGCGATAATGGAAGAGTGGGTGGTCCAATATCACATGGGTAGACAGCAGTGCACAACAGAACATTGTTACAGGGTTACAGCCAATAGCCAGAGACAAGGAAAAGACTCTCACTGTCCTGTTGCGCTCAACAGGGGATGCGATGGGATGGGATGGATCGGATCGAATGATGTTCACCTTCAGGCGGATTGCAACCCTACACCTCACCAATTGTGTGGACATTTCATACTCCTCCCCATATCCTGCCACATGACCACACACTCCAATAATACGTGCTAAAAGTACTGAAATAAACATATATGATAATTACCCCCTCAAAAACAAAAAAAAAAAAAACACCCAACTCTGTGCCAATACAATCCTCAACATGTTTAAATATAGAAAAATTAATAAAGGAGGTTAAAAATAATGAATAAATTACTAATATTTTAGATCCAGCTTGAATCAATTGCTAATATTTTTTTTATCAAATAAATCACTAACATTATTTAAAATAGTCAAATAAATCACTAACATTATTTAAATACATCAATTTACCTACTTGGCTCTTGAAATATTTCAAAACTCCATCATTAACCGTTTAAGATTAAAATAGTAGCTCCGCTTAGTTTTAAACAATTCAAATATGCTATCTTCACCATTTATAAAATTATATAATCATCTTCCACAATTGCATTTTTTTGGACATAGTATATTTGTTGTCACTTCCAGCTCTTTCAAAATGTACCCTATTGCCCAAGATGAGATGCCTCCAACATAATACAACACTGCCACTCCTGAATATCTCACTTATAATAGTGCTTAGCGCAAGATTATGGTGCAATATGAGGCAAAGTAAGAGGAGGAACATTACACCCACTATCAACAAGTTCAAAAGAATCTCAATTACTACTCACAAACAGAGTCTAAATATTGATGTCAGCTTCAAAAAATGGTTCAAATGTTAGATTAATAAAATTAAAAGGCATTGAAAGTAGAAATATAAAATGTAAGGACTAAACTTAATTTTTTATATCAAAATTCTATTAGACTTAATGAAAAAAATTACAAGAATTGCCGATTTGAGCAAACTTAAAAATATCAGTAGTTTATTTGACCACAAAAAATATTAGTGCATAAATTAAGCCAACATAAAAATGTTTATAATTTATTCATTATTTTTATCATCAATAAACTCTACTTACTTTTTCCACGAATTAATCAAACTGTTGCGAGTACAACTTAGCACTATAATTTTGCGCAAGAAACATTTGTACATGTGATAGTACTTTTTTTCTTCTCTTCCATCACTTCCTAAAGTATGAGCAAGGCATCACATCACACTTGTTTTTCATCGACAGCCTTCGCCCAATCATATTTTAGCTGTCTTTTAAGGGCATAAAATCTGCACGCTACACATCATAAAATTAGGGTGAGATAGTCACATGACTTGTCTACCACTGAATCCCCCAAAGGTCCCAAGTTTAAACACTTCAACTAGCTTTCTCATTTGCAGTTAAAACTGCAAACCAGTTTATGCAGATGCCTCGTTTGCTATATTAGACTATCACACGCCTTATGGAAATATAAACAACAACGACAATGGCACAACACCTGAACACCACCACAGCAAGTAGCTATAAGAAACGGACAGTCCTCATTTATTAAAAATTTGAATTTTAAATCCCAAGCGATATCCAGAAAATGAACAGTTGATATCACCAGCCCTGCACACCTATAAAAGCGAACTGATCCCAAACGGGTAGGTCGATTTCTGAAAGCTATAACCAAGTTCATAGGAAAACCATCTCCCCACTCGTTCAAATCTACAACTACAGACGAGCATGGACACAAATCTACAATCAGAGCACTTTGTTTCTACATTGAGAATGTTCCAATGCCTTTATACCTATGCCTGCATCCGACCCAGAGCCTCTAAAATAACCCAATTTTGACTAAACCAAACAGACAAAAAGAATAATGCTGATGGAGTCATCAGCCCGGATTCAACAGGAGATGCTATTATGAAACCTACACTATTCCAACAGGATCAGCGCACAAAGATCACTCCCAGCCCCCAAGAGATAATGTTAGACTGTATTTACAGGTGCAAAAGATCATTGCGGCAGCAGCCATGCTTCACCACTCTTTGTTATCCATCCGTTGACTTCTGTCAGGCTTGAACAACCTACATTTTTTTGCAAACCCAGTAACAGATGGAGGAAGCTATACGTTTAAAAACAGGCAATATACAAGTGCATGCCACAAACTGGTCCTCATAATACTGCCATATACAGGTAACAAGCCAATGCTGGAAACAAATGCTTTGGTCCAAGGCGATTTTTTGGGCATTAAGTACACAAGAAGCAATTGTATCATACATGATATAGGGGAAAATTCAAAATCATTGATGTTGTACCATTTCTCATTTTTCTTTTTAGAATTTCCATCAATTGAACATGCTTGCATCTCACATTTTATGGATGTTAAACATTGTCTTCAAACATTCACAGAACTCCCTCTATAAAATGGAGAACATTTAATGATTCTCTTATGTTTCTAAAAAAACTTGGACAAAAAGACTCCAAATCTACAGAATATCATACCTCACTGTATTCTTACTATGTATATATCAAGGGTAAAAATGAAAAGAGAAGTAGGAAAATTTTCCACAACTAAACAATTTCGAAAGGTTTTTAAAACCTTTTTCCTTCTCATCTTCACATCCATGTTTGTCATGATACAATAACTTTCATCCATAAAATATATTTCCAGACTGAAATAAAGCCATTTGCACCAGCTATAACTATTATTATCTGCACATTGGCCCATAATACCTTTGTACAAGACTTAACATTCAGGAAAGCAACTAATTTTCCTTTCACGTCAAATCACGCTCCAAAGCCCTAATTCATTGAGCCTCGGATTTATCTTATACCTTCCAAACCAAACATTCAGAAGATTGCCTGAATGATAAGAATATGATACGCACACAGACAATTGAGCAAGAAAATAATTTACCATCTTGGAGATGCTTCTGCTTTTCATAGTCTTCATTGCAGCATCTGCGAATGCTTGTGCTGCGGCTGCATCAGCTTCTGCAGCCTCTGCCTCCCTAGCTGCTTCCTCAGCTTCCGCTATGGCAGCCTCCGCCTCCGCAACTGCTTGAGCAGCAGCAGCATCAGCCTCTTGGGAAGTCATTGTCCTCATTTTGGCTAACTCAAATTCAATTTCAGATTTTGTTGGTATATCAACATCATCTTTATCAACCCTAGGTAAAAATCTTTGCCTTCGCTCATATGGTAAAACTGAAGGATTTCTCTTCCTGTCCAAAAATGACAGAGGAGATGCAATCCTATACTTGCGTTTGACCTTCAAACAATTATCAGAACCGAAGTCTAAGTCATTAATTCGAAGAGGTAAACAAAGCAGACAAGTTTTGACTGGTTCAAAGCAAAGAAACTTGAAAAGAAACAAAAAGATAAGCATGCACTTTTTTGGAGAATTCAACTCTAATCGAATAAAAAACCATCCTACTACATACACATTTTATAATGATATCTACAATCAAGGGAGAAGCACGTTACACAAACATGGTAAAACCAAATATTTTATCATGATTAACAAGCATTAGTATGTATTGATTGTCACATGTTCTTTAGTCAGCCAGACTATATACGGTTTTCATACAATTGCTTTCAAACAAATTTATCCAACACATAAGCCCAAGAGTTCGAAGAAATCATTGGTAGATGAGGACAGCATGACCCAAATCTAGTTATGGGAATCCTAGTTACAGGCATGACTAGGACTTATCGGACAGAACCTTATGATCTAAAAGGCTCATCAAAATGGAACCTTCTAACCTCTTCAACAAAACTCCATCTTTTTTCTGCAATAAGCAAAACCTTTTCTTCTGTTTTCATTAATCCAATATATAATGTAGGTACAACCACTTCCTCCACTTTTCAGGATAACATAGTTTTCCTAGATAAGCATTACTTCCCCACTAGTTGCCCAATTCTATTTAACAACATATCTCAAAAAAAAAAAAAATTATAGAAACGTAAAAGGCATAGTATTCTGTGAAGTGTAACTACTCAAGTAATGTATGCATCTTTAGTTTGCTGCAGACTTGTAACACAGGAATTATATTAATGTGTCATATCCTAATTATGGAGAGGAAAAACCAGAATTTACTTTTTCTCAACCTTCTAGCCTTCCACTTGCTCCCTAAAAATGATCTAGACACTTCATATTGATAAACACCACTCAGAATGAAATAAGGTCACTAAGATTATGCACTTCTATGCTTATCAGTATCTTTATCTATTAGCTTGTATAACATTTGTATCCTTATTACGTAGCTTACAAGGACCTTTTTCCATAATATTACAAACATAGCAGATAGACATACAAAAATCACCAGCATGTTCTTCAATAAAATAAACCAAGAGCAGGATGCTTGATCTCTTATTCAAGCTCCACATAAAGGTTGATTGGTATTATGCAGTTCACTGTTGAGTATATCTACTCGGTTAAAGCCTAAAATTAACTGAATCAGTTCCATGCCCAAACAGGCATAAATGAAAAGTTACTAAAGAACAGGGTTCCAAACTAAAACATTAAAACACTCTTCATCAGAGTCCCCACCCCTTCAATAACTGGAAGTCTTCTTAAAAACATAAAATTGCAACGAATATTTATGTATGACCTGATTTATAGCCACAAAATCTCTTTGAAAAATGTTGAAGGTAAATAAACAGAGAAAATTAGATAAAAGGTATATGATGGTTGGTGCTCACCAGCTTGACTTGATTCTTCTAGGACTTACTTGGTCTTAAAATTTTTTAGAACCTAAAAATCAAGGGCTCCCAACCTTACTGAAAATCACCTACATCCCTCCTTTCACCAGCCCATCAAAGCCGGCCTTTGTATGCATATATAATGATCATCACCCTAGGCTACCTCAAAGATTGTTTTCAACTCAGTTCAATGTAAAAGAACACTTGCAGTTTGATTAAGCTTTCCCACCAGACTTTAATGGTTAGCTTCAAGCTTCTCGTGCTTTGCCAGAGAGGGCGGAAGAGGACAATGATACATCAACTTCTTCCAAATGCCATGTATTGAGAATTGATGCATGAAGCAAATGCTCTGTCTAGATTAATAAAGGGAACAGTACCGATTATAAGAATGCACAACAGATGACTTACCTTTACTAGTTTGCGAGACACCATTAAAGATTTTAATTTCTCAGAAAGAAGTCTCTTGAGGTCTGGAAGCTCCCCATATTGGTCCTGTAGAAGGGGCAAAAGAACAGAGAAAAAGGAGCAAAACTTCAGTACTTTTTAACAAGAAAACTTCAGCAAATTAATTAATTAAATCAAGTTAAACTGTTGATTGCATTATTAACAATTGGAGTTAAATCAAGTGACGCAATCAAGTTTAATAGTTGAGCTTCCTTATTGAACTTCAGCAAACACATATAATAAGCAGACAGCGGGCAATAATAATGCGATAACTAATGCACGTAGATTTGGATCAGGGAATCCAAGAGAAAGATTCCATGCATTCTTTCTGGTCTTTTTATGACTTTAATCCCATATGAAGACCATCCAAAAGTACGGAATTTTCACATTCTCATAAAGTTTTTTGAAAAATTGTTTAGGGAACAAACATACTAGCTCTCAGTATCATAAGAATTACAACTTGCATGACATGTCAACGAGCTAACAAACTTTCAGGCTCCAGAAAGCCATCATTTCTCATATTTCAAGATAATTGGAACCATTCTAAAAAAAATATGATTGACATCCCTAACCACCATTGACACATTAAACTACCTCAATGTATGCAGCAATGTTTGTCTTGTTTGAACCGTTGGGCTCCTTCAAGCTTACTATGGCCTCCATGATCAAAGCAGCCAAATCCAATCTATAGAAATTGAAGGAACAAGAACTGCCAATGAGACTTGTTTACATATACCACAGTAAAGTCACTTTCATCAGATGACTCTGATACAAATGTATAGTTGCTTGTCAACTGAGTAAAGAATAAACAGAAAATGCAGGGAATTACATGGCCACAATATACTATGCTAACGGTAGGCACTGGTTCAAAAAAAAAAAAAAACAAGACAAAACAAACAAACAAGAAAAACAGAAGCGTAATAGAAAACAAAAGAGTATTAGTAATGGTAGTTCATACATATGTAGATATATAATATCATTATTACTGTTAATGACTTTCATGCTTACATTATATGCATGTATTTTACCAACAAAAACTGCCAATTGTAAAGATTGCTTCAATAGTATGGAAATTAGCTGAGGAAATTCTGAATCACAAAGATTACTTATTTTAATTCTTTTTATTTCTTTATTTGAGTGTGATTTGATGCCATAAGCGAAATGCCAAACCTTACAGCTGGTCTCTTTGGAGCAGTTCTAATTTGCAGCATACCACTAGGAACAGCAAGAGGCCTTGTCTCAGCAATATCCTCCTCAGATTCAGCAGATGCGCTAAGTGCAGTAGAGTAACCATCTTGCTTAGAGACAGCTAAAGATCTCTTAAAAGATAACTTAGGTTTATCCTTTGAACCACATCCATTGGGCATTATACTCATATTCCTCCATTTATCCTGCAAAGAGGACAGAGAAACTATTTAATGCAACAACTACATGCTACTTTGACGAGTCAATAGAAAAAACTCTGGAATCAGAAAAGAAAACAAGTCAAATAGTCCATACACTATAAAAACAGTTTCAGTTCCCCATTTTATTATTGTGTTTCGTATGGAAAATTTCCATTTTGGGACATAAACCAGGACTATAGCCACAATATCTAGAATAAATTTTAAGAGAAGCTAGCCAACCTAGAAGGCTAAATTTTGATAGAAGCAATCAACAGGAACTAAATGTCAGCTAACCTTCAAATCCACATTCGAACGAAAATACAAGATTCGACTGAATTCAGGGTCTTTTAGTATGGTACGCCATTTTCCAGCCCCATGTTTCCTGACTCCTGCTTTCAACGCGGCTTCTTCTTCTGCTGTCCATTTCTGCTTCGGAGCACCCATCTCGAGTACACAAATACCAAAACCTAAAAAAAAAAAAAACAATTTGCAAAATCTGAATTGCGATATGTCCGCACACTGGATGTAAGAATTAGCATCGAGGTACAACCAAATATAGAACCCATACCGTTGTTTTTACAGCTAGGGTTTTAAATTACATAGCGAGGGGTCGGCGGGTGGAGCGGCTGGAGCCGACAATGTTCCCGACAAAAACTCCAGCTTCCCGAGAGGGAGGGGTTGGAAGATGATGAGGAAGAGAATATCGAGGAAAGAGGAAAAATTAGGGTTTGGAGGTGTAAAACGGGCGCTGCCGGAATTTTGGTTCGAAAGTCTGGAAGGATGAATCTGGAAAAAGTCAAATGCGTTGAATTGAAGAAGGTTAGAATAAGAAGAAGAAACCAAGGCCCCTGTGGCGCAATACATAAATGGGCTAAAGCTAAAAACAGCATATATTTGGGTTAGAGCCCTATTCCGTTTTTATTTTTTGTTTTGGAAAATTTACGAAAACCCTCCCAATGCTTGCCCTAATCTACACTTACCCATTTTATTTTAGAAAACTTACAGCTTTCCCGCTCAAACTGTCACATTTATCAGCTTATCTGATATGCTAGTAGATCAAATGTCCTAATTGACCAACACAATTTTCAATTTGTTCAAATTAACGAAAATATTCATCCCATGCCACTTTCAATCCATTTTCCCTAAATATATAATAAATTTCTAATAATTTTTTCATTCCTGAATAATTTCTATATTTATAAATTTACTATTAATTTATAATTTAATAATATATTTCCATGTTTTATAAAGCAAGTTTAGCATTAATTTACTTTTTAACATCTTATTCATTTTTTAATTAATTCAAATAAAGAAGTACCATTTTTCAAGAGAAATATATTTTAACTAATTTGTTGCATCTGATGTCACTAATTTGATGAATTTTTTATCTAAATACCTTCAATATGAACTAAGCTATATGGTACAATGTTAAGTTAGTTATATAGGTGAAAGCATGTGAGGTTTTAATTGGTAGATAGAGACATATAAGGGAAGTATAACATGAACTAATCAGCTTAATTAGTGATACTGGTAATTACAACAAATTTTAAAAGAAAAAATATAAAAAAATCTTATTTCCATATATTTATCTTCTAATATGCGTATTTATTATTAGTTTTGTTTAATGTTATTTCAATTAATCAATAAATAATCTCTCTCTCTCTCTCTCTCTCTCTCCCCCTCCAGTGACTAAGCTATATGGTACAATGTTAAGTTAGTTATATAGGTGAAAGCATGTGAGGTTTTAATTGGTAGATAGAGACATATAAGGGGAGTATAACATGAACTAATCAGCTTAATTAGTGATACTGGTAATTACAACAAATTTTAAAAGAAAAAATATAAAAAAATCTTATTTCCATATATTTATCTTCTAATATGCGTATTTATTATTAGTTTTGTTTAATGTTATTTCAATTAATCAATAAATAATCTCTCTCTCTCTCTCTCTCTCTCTCTCTCTCTCTCTCTCTCCCTCCAGTGTCTTATCTGTAGCCAATAAATTTAATTAGAAGACAATATAAAACTAACACAAACTAAGAAATTTATTCATATGATTTTTTTCACACAAGAAACTAATGCACGAATCAATATGGTAATTTAGAAACAAAAAGAAATAAAACAACACGATCTATAACGGAGGTGGTTGATTCATTAGGTTCTAGAGTTTTTAGGTCTCTTTAGCAAAGAAAAATATTTTTTGGAGTTAAAACTAGCTTTTCCCCTTTATAATCATATGCTGGTGTGGTCTTTTCCATCCAACATAACGATTTTTGTCCGAAAATGAACGAAAATGAAACATTTTAATGAGGTCAGGGTGTTGTACGAACAAAATGAAGGTTAAGGTTAGAACATGAATAATAATTAAAGGTTGGGGGCAGTGAGTGCAATTTACCTTGATTTTTTTGTTTTTTGCACTTCTTGGTTTTTGGTCAGATGCCTTTTTTGTTCCTAAATATTTCATGTCTGCCATAATAGTCACCCACTTTCGCCTTTTGTTGTGAGCTAGAGTGACTAAAGGCTGCTTATTGACTGTGGTAGGATCAACTAATCATAAAGTCTAGGGACTATTACTAGCTAAAACCAACAATACAGGGACTGAAAGTGTATTAGTGCAATTTATGGCAGTCCCTAGGAAATGATCAAATCCATTTTTTGATCCCTGAATATAACACTTTTGCCAATATTGGTCCCCGACTTTCGCGATCTATTAGGAACTTTTGGTAAAAAAGATGGAATTTGGATGGTTTATTTAAATTTAAAATGATAGGGCCTTAAATGGAAATAAGAGGCATGTCTTTATTAACCATATTAAATACCAAAGTATTTTTCTTTTATATGATTTTATTTAGATTTGTAATTATATAGATTAGATTTAAAGTTGTGATTAATTGAAACAAATACATAATTTGCATAACGTATGAGTGCTTTACATGAGTTTGATTTAGAGTTTTAATTAGTTAAAATAGTGCAACGATTTGCATTATGCATGGGTAGTCTTAAAATGTATCATTTTATCACTAATTCATTATTAAGTAAAAATCTGAAAAAACTTATGTATGTATATTATGCAATGTTATCCTACACTAAAAATGCTATAAGCTTTTTCTTTCTCTTGATTGTCTCATTTGGATTGGTTAGCAAAATTGCTTTAATCATTTTTTTTGTTTATTATCTTGAATGCTCTTTTGACAATATATAAATGCATTTTCAGTTGACTATTTTATGTATTCACAATTATTAATACTCAGATTTTACTTAATGTTAAGGTATGTTGTCACGGACCGGGACGCTACAGCACCTGCAGCTGCTAAGAGGACTGAGGTTTATACAAGGTTTACGCATGGACCCAGGTGGAGCAAATCGGAGGGGAAGAAAGTGGCAGCTAACTAATAGCCACCATGTCTATTTCAGTTTATCATTATTTTTAATTAAAACCCCATGTCAGTAGAACGTGGTAGAGATAAGGTAGTAGTGGAGTCAGTTACGATGTCCTGTTTTTATCCCTAAACGCTTGGTGTACTTAAACGGGAAAAGGGGAGTGCAAAAGGAAGTTGAATTTCACACACATATTTGGTTTCCAAGAGATCGAAGGGTTCTCTCTAACGAGCCCTTAACATTCGACATCAAGATAGGGAAAAAGGGAAGAAACACTTTCAAATACAGCTCTTCATCCGAGTTCCAGCAGGACTTGGTTCTTCAACGCCCCATAACTCGATCCATATCTCGGGATCATAACAAATTGGTATCAGAGCCGGAGACTATGGGGGATATTCGAGGACTCCAACAACAACTCGAGATGTTTATGAAGAAATACAACGACGATCGAGAAATGGGCAGGGTGGAACGCCAGCAGGCTAGTTCCACAATGGAGTTGAGATACAAGGAGATGGATGCACGGCTGGAAGCATTCTCTCGCAATCTCTCTGGCAGTCGATTGAACATGGGGCAAGGAACAGAAAGTAGCTTTTCCCATCGGGGTATGCGGGAGAAGCGGGTAGAGCCCCCTGAGGGAGGAACCTTGGTCCCTAAATATTCAAAGCTGGACTTCCCACGCTATGACGGCAACATTGACCCCCTAGGGTGGCTTAATCGCTGTGAGCATTTTTTCCGTCACCAGCGCACGTCGGAAGAAGAAAAGGTGGGATTGGCTTCGTTCCACTTGGAAGGTGATGCGCAGCTGTGGTTCTTCAAACTGGAGAAGGACATGCCAGATTTGTCCTGGGAGGAATTCAAGCAGCATTGTAACCTCCGCTTCGGCCCTCCAATCCGAAGCAACAAGCTAGGTGAACTCTCCAAGCTCCGTCAAGTGGGATCAGTGGAGGACTATCAGCGTCGTTTTGAACAATTATCCGCTCGAGCCAGTATGCTTACATTGGAGCAAGAGGTTGAGATATTTGTGAGTGGACTGCAAGATTATATCGCGATAAAGGTGGAGTTACATCATCCAATTAATCTCTCTACAGCCATGAACCTAGCCAGACTGTACAAAAGGAGAAGGAACTTGAAAAGAGCTGATGCGTCACTCCCAAAACAGAGCCTTCCACCGGCACAGTTCGTCAAGAAATTGAGCCGACGAGAACTTGACGAAAGGCGAGCCAAAGGACTCTGCTTCAACTGCGACGAGCGTTTCACACCAGGACACCAGTGTAAGAAATTATTTTGGTTGGAACTGTCAGCAGAGACTGACCATAGCGGAGAGACTGATATTTTGGTCGAGAACTCTGAAGCTCCTGAGATTTCTCTTCATGCCATCACCGGGGTGTCTTCTGCCCGAACCATGCGTGTCCATGGATCAATTCTGGGGACCGTGTTCACAGTACTGGTGGACTCCGGGAGCACGCATAGTTTCATTGACGCAGCCACCGTGTCCAACCTAAATTTGCAGCTGGTATCACGCGACGACCTTACGGTGCAAGTCGCCAATGGAGAAAGAGTTCGAAGCCCAGGTTTTTGCCCAGGAGTCTCGTTGGAATTGAACAACCAGCAATTTAAAGTGGACTTATTTGCGCTGCCATTGAGCCAAATTGGGGTCGTCCTTGGAGTTAATTGGCTTAAAACCTTAGGCCCTATTATTTGGGACTTCCACCAACTTACGATGCGATTTAAGTGGCAAGATAAGAGCATCACCCTCTATGGACTCCAGCCAGCGGACGCCTCTCCCCCTTACTCTCTCTCCTCTACACTTATCGGCGTGGATAGGGACTGGGAACTTCACCGTTTACTGGCGGAATTTGAGGATTTGTTCAGCGAACCCAATGGCCTGCCTCCAAAACGCAAATTTGACCATCGGATTGTTCTGGAGCAAGGAACAAATCCTGTGGTAGTTCGTCCTTATCGTTATCCACATCAGCAGAAGGACGAAATTGAACGGCAGTGTGTGGAGATGATCGAAAGGGGCATAATCAGACCCAGCCAATCCCCCTTTTCTTCTCCAGTACTGTTAGTACCGAAATCAGATGGCACTTGGCGGTTTTGCATTGACTATCGATGCCTCAACTCCAAAACAGTCAAAGACAAATTCCCAATTCCAGTAATAGAAGAATTGTTGGAGGAGCTGCACGGGGCGGAAATGTTCACCAAGTTAGATCTACACTCCGGCTATTTCCAGGTCCGGATGGCCCCTTCCGACGTGGAAAAAACGGCATTTCGCACTCACCATGGCCACTTTGAGTTTCTGGTAATGCCGTTTGGCCTAACAAATGCACCATCCACTTTTCAAGCCTTGATGAACTCGGTTTTCTCTTCTTACCTAAGAAAATTTGTGCTTGTCTTCTTTGACGACATTCTTATTTATAGCCGAACTTGGGTGGAGCACATCCACCACCTTCGATTGGTTTTTGCATTACTCAGACAACATAGCTTAGTTCTCAAGAAGCCGAAGTGCAGGTTTGCTCAGCGAGAAATCTCTTATTTGGGGCACACTATTTCATCAGCTGGAGTTTCCGCAGATATGAGCAAAATTTCAGCCATGCTCGATTGGCCCTTACCTACGAGTGTCCGAGCCTTGCGGGGTTTCCTCGGCCTCACGGGCTATTATTGCCGCTTTGTCAAAAATTATGGGTTTATCGCTGCACCCATTAACTTCATTGCTACGAAATAATTCTTTTACTTGGACAGAGGAGGCCACAGCAGCTTTCCGGGAACTTAAGGACGCCATGACTTGCACTCCAGTTCTCGCGCTACCAGACTTTGACAAACCTTTTGTTGTCGAATGTGATGCGTCAGGAATAGGAATTGGGGCCGGGTTACAGCAGGACGGCCATCCAGTTGCTTTCTTCAGTCGTGCCATCGCGGGCCGCCACCAGCAATTGCCTGCATATGAGAAGGAGTTAATGGGGCTAGCTATAGCCGTCCAACATTGGAGACCTTATCTTTGGGGCCAGCGATTTGTGGTGCACATTGACCATTACAGTCTTAAATTCCTATTGGAACAGCCTAGCATAGCTTCTCCTCACCAACAATAGGTCAGTAAGCTGATGGGTTATGATTTTTCGGTCCACTACAGAGCAGGAAGGGATAATGTAGTCGCCGACGCACTTTCTCGACAGTTCGAAGAAGGAGTTTTGGCTGCCATCTCCATGCCTCAGTTGAATTTGTTCGACGCTGTTCATTCCGAGGTTGCTAGCTCTGCAGCACTGCAACAACTAGCCTCTCGAATTCAAGACGGGGAAGCCCTGGGCCATTGGGAATTCAAGGATGGTTTGATCTTCTTTAAACATCGGGTATACCTTCCACCCAACTCCCCCTTACTTTTGTCTACCATTTCAGCTATTCACAACCAATGCCATGAAGGTTACCAAAAGACTTTAAAGAGACTTGCAAGAGACTTTTACTGGAAGGAGATGAAAAAGATGGTGAAAAACTTCGTACGAACATGCATGGTCTGCCAACGAAACAAGGTGGAGCAACTACAGCCAACAGGACTCCTGCAGCCCCTCCCGGTTCCGCTCCAAATTTGGTCTGATATTAGCATGGATTTCGTAGATGGACTCCCAACCTCCCATGGAAAAAATGTGATCCTGGTGGTAGTGGATCGTCTTTCCAAGTACGTTCATTTCACCACCCTGTCCCATCCGTATTCAGCAGTAAGTGTGGCTCGATTATTCTTTGACAATATTGTCAAGCTTCATGGCCTCCCCGAAACTATTGTCAGTGATCGTGATGTTACTTTTACAAGCGTATTCTGGACGGAATTGTTTCGCCTTAGTGGAACTTATTTATCCTTCAGCTCCGCATATCATCCGCAAACTGACGGACAAATAGAGATTGTGAACAAGGTCATGGAAATGTATTTGCGCTGTTTTGCTGGAGATAAACCGAAACAATGGTCACAGTGGTTGTCTTGGGCTGAATACTGATATAATACCAGTTTCCATTCATCGTTGCGAGCCTGCCCACTCCGAAATTACTGGCCTATTGCTCAGGTGCATCGCGGGTCGAAGTAATGGACCATGAACTGCGATCTAGAGATGAGGTGTTGAAGTGCCTTCGAGCCCATCTGTTACAAGCTCAACACCGCTTCAAACAACAGTATGATCGTCATCACAGGGAAGTACAGTTCCTTGTTGGAGATCTGGTGCTTTTGAAGTTGTAGCCATACCGGCAACTCTCCGTGGCGTCGCGAATGAATCGGAAACTCTCCCCTTGTTACTATGGTCCATTCCCTATTCTTGAGCGAATTAGGGAGGTCGTGTACAAGGGGGCATTACCAGCATCGGTCAAAATCCACCCCATTTTCCATGTGTCTGCCTTAAAGAAGTTTCATGGACCCCCAGCTGATGCAACAACCCCGACCCTGCCCCATGTTCAACACGGTGAAGCCTGCCCACTCCCTCAGGCTGTCCTGGATACTCGTACTCGCAGTGGCAAGCGTGAGCTTTTGATACATTGGGAAGGCCTTTCCCCAGCTGATGCTTTTTGGGAGGCTGCTGATGACATGATCGCCCGATACCCACATTGTGCGCTTGAGGACAAGCTTTTTGTCCAAGGGAAGGGTAATGTCACGGACCCGGACCCTACAGCACCTACAGCTGCTAAGCGGACTAAGGTTTATACGAGGTTTACACATGGGCCCAGGAGAAGCAGCTCGGAGGGAAAGGAAGTGGCAGCTAACTAATTGCCACGATGTATTTCAGTTATCCTTCAGTTTATCCTTATTTTCGTTTAAATCCCATGTTAGTAGAACGTGGTAGAATAGCTAGTAGTGGAGTCAGTTACGATGTCCTGTATTTATCCCTAAACGTTGGTTGTACTTAAACGGGAAGAAGGGAAGAAAATGGAAGTTGAATTTCACTCACAATTCGGTTCTCAAGAGATCGAAGGGTTCTCTCTAAACGAGCCCTTAACGTTCGACAGCAAAATAGGGAAAAATGGGAGGAACACTTTCAAGTTCTGTTCTTCATCCGAATTACAACAGGACTCGGTTCTTCAGCGCCCCATAACTCGATCCATAACTCGGGACCATAACATATGTCTTATCCATTTATATTGTTTCATCTATAACTTATAGTGATTTTATTACAGCTAATGTTATTGTAGAATATACTGAACGCAACACGTAGATCTCACATATCTTGTCAAAATTGGCTGTGGAGAAAAAATAATATGGCAAATGAAGATTTTCAGTAGCATACGTTATCTCTTTTACTTATTCGTGTGAAAAATAATTTTCTCGATTAAAAATAAATGAATGATTTTGGAAAATTTTGTTGCAACTTGATAAATGTAACATTCGAATGATATAATCACATAAAGGGAAAATTGTAAAAGAAACACTCATTTTAATGCGATAATAACTGAAACCCTTTCATTGAAAAAATTTTCTTGACAAAAAAGATGTCAAACAAAAGAACATCTGCATTACCATGGAAAACAACAACAAAGCTATCGATTTGTTTGTTTCTACGATTTGCTTAGTAGCAGCTTCCAGTTAAATATCAATGTGTGTATGTCCACTGATTCACTATAACATTTCCGGGCAAGTATTTAAAGTGAGGCGATGTGACCAAAGAAATCATCTCAACTGTGATGCAACCATATTCTTGTTGGAAGAAGAAACAAGTAACAATAATAGATGTGTCCAAACTCCAAACAGCAAATGGCGGGTCAAACACAAGGGGCAATGTATGTGTAAAGTTCAATTATTACGGAACTAACAGTAACAGCCGGGCGAGGGGAACAGAACAACATTGCGCAATTCGCAGTACGACTTGACGGATACCCTGCTGTACCAACACAAACACCAACAGCCTTCTCTCGTCAGAAACAAGCATCCAGAAGGCAGCAGCAGCACAGAGCAGCCAAACTGCAAAACCCCACACCACACCACACGTTAATAGTATAAAATGCCAGCACATCAACCAAATTCTTAGAAATTCTACAACAACACAACTGGTCTGCGGGCATCAATCACTTCATACCTCAAGGCGACACAATAGAACTATTATCTCAAGCTCTTCATCCCATGCCTCTAAACAGGACTATAAATCACAGACAAATCAAACGAAAGCCAACATAACTAGCAAGTTGAGAGCAATGTGATTTTCTTTACCATAGGATGAGATGAGAATCCCCAGAACTAACCGACCCGTTAAGGGCCAAAACCAGCAAAATTTCAATTACTAACCAACACCCTCAGACAGGTGACTCCGACAAACATAAGAAATTCACCCACAAATGCCTCCTTGTTACCAAAAGTTCATGAAACCAAGACAAACCTCCCACTCCCAGACTCCCAGGTCCCAACCCAACCACTGCCCACTAGATGATTCTCAATTCCGGGGTATTTACGGGATTTTACAAGAAACTTGCAAACTCGTACGGCCCAAACCAGCGAGTGTGCCAACCAGCGAACGAACCGAGGCAAAACAATATCCCTCTTCGACTAGATTGAATTCCAAAAAAAAAAAAAAAACCAACAGAAAGCACTAGATCGGACCACAGGCAATCACAATTCGGCAAACAGAAAAAGAGGAATAGGTTAGACTAAATACCAGCCTTCCAAGCAACCGACGCTGGAACTGCTCTGCTGCTGAGGCTGCTGCGCGTACTGAGGAGCGTACTGGGGAGGGTAACCTTGCGGCGGCGGCGCAGGGTATCCCTGAGGAGGGTACCCCTGAGGAGGATACCCAGGCGGAGGATAGGCGTCCTTCGCGTAACCTTCCGGCGGATAACCTATCGGAAGTTGAAATCGATAACATCAGATCCAATCAAGAAAAACCCAGAAATCAGATTAAGAAACAAAGAAGAGAGAAAACAGAAATTTGGAATCGGTGTTGACCTTGAGGAGGCGGAACGCCGACCGGAGGCTGTTGATTGTAGTAACTCATTGTTTATCAGATTCTGGTGATCAAATCGGGCAAGATATATTCTCTCGTCTTCTTGCTTTTTCTTGTGGCAGAAGCTTTAGAGAGAGAAATAAAAGTGTTGTTTGTGTGAGAGAGATTTTTCTTTCTTATAGGGAGCCAAGTCCTTATTCCTAAACAACACAACAAATCCGGTTTAAGCAAAAAAAATGACGAACAAGGCATTGAATTCTACGGTAAATTCGAAACACCCCTACAATTCTGAAAATTGCTTTTATAGTCCAATAAGTAACGTTTCTATGAAAGGTTAATACTCAATTCATTGTTTCTCTCATAAACTATAGTAATATTTAACAAATAGGTAACTAAATATAATCTATCAGAAATATAAGAATGCTACGATTTCATTGTTTATGAAGAGCAATTCTGTATTGGAACATCAAATACTAAATTAACTTTTATTTTGAAGAAAATAAAAGAATAAATAAGTTAAATTTCTCTTATAGGCATTTTCTTTCTAGTTTTACTTGTTTCAGAGGGGGAGGGGGGGATAAAAATAGGTTTTCAAAAGTTGAGGGTACTTTGAGTTTCTTTTGGGAACCTCGTGCAGTTGAGTTTGGGGGTTGACAGATTGGGACACGTGTGTAAAGTCGTGGGTTATAACTGGTGAAGGGGGCAATCTCGGCGGCCACGAAGAAAAGGCGAGGACTTGGTTGGCAATTTAGGATTTTCCGCTGCCAATGCGCGTCCCCACCTCAGGAGAGCTGCTGCGATTGGCTTCGTCTCCCCTTCTCTGTCTCTGTCTCTCTCTCTCCCTATCGCTTAATTTAATTTCTCCATTCTTTTGAAAAGAATTTTATTTTCTAGTTGAATATATAATATGAATATTTGGGCAATTTCCTGAGGAAAAACATGACTGTAATTTATTAGACTAAATTATTTTCCTTATTTGAAAGCTATGGGTATACTAAATACTAATCAATATATGTATAGTAGTGTGAACAGAGTAAATTAGGTTTACTTAATTGCTAAGTTAGCACTTCTTACCCAGATCCCCAAGGGTTTAAAATTTAAGGCTAACACTCATAAATAGAATAGGGACAAAAGGGGATAATTTGGGTATCATCTTCTCACGTTTTGCAATGGTGGTTGGTGGTGGCAACGGGGGAGAAAGTGGAGGCGTTGCATTTTGAAGTAATGCAGTGGAAAATTCAAAACTCGAGGGAGGTACATTTCTTTATTTTTTAATGGTTAAGAATTAATCAACAACTTGAATTTGGCAGCAGAAGGATCGCGTTGGTGGTCCTAGGTGGTGTGACTGGGCTACAGCAACAGCTATCGGTGATGGGAGTCACCAGGGGTTAAGGAGTAAGGGCGAAACTGGAAATAATGGCACATCGTTACACCAAATTCATTTTAATTTAACTTAAATTAACTTAATTTAAAATATTTTTAATTTTTTTTTACCTAGAACCAATCTCATTTTAAAGTCAATATTATATAGGTGTGCTAATAATCCATTTGAAACAAAATTTCTATCATGTTATTAAATTTTTTATTTTGTTAAACATTAAAAAAGTTAGAAATTTGTCTTTTTTAATGTTTAAAAAAAATTATAAAAAATTAATAGTATTATAAAAATTTTACAATCAATGGATTATTTCACCTAAATAATATTAACTTTCAAATAAAATTAATTTCAAGTAAAAAAAAGATGGTAAACATAAAAATAAAGTATTTTAAATTAAGTTAGTTTAAGTTAAAATGAATTGGATGTTATTCTTCCTTGCACTATATATATATGCTGGTTTGGAGCAAATAAAGAAAATTAAAGCACTCTAGCTAGGTGATTTTTAATTGTTCGTGCTTTATTTGGGTATATTAATTTTGCAGGTTCACTCACGATTAATGCATGTGCGCGCATTCATTTTCATTATCAACTTATTAATTTTTTTTTTTTTTTACCGTGAACTCTTTAAAAATGTTTTATATATTTTAGCCTTCCACTGGATGGATCAAATAACGGAGATGAAATTAACTATTAGTGTTTCACTAGTTAAACTCTTCTTCTTATCCTTAAACTATTAATTAGTGTTTCACTAGTATTGCAAGTCTGCTTGCCGTTAACTTCTTGGCCAAGTAAGACCTTATATGTACTGATCCTTGATGCTTAATACAATCAAGTTAATCCGTCTGCTCATTATCTTGACATTTCAAGAAAAAAAAAAAAAGTAAAAACAAAAAAAGTTGGTTCACTTTCTGCAAATTGGAGGTTGGGGGCGTTCCTGATGTGGGAAAAACACAAATAATAACGAAAACACACAAAATAAAAAAGACTTTAATACAAATAAAAAGAGAAAAGAAACCCCATCCATTATTAATTCTCTTCCGTCTACTGTCCATTACCAGTTCCGTGAGACAAATGGAGCTCAACAGAAGTGGATCCGATCCGACATTAATCATAGTTTTTTATCCTACTCCAACAAATTGGTTTCGGTCAATTGTACCGTTGTGCCTGCAGTCCATTACCAGTTCCGGTTATATATGATCAAATTAGAAGCTATGGCAAGTTAGATAACGACTATATGTATATATATAGAGAGAGAAAGAGAGAGAGAAGACCAAATAGAGTCAACACTTGTAATTTTATGTTTTGAAAAGGAAAATACGATCTTTTTTTTTTTTTTTGCTCAAATTAGGATTTAAATCAATCATTTTCACTCATAAAAAGATATAAGTGTGTTGCTCAACAAGTCGATCAACTCAATCATAGAATTTAGTATTAGAGTTAATAGCTAGATTTAGCATAGTTTGGTATACATGCATGCCCTTATGTAGTGTTTGTCTTTAAGTTGTACTCTACTTTGACCTAACTTGTCTAGCAAGTTAACTCCTCCTGCATATTTACTGGAATCAGTCAATGAAATAATATGAAAAATACTTTCCACCAAATTCTTTTAGAGTATAACATTTTCTTTTTTTATTTTTTTGTAAAAAAAAAAAGAATACACTTTCTTAGTACCATCGCGAATAGCCATGATCTGTCATAACACATACCAGCCAACAATTGTTTATACAAGTATAAATTAATTACTATTTATAATAATACAATGGAACTTCACCTGATACTCACGGTGCCTACCGATTTCTTAGCTTGAAAGGCACTCTGCAAGGGTAAATGATTACTCGTAGTCTGGCTGTTGCCTTCTTGATTTCAATTATAAATAGTAAAATATATTCGAAACCCCTTTAACTTTAACATTTGGCCTAAAATGATCTTTTATCCCACTTTATGTCACCATAATGTCCTTACCTCTTAATACACATTCTACCATAATTCCTTTTGTCAGATTTTTTATTATCTCAAAATAAAAGTTGATAACGTGATAGACTTAAATGTAAACGTGGCAATGATAGCATGATAGACTTAAATGTAAACGTGGCAATCCACAATGTCACATAACCTCCTTTTTCATAACAATAACAAATGACTATTCTGAAAAAATAAAAAAACTTTAAACTACAATTGACATAAACACAAAAATTTAGGGATTTAAAATATTGATTAACCCAAATTCTTTTTCCCCCCCAAATTATCTTTGCTAAAAACGTGAGCGTTAAATCTGCTTCCCCAAAATTCATCTTCTTCCTAAACGCATCCGAGCTGCCGTTCCAGAGCGCTTGAATCCCGGCACCGTTGCCGTCGTCCACAATAGACCTCGCCGAACTAGGCTGCCACCGCGAGATCACCGCATTCCCCTTCGCTTCTCTTGTTCTCTGATCTGTAGTAAAGATTGACTTCGACTTCGAGAAATTTTGCTTGATGTGCTCGAGTTGTGAATTCTGTGAACTTATGTAGCGATGCTTGATTGCCGAAGATTTTTGTCTCTCATAGGGATCAGGAGAGTGGTGTGAGATTTGAAGGCAATACTTGATTTGATTCTGGTAAAGCGATTGGTGTTTTCATTCTGATTTTCATGTTACTTATCACCTGTTTTTGAGGAAGAACATGAGATGAATCCGGGGAAGAAGATTGAACGCTCATAATTTGAGGAAGAAGATTGAACCCTCAATTTGGGAAGAAGATGATTTTGGGTAATCAATGTTTTGAGTCCATAAAATTATGTATTTTTGTTACTTTTTGGCTATAGTTTTTTTTTTATTTTCTTAGTATAGTTTTTTGTTGTTATGAAAAAGGAAGCTACATTATATTTTAAACTGCCATATTAATATTCAAGTCACTATGTCATTAACTTTTATCTGAGCTAATGAAAATGACTACGTTAGGATGTTTGACTGTGTGTTAAAAAGTATGGGACTTTAAGATTATACAAGTTGATATAAGTAATCACTTTAGAATAAATGTTAAAGCTAAAGAACTGTGAATAAATTTTACCCATTTGTAAATATATAGTTGTATTGTACCATTTTCATATTACTCCCTCCCTCCTTCTATACTCGAATTTATTTCAAAACTGTTGCCATCCCAAAATAAATAAGAAACTTTTATATTTCTGAAGTTTTTCCTGATATTTATGCATACCACAAAGTTGTATACTTATTTAGAATAATTTTAATTTTATTACAATTGTGATTTAGTTAAAAGTAATTATGATAAAACATACATATTATCTCTACATAAAATTATATTTAATATTTATGAAAAAAAATGTTATTTATTTTAGGATGGAGAAAATATTAGTTTAGTAAAATCCACAAGTTTGACATTTGTTTGACTCGCTTTTTTAAGGCAGTCAATTAGTTAAAATATTTGAGGGAGATTTTTTAAAATGGTTTATAAATGACTATTTTTATATATATTAATTAGTTGCTAAATTTGTTTATCAATTCAGAGTTACGTACTTAGTTTCGAAACCCAAACCCATTTAAAAAAAAAATTTTGAAAAATAATTTTTTTAAACTAGCTAAAGAAATTCATAGAGGTCAATTACTTTATACACACATTGAAATGATTATTCAACAAATATAGTATTAACCTTCAAATGAAATTAAAAATTAAATTAAATAAAATAAAGCAATTTTATAAACAGTTACTTTAGCATCCATATCAATGTGTCCTAAAGCAATCACAAATGTTTGTTTTTTTTCTTACGTATCAGTCTTATACTAAAATGTCTTAAGCAAGAAACACTCAATACACCTAAAATGTTTAATTTTTTTAGAGATGTCAATTGGTTGGATTTGAGGTGGATTTAGCTAATTTTAAACTCTCCCTATGAGTAATTGACATCAAGTAGTACCTACCATGTGGTTAGGCAGTACTACACATCAACACATTTTAATTAAGATATATATTTAATTATTTTAGATTTTTCTAATACTTTTATGTATATTTTCAAAGAATTTGTGTGTATTTCTAATTAATTAATAACTAAAAAACACAAATGAAAGTTCTATATGGGAATTTATGTTAAATTCTAATTTTATTTCAAAAAAATTATATTTAAATATAAATATACTAGATTGGGAAGGGCATGCATGGGATGGGATAAAATTAATTAAATCTGCACCATCGATCCTAATGCTTTGCAGGTAGGGGCAGATCTTCTAGTTTGGGTGGCAAAATTTGGGGATGGTACGGACTAACTTGGTTTTTTTGAACTGAACGTGAACAATCTACACTGCCAGCCTAGTACTTAATCTATCCAAGCTGCTCAACCTCATTGGTTTTTTTTTTCCCCCTTTTCTAGTACTTCTCTATCAAACAAATCATGTACTGCCTTAAAATATATATTCTCAATTATTGAGGTGCATTGCACTGATAAAAATAATTTTTTACTGCTGAAACGTAGCTGACAGTAAAATGTGCGCAGAAGAATTACAAATGCATCTGACAAGAAAGAGATGAAAGAGATGGAAGTTACTTTCCATTCAAATTAAGGAAAGCCAATTCATTGTGTCATACGGTACCCTTATGGCACGTACGTAGATGACTATATATATATATATATATATAATGGAAGTCATCTGATGGAGGCTTCGATTTTTATCAGCTGCTTTCTACACCTTCTTCGCTAGCCATGCCCTTTCCAGCTACTCAACCACAATTAGATCATTATATTACAACTTGTTTTCTACCCATAATAAAAAGGAAGAGCGAGCTAGGGAAATTAAAGGGACCTTCAAACAAGAGAAAGTTATTGGTCAGTATTTATATATTTATGGAAAATTAAAGAAAAGCAAAGAAGATCTTTCAATCAATAGTCAGATTTACATGTTTCCGAGGTTAAAAAATGAAAACTAATTAAGAACACCCTTAAAGGACAAATTAATTAAATGTGACTGCTTACGTGTGCGTGAACCTGCTACATATATAAATTAACTGGTTACAACGCCTATGCAAGACCAGTACATATTATTAGTGTGAAAATTTTTCATTTTATCATGGTCTGGATTGTACTCGATCAGCTGAATGTTTTTCTTTGTAGATATATATATATATATATATTAATTTTACATTTTTATTTTATTTAGTGTCCTAGATATTATTCAATTGGTAAAAGTATCAAATTTACCACAATATTAAGGTCAATACTCAAATCTGCCATTATAGTTTTTCCCCTCCCTCCCAAATCTTCCATTAATGTTTTAAAATTGGCTCAAATATGCCACTAAAATTTCAAATTGAGGATAAATATGTCATTACTGTTAAAAAAGTTAATAGAAAATGTTTAAAATAACATGCTTTGAAATTTTAAGATGATAATGCAAGTTTTAACAAATTTCAAACATATTATGTAATTAGTCTCTCTCTCTCTCAAATGCAATCTACTACCACTGCCTTCTGAAGCTTCTTCAGCCATCGTCTGCGATGGCCGATGATGAAAATTTTTTCAGTTTTTGCACCTCCCATTGCCACCAGTGAGATTCGAGAGGAAAAACTGTCTTTCCTCCGCACGAAAGCACTTCCTCTACCATCTTATATGCTTCCTGCCGCAGTCTCCGATATTTTTTCTCCTCCCTTTCCTTTTTGCCGCTTCGCTAGAGGTGGAAACCAACCTTCTAGAATCTCCAGCACAAAATACGAAACTAATGCTCCTAGAAACTTCAATTGTTACACTAGAAACTAAATCGGGAGAAGTGCTTGAGATTTTATCAATTTTAATCCCGAAAATCAATATAATGGAATGGCCAACTAGCTGGCTGCTTTGTTTGTAGCCCTCAGCTAGTACTCCTTCCTCGGTCTGACAAGATGTTGTCGAAAATGAGGCTGGACCAGCCTTGATGTTGCTAGAAGTGAGGTAGGAGAAATCCTTGATATTGGAGGTGAATCTAATTACCTATGATAGTTTTTTGAAAGTTACATTATCACCCTAAAATTTCAAACTTTTTACTACTTATGTTTTCTATTATTTTTTAACGGCGGTAATATATTTGAGCCAATTTTAAAACATTAGTGAGAGATTGGGGAAAAAAAACTATAGTGGCATATTTGAGTCCTAATCTAAACATTAGTAGCAATTTTGATACTTTTGCCTATCTAATTAGTTAGCTAGCTAGCTAGCTAGATCCCGAATTAATTGGCCAAGGATTAAACATGATTTTTTTATATCGCTTCATGCACATCATTAATAGTTTTGTTTTTGTCCAATAATATCTACAGACTGAAACAGAAGTGTTTTTATCCGGTAATATTTACAATCTGAAACAGGAGTTGAGCAGTAAGATATTCTCCTCTGTTACTCCTCCTCCTCAATATCACATTACGCACACATGTATGTATGTATTTATGTGTGTGTACGTGTGTGTGTGTGTATGTGTATGTGAACGCGTGCATATATAATGATATTTTGGTTTGACCCAACTCATTTGACCCACAGTTGAAGGTTTCTATCTTTTAGTGAGCAAAGTTACCTTGTTATTACTATATATTAATTGTCGAACTTGAATACTATTCATGAAACAGTACGTTCCGCATTTATTGGTGAATTGAAGAGTGTACTACCACCGGGCAGGAGAGGAGTCCACTTACATACGGACTCATACATCCGTTTGTGTTTATACCGTCACTTGCTTTCGTCGCCGCAACCCTGCAATAACTCCTACTGTTAGAAGTTAGAACTTGTATTTGAAGGCCAGACAGCAGCACAAATAAGAAAAGAAAATTAGATTCAGAATCAGAGAGGAGCTGGCTAGGAAGAGGGAAGAAGGAGAAGAGAAGTTTCTAGAAGAATAAAGTTATATATTTATTTTCATTCATCAACTTCAACTGGCTGACTATTCAATTACATCTTTATCAATTCCTTTTTATGTCTCAACTATTAATTCCTGATAACAACCCTCACTCACTGGTAACAACAAAAATGAAGCAATAAATTAACCGAAGAAGAATAAGGGAGGAAGTAAAAACTCCTATACTATATATGGTATGGTACAAACGTAATTATTAACTCGGCGAAGAGAGATTCAAGAGAGGCTACGCTTACTGGGAGGATCGGCGACGCGCAAGGTCTTGTCAATGAGAAAGCCCGCCTTCCTCCGGCGGATCTCGAGCTTGACACTGGCACACCTGTCCATCTTCGCATACGGCTTCTTGGACTTCCTAAACGCCCTCACCTTGGATCTTATAGACTCCACCAAGTTCTCCAGCTGGTTGGCCATCGACAAAACAAAACAAAAA